>JAWNPQ010000029.1:10540000-11122540 GCA_035047465.1 Drosophila sordidula | reverse complement strand
TTTTGTAAAAAATCATGCAAAAATTTACAAAAATTTTAACATGTAAAGCTCTCGGATCCGTAGATCCCATATTTCCAACGGCCATAACTTTGTCAAAACTGAACCGATTTTCATATTTGATGGCATTTTTTTCATGGTTTGTCCTCTAGATTGATTCTGCATTTCAAATATATTTATTATTGAAAATAAAAATTTTTGAATTTTTTTGTCAAAAAAAGCATGTACTCCCCCCTTACTCATTTTCGAAAATTTTTTTTTTTTCAAAATTTAGAAATGGAAATTTACATTTTTAATCGATTGTGGTTGTCACAATTAGAATAAAAAACCACATTAGAAGCGATTCTTAGGGAGTCAGATTTTTTGTCAAAAATCATGCAAAAATTTACAAAAATTTTAACATGTAAAGCTCTCGGATCCGTAGATCCCATATTTCCAACGGCCATAACTTTGTCAAAACTGAACCGATTTTCATATTTGATGGCATTTTTTTCATGGTTTGTCCTCTAGATTGATTCTGCATTTCAAATATATTCATTATTGAAAATAAAAATTTTTGCATTTTTTTGTCAAAAAAAGCATGTACTCCCCACATACTCATTTTCGAAAATTTTTTTTTTTCAAAATTTAGAAATGCAAATGTAAATTTTTAATCGATTGTGGTTGTCACAATTAGTATAAAAAACCACATTAGAAACGATTCTAAGGGAGTCAGATTTTTTGTCAAAAATCATGCAAAAATTTACAAACATTTTAACATGTAAAGCTCTCGGATCCGTAGATCCCATATTTCCAACGGCCATAACTTTGTCAAAACTGAACCGATTTTCATATTTGATGGCATTTTTTTCATGGTTTGTCCTCTAGATTGATTCTGCATTTCAAATATATTCATTATTGAAAATAAAAATTTTTGCATTTTTTTGTGAAAAAAAGCATGTACTCCCCCCTTACTCATTTTCGAAAATTTTTTTTTTCAAAATTTAGAAATGCAAATTTACATTTTTAATCGATTGTGGTTGTCACAATTAGTATAAAAAACCACATTAGAAACGATTCTAAGGGAGTCAGATTTTTTGTCAAAAATCATGCAAAAATTTACAAACATTTTAACATGTAAAGCTCTCGGATCCGTAGATCCCATATTTCCAACGGCCATAACTTTGTCAAAACTGAACCGATTTTCATATTTGATGGCATTTTTTTCATGGTTTGTCCTCTAGATTGATTCTGCATTTCAAATATATTCATTATTGAAAATAAAAATTTTTGCATTTTTTTGTGAAAAAAAGCATGTACTCCCCCCCTTACTCATTTTCGAAAATTTTTTTTTTCAAAATTTAGAAATGGAAATTTACATTTTTAATCGATTGTGGTTGTCACAATTAGAATAAAAAACCACATTAGAAGCGATTCTTAGGGAGTCAGATTTTTTGTCAAAAATCATGCAAAAATTTACAAAAATTTTAACATGTAAAGCTCTCGGATCCGTAGATCCCATATTTCCAACGGCCATAACTTTGTCAAAACTGAACCGATTTTCATATTTGATGGCATTTTTTTCATGGTTTGTCCTCTAGATTGATTCTGCATTTCAAATATATTCATTATTGAAAATAAAAATTTTTGCATTTTTTTGTCAAAAAAAGCATGTACTCCCCCCTTACTCATTTTCGAAAATTTTTTTTTTTCAAAATTTAGAAATGCAAATTTACATTTTTAATCGATTGTGGTTGTCACAATTAGAATAAAAACCACATTAGAAGCGATTCTTAGGGAGTCAGATTTTTTGTAAAAAATCATGCAAAAATTTACAAAAATTTTAACATGTAAAGCTCTCGGATCCGTAGATCCCATATTTCCAACGGCCATAACTTTGTCAAAACTGAACCGATTTTCATATTTGATGGCATTTTTTTCATGGTTTGTCCTCTAGATTGATTCTGCATTTCAAATATATTTATTATTGAAAATAAAAATTTTTGAATTTTTTTGTCAAAAAAAGCATGTACTCCCCCCTTACTCATTTTCGAAAATTTTTTTTTTTTCAAAATTTAGAAATGGAAATTTACATTTTTAATCGATTGTGGTTGTCACAATTAGAATAAAAAACCACATTAGAAGCGATTCTTAGGGAGTCAGATTTTTTGTCAAAAATCATGCAAAAATTTACAAAAATTTTAACATGTAAAGCTCTCGGATCCGTAGATCCCATATTTCCAACGGCCATAACTTTGTCAAAACTGAACCGATTTTCATATTTGATGGCATTTTTTTCATGGTTTGTCCTCTAGATTGATTCTGCATTTCAAATATATTCATTATTGAAAATAAAAATTTTTGCATTTTTTTGTCAAAAAAAGCATGTACTCCCCACTTACTCATTTTCGAAAATTTTTTTTTTTCAAAATTTAGAAATGCAAATGTAAATTTTTAATCGATTGTGGTTGTCACAATTAGTATAAAAAACCACATTAGAAACGATTCTAAGGGAGTCAGATTTTTTGTCAAAAATCATGCAAAAATTTACAAAAATTTTAACATGTAAAGCTCTCGGATCCGTAGATCCCATATTTCCAACGGCCATAACTTTGTCAAAACTGAACCGATTTTCATATTTGATGGCATTTTTTTCATGGTTTGTCCTCTAGATTGATTCTGCATTTCAAATATATTCATTATTGAAAATAAAAATTTTTGAATTTTTTTGTGAAAAAAAGCATGTACTCCCCCCTTACTCATTTTCGAAAATTTTTTTTTTTCAAAATTTAGAAATGGAAATTTACATTTTTAATCGATTGTGGTTGTCACAATTAGAATAAAAAACCACATTAGAAGCGATTCTTAGGGAGTCAGATTTTTTGTCAAAAATCATGCAAAAATTTACAAAAATTTTAACATGTAAAGCTCTCGGATCCGTAGATCCCATATTTCCAACGGCCATAACTTTGTCAAAACTGAACCGATTTTCATATTTGATGGCATTTTTTTCATGGTTTGTCCTCTAGATTGATTCTGCATTTCAAATATATTCATTATTGAAAATAAAAATTTTTGCATTTTTTTGTGAAAAAAAGCATGTACTCCCCCCTTACTCATTTTCGAAAATTTTTTTTTTTCAAAATTTAGAAATGGAAATTTACATTTTTAATCGATTGTGGTTGTCACAATTAGTATAAAAAACCACATTAGAAACGATTCTAAGGGAGTCAGATTTTTTGTCAAAAATCATGCAAAAATTTACAAAAATTTTAACATGTAAAGCTCTCGGATCCGTAGATCCCATATTTCCAACGGCCATAACTTTGTCAAAACTGAACCGATTTTCATATTTGATGGCATTTTTTTCATGGTTTGTCCTCTAGATTGATTCTGCATTTCAAATATATTTATTATTGAAAATAAAAATTTTTGCATTTTTTTGTCAAAAAAAGCATGTACTCCCCCCTTACTCATTTTCGAAAATTTTTTTTTTTCAAAATTTAGAAATGGAAATTTACATTTTTAATCGATTGTGGTTGTCACAATTAGTATAAAAAACCACATTAGAAACGATTCTAAGGGAGTCAGATTTTTTGTCAAAAATCATGCAAAAATTTACAAACATTTTAACATGTAAAGCTCTCGGATCCGTAGATCCCATATTTCCAACGGCCATAACTTTGTCAAAACTGAACCGATTTTCATATTTGATGGCATTTTTTTCATGGTTTGTCCTCTAGATTGATTCTGCATTTCAAATATATTCATTATTGAAAATAAAAATTTTTGCATTTTTTTGTGAAAAAAAGCATGTACTCCCCCCTTACTCATTTTCGAAAATTTTTTTTTTTCAAAATTTAGAAATGGAAATTTACATTTTTAATCGATTGTGGTTGTCACAATTAGAATAAAAAACCACATTAGAAGCGATTCTTAGGGAGTCAGATTTTTTGTCAAAAATCATGCAAAAATTTACAAAAATTTTAACATGTAAAGCTCTCGGATCCGTAGATCCCATATTTCCAACGGCCATAACTTTGTCAAAACTGAACCGATTTTCATATTTGATGGCATTTTTTTCATGGTTTGTCCTCTAGATTGATTCTGCATTTCAAATATATTCATTATTGAAAATAAAAATTTTTGCATTTTTTTGTCAAAAAAAGCATGTACTCCCCACTTACTCATTTTCGAAAATTTTTTTTTTTCAAAATTTAGAAATGCAAATTTACATTTTTAATCGATTGTGGTTGTCACAATTAGAATAAAAACCACATTAGAAGCGATTCTTAGGGAGTCAGATTTTTTGTAAAAAATCATGCAAAAATTTACAAAAATTTTAACATGTAAAGCTCTCGGATCCGTAGATCCCATATTTCCAACGGCCATAACTTTGTCAAAACTGAACCGATTTTCATATTTGATGGCATTTTTTTCATGGTTTGTCCTCTAGATTGATTCTGCATTTCAAATATATTTATTATTGAAAATAAAAATTTTTGAATTTTTTTGTCAAAAAAAGCATGTACTCCCCCCTTACTCATTTTCGAAAATTTTTTTTTTTTCAAAATTTAGAAATGGAAATTTACATTTTTAATCGATTGTGGTTGTCACAATTAGAATAAAAAACCACATTAGAAGCGATTCTTAGGGAGTCAGATTTTTTGTCAAAAATCATGCAAAAATTTACAAAAATTTTAACATGTAAAGCTCTCGGATCCGTAGATCCCATATTTCCAACGGCCATAACTTTGTCAAAACTGAACCGATTTTCATATTTGATGGCATTTTTTTCATGGTTTGTCCTCTAGATTGATTCTGCATTTCAAATATATTCATTATTGAAAATAAAAATTTTTGCATTTTTTTGTCAAAAAAAGCATGTACTCCCCACTTACTCATTTTCGAAAATTTTTTTTTTTCAAAATTTAGAAATGCAAATGTAAATTTTTAATCGATTGTGGTTGTCACAATTAGTATAAAAAACCACATTAGAAACGATTCTAAGGGAGTCAGATTTTTTGTCAAAAATCATGCAAAAATTTACAAACATTTTAACATGTAAAGCTCTCGGATCCGTAGATCCCATATTTCCAACGGCCATAACTTTGTCAAAACTGAACCGATTTTCATATTTGATGGCATTTTTTTCATGGTTTGTCCTCTAGATTGATTCTGCATTTCAAATATATTCATTATTGAAAATAAAAATTTTTGCATTTTTTTGTGAAAAAAAGCATGTACTCCCCCCTTACTCATTTTCGAAAATTTTTTTTTTTCAAAATTTAGAAATGGAAATTTACATTTTTAATCGATTGTGGTTGTCACAATTAGAATAAAAAACCACATTAGAAGCGATTCTTAGGGAGTCAGATTTTTTGTCAAAAATCATGCAAAAATTTACAAAAATTTTAACATGTAAAGCTCTCGGATCCGTAGATCCCATATTTCCAACGGCCATAACTTTGTCAAAACTGAACCGATTTTCATATTTGATGGCATTTTTTTCATGGTTTGTCCTCTAGATTGATTCTGCATTTCAAATATATTCATTATTGAAAATAAAAATTTTTGCATTTTTTTGTCAAAAAAAGCATGTACTCCCCACTTACTCATTTTCGAAAATTTTTTTTTTTCAAAATTTAGAAATGCAAATTTACATTTTTAATCGATTGTGGTTGTCACAATTAGAATAAAAACCACATTAGAAACGATTCTAAGGGAGTCAGATTTTTTGTCAAAAATCATGCAAAAATTTACAAAAATTTTAACATGTAAAGCTCTCGGATCCGTAGATCCCATATTTCCAACGGCCATAACTTTGTCAAAACTGAACCGATTTTCATATTTGATGGCATTTTTTTCATGGTTTGTCCTCTAGATTGATTCTGCATTTCAAATATATTCATTATTGAAAATAAAAATTTTTGCATTTTTTTGTCAAAAAAAGCATGTACTCCCCCCTTACTCATTTTCAAAAATTTTTTTTTTTCAAAATTTAGAAATGCAAATTTACATTTTTAATCGATTGTGGTTGTCACAATTAGAATAAAAAACCACATTAGAAGCGATTCTTAGGGAGTCAGATTTTTTGTCAAAATCATGCAAAAATTTACAAAAATTTTAACATGTGAAGCTCTCGGATCTGTAGATCCCATATTTCCAACGGCCATAACTTTGTCAAAACTGAACCGATTTTCATATTTGATGGCATTTTTTTCTTGGTTTGTCCTCTAGATTGATTCTGCATTTCAAATATATTGATTATTGAAAATAAAAATTTTTTTGTCAGAAAAAGCATGTACTCCCCCCTTACTCATTTTCGAAAAGCATGTACTCCCCCCTTACTCATTTTCGAAAATTTTTTTTTTTCAAAATTTAGAAATGCAAATTTACATTTTTAATCGATTGTGGTTGTCACAATTAGTATAAAAAACCACATTAGAAACGATTCTAAGGGAGTCAGATTTTTTGTCAAAAATCATGCAAAAATGTACAAAAATTTTAACATGTGAAGCTCTCGGATCTGTAGATCCCATATTTCCAACGGCCATAACTTTGTCAAAACTGAACCGATTTTCATATTTGATGGCATTTTTTTCATGGTTTGTCCTCTAGATTGATTCTGCATTTCAAATATATTCATTATTGAAAATAAATATTTTTGCATTTTTTTGTCAAATAAAGCATGTACTCCCCCCTTACTCATTTTCGAAAATTTTTTTTTTTCAAAATTTAGAAATGCAAATTTACATTTTTAATCGATTGTGGTTGTCACAATTAGAATAAAAAACCACATTAGAAGCGATTCTTAGGGAGTCAGATTTTTTGTCAAAAATCATGCAAAAATTTACAAAAATTTTAACATGTAAAGCTCTCGGATCCGTAGATCCCATATTTCCAACGGCCATAACTTTGTCAAAACTGAACCGATTTTCATATTTGATGGCATTTTTTTCATGGTTTGTCCTCTACATTTCAAATATATTTATTATTGAAAATAAAAATTTTTGCATTTTTTTGTCAAAAAAAGCATGTACTCCCCCCTTACTCATTTTCGAAAATTTTTTTTTTTTAAAATTTAGAAATGCAAATTTACATTTTTAATCGATTGTGGTTGTCACAATTAGTATAAAAAACCACATTAGAAACGATTCTAAGGGAGTCAGACTTTTTGTCAAAACTGAACCGATTTTCATATTTGATGGCATTTTTTTCATGGTTTGTCCTCTAGATTGTTTCTGCATTTCAAATATATTCATTATTGAAAATAAAAATGTTTGCATTTTTTTGTGAAAAAAAGCATGTACTCCCCCCTTACTCATTTTCGAAAATTTTTTTTTTTTTAAATTTAGAAATGCAAATTTACATTTTTAATCGATTGTGGTTGTCACAATTAGTATAAAAAACCACATTAGAAACGATTCTAAGGGAGTCAGACTTTTTGTCAAAACTGAACCGATTTTCATATTTGATGGCATTTTTTTCATGGTTTGTCCTCTAGATTGATTCTGCATTTCAAATATATTCATTATTGAAAATAAAAATTTTTGCATTTTTTTGTGAAAAAAAGCATGTACTCCCCCCTTACTCATTTTCGAAAATTTTTTTTTTTCAAAATTTAGAAATGCAAATTTACATTTTTAATCGATTGTGGTTGTCACAATTAGAATAAAAAACCACATTAGAAGCGATTCTTAGGGAGTCAGATTTTTTGTCAAAAATCATGCAAAAATTTACAAAAATGTTCACATGTAAAGCTCTCGGATCCGTAGATCCCATATTTCCAACGGCCATAACTTTGTCAAAACTGAACCGATTTTCATATTTGATGGCATTTTTTTCTTGGTTTGTCCTCTAGATTGATTCTGCATTTCAAATATATTGATTATTGAAAATAAAAATTTTTTTGTCAAAAAAAGCATGTACTCCCCCCTTACTCATTTTCGAAAAGCATGTACTCCCCCCTTACTCTTTTTCGAAAATTTTTTTTTTTTCAAAATTTAGAAATGCAAATTTACATTTTTAATCGATTGTGGTTGTCACAATTAGTATAAAAAACCACATTAGAAACGATTCTAAGGGAGTCAGATTTTTTGTCAAAAATCATGCAAAAATTTACAAAAATTTTAACATGTGAAGCTCTCGGATCTGTAGATCCCATATTTCCAACGGCCATAACTTTGTCAAAACTGAACCGATTTTCATATTTGATGGCATTTTTTTCATGGTTTGTCCTCTAGATTGATTCTGCATTTCAAATATATTCATTATTGAAAATAAATATTTTTGCATTTTTTTGTCAAAAAAGGCATGTACTCCCCCCTTACTCATTTTCGAAAATTTTTTTTTTTCAAAATTTAGAAATGCAAATTTACATTTTTAATCGATTGTGGTTGTCACAATTAGTATAAAAAACCACATTAGAAGCGATTCTTAGGGAGTCAGATTTTTTGTCAAAAATCATGCAAAAATTTACAATAATTTTAACATGTAAAGCTCTCGGATCCGTAGATCCCATATTTCCAACGGCCATAACTTTGTCAAAACTGAACCGATTTTCATATTTGATGGCATTTTTTTCATGGTTTGTCCTCTAGATTGATTCTGCATTTCAAATATATTCATTATTGAAAATAAATATTTTTGCATTTTTTTGTCAAAAAAAGCATGTACTCCCCCCTTACTCATTTTCGAACATTTTTTTTTTTTCAAAATTTAGAAATGCAAATTTACCTTTTTAATCGATTGTGGTTGTCACAATTAGAATAAAAAACCACATTAGAAGCGATTCTTAGGGAGTCAGATTTTTTGTCCAAAATCATGCAAAAATTTACAATAATTTTAACATGTAAAGCTCTCGGATCCGTAGATCCCATATTTCCAACGGCCATAACTTTGTCAAAACTGAACCGATTTTCATATTTGATGGCATTTTTTTCATGGTTTGTCCTCTAGATTGATTCTGCATTTCAAATATATTCATTATTGAAAATAAAAATTTTTGCATTTTTTTGTCAAAAAAAGCATGTACTCCCCCCTTACTCATTTTCGAAAATTTTTTTTTTTTCAAAATTTAGAAATGCAAATTTACCTTTTTAATCGATTGTGGTTGTCACAATTAGAATAAAAAACCACATTAGAAGCGATTCTTAGGGAGTCAGATTTTTTGTCAAAAATCATGCAAAAATTTACAATAATTTTAACATGTAAAGCTCTCGGATCCGTAGATCCCATATTTCCAACGGCCATAACTTTGTCAAAACTGAACCGATTTTCATATTTGATGGCATTTTTTTCATGGTTTGTCCTCTAGATTGATTCTGCATTTCAAATATATTCATTATTGAAAATAAATATTTTTGCATTTTTTTGTCAAAAAAAGCATGTACTCCCCCCTTACTCATTTTCGAAAATTTTTTTTTTTTCAAAATTTAGAAATGCAAATTTACATTTTTAGTCGATTGTGGTTGTCACAATTAGAATAAAAAACCACATTAGAAGCGATTCTTAGGGAGTCCGATTTTTTGTCAAAAATCATGCAAAAATTTACAAAAATTTTAACATGTAAAGCTCTCGGATCCGTAGATCCCATATTTCCAACGGCCATGACTTTGTCAAAACTGAACCGATTTTCATATTTGATGGCATTTTTTTCATGGTTTGTCCTCTAGATTGATTCTGCATTTCAAATATATTCATTATTGAAAATACAAAGTTTTGCATTTTTTTGTCAAAAAAAGCATGTACTCCCCCCTTACTCATTTTCGAAAATTTTTTTTTTTTCAAAATTTAGAAATGCAAATTTACATTTTTAGTCGATTGTGGTTGTCACAATTAGAATAAAAAACCACATTAGAAGCGATTCTTAGGGAGTCAGATTTTTTGTCAAAAATCATGCAAAAATTTACAAAAATTTTAACATGTAAAGCTCTCGGATCCGTAGATCCCATATTTCCAACGGCCATGACTTTGTCAAAACTGAACCGATTTTCATATTTGATGGCATTTTTTTCATGGTTTGTCCTCTAGATTGATTCTGCATTTCAAATATATTCATTATTGAAAATACAAATTTTTGCATTTTTTTTGTCAAAAAAAGCATGTACTCCCCCCTTACTCATTTTCGAAAATTTTTTTTTTTCAAAATTTAGAAATGCAAATTTACATTTTTAATCGATTGTGGTTGTCACAATTAGTATAAAAAACCACATTAGAAGCGATTCTTAGGGAGTCAGATTTTTTGTCAAAAATCATGCAAAAATTTACAATAATTTTAACATGTAAAGCTCTCGGATCCGTAGATCCCATATTTCCAACGGCCATAACTTTGTCAAAACTGAACCGATTTTCATATTTGATGGCATTTTTTTCATGGTTTGTCCTCTAGATTGATTCTGCATTTCAAATATATTCATTATTGAAAATAAATATTTTTGCATTTTTTTTGTCAAAAAAAGCATGTACTCCCCCCTTACTCATTTTCGAAAATTTTTTTTTTTTTCAAAATTTAGAAATGCAGATTTACATTTTTAATCGATTGTGGTTGTCACAATTAGAATAAAAAACCACATTAGAAGCGATTCTTAGGGAGTCAGATTTTTTGTCAAAAATCATGCAAAAATTTACAATAATTTTAACATGTAAAGCTCTCGGATCCGTAGATCCCATATTTCCAACGGCCATAACTTTGTCAAAACTGAACCGATTTTCATATTTGATGGCATTTTTTTCATGGTTTGTCCTCTAGATTGATTCTGCATTTCAAATATATTCATTATTGAAAATAAAAATTTTTGCATTTTTTTGTCAAAAAAAGCATGTACTCCCCCCTTACTCATTTTCGAAAATTTTTTTTTTTCAAAATTTAGAAATGCAAATTTACATTTTTAATTGATTGTGGTTGTCACAATTAGAATAAAAAACCACATTAGAAGCGATTCTTAGGGAGTCAGATTTTTTGTCAAAAATCATGCAAAAATTTACAATAATTTTAACATGTAAAGCTCTCGGATCCGTAGATCCCATATTTCCAACGGCCATAACTTTGTCAAAACTGAACCGATTTTCATATTTGATGGCATTTTGTTCATGGTTTGTTCTCTAGATTGATTCTGCATTTCAAATATATTCATTATTGAAAATAAAAATGTTTGCATTTTTTTGTCAAAAAAAGCATGTACTCCCCCCTTACTCATTTTCGAAAATTTTTTTTTTTTCAAAATTTAGAAATGCAAATTTACATTTTTAATCGATTGTGGTTGTCACAATTAGAATAAAAAACCACATTAGAAGCGATTCTTAGGGAGTCAGATTTTTTGTCAAAAATCATGCAAAAATTTACAAAAATTTTAACATGTAAAGCTCTCGGATCCGTAGATCCCATATTTCCAACGGCCATAACTTTGTCAAAACTGAACCGATTTTCATATTTGATGGCATTTTTTTCATGGTTTGTCCTCTAGATTGATTCTGCATTTCAAATATATTCATTATTGAAAATAAAAATTTTTGCATTTTTTTGTCAAAAAAAGCATGTACTCCCCCCCTTACTCATTTTCGAAAATTTTTTTTTTTCAAAATTTAGAAATGCAAATTTACATTTTTAATCGATTGTGGTTGTCACAATTAGAATAAAAAACCACATTAGAAGCGATTCTTAGGGAGTCAGATTTTTTGTCAAAAATCATGCAAAAATTTACAATAATTTTAACATGTAAAGCTCTCGGATCCGTAGATCCCATATTTCCAACGGCCATAACTTTGTCAAAACTGAACCGATTTTCATATTTGATGGCATTTTTTTCATGGTTTGTCCTCTAGATTGATTCTGCATTTCAAATATATTCATTATTGAAAATAAAAATTTTTGCATTTTTTTGTCAAAAAAAGCATGTACTCCCCCCTTACTCATTTTCGAAAATTTTTTTTTTTTCAAAATTTAGAAATGCAAATTTACATTTTTAATTGATTGTGGTTGTCACAATTAGAATAAAAAACCACATTAGAAGCGATTCTTAGGGAGTCAGATTTTTTGTCAAAAATCATGCAAAAATTTACAATAATTTTAACATGTAAAGCTCTCGGATCCGTAGATCCCATATTTCCAACGGCCATAACTTTGTCAAAACTGAACCGATTTTCATATTTGATGGCATTTTGTTCATGGTTTGTTCTCTAGATTGATTCTGCATTTCAAATATATTCATTATTGAAAATAAAAATGTTTGCATTTTTTTGTCAAAAAAAGCATGTACTCCCCCCTTACTCATTTTCGAAAATTTTTTTTTTTCAAAATTTAGAAATGCAAATTTACATTTTTAATCGATTGTGGTTGTCACAATTAGTATAAAAAACCACATTAGAAACGATTCTAAGGGAGTCAGATTTTTTGTCCAAAATCATGCAAAAATTTACAATAATTTTAACATGTAAAGCTCTCGGATCCGTAGATCCCATATTTCCAACGGCCATAACTTTGTCAAAACTGAACCGATTTTCATATTTGATGGCATTTTTTTCATGGTTTGTCCTCTAGATTGATTCTGCATTTCAAATATATTCATTATTGAAAATAAAAATTTTTGCATTTTTTTGTCAAAAAAAGCATGTACTCCCCCTTACTCATTTTCGAAAATTTTTTTTTTTCAAAATTTAGAAATGCAAATTTACATTTTTAATCGATTGTGGTTGTCACAATTAGAATAAAAAACCACATTAGAAGCGATTCTTAGGGAGTCCGATTTTTTGTCAAAAATCATGCAAAAATTTACAAAAATTTTAACATGTAAAGCTCTCGGATCCGTAGATCCCATATTTCCAACGGCCATAACTTTGTCAAAACTGAACCGATTTTCATATTTGATGGCATTTTTTTCATGGTTTGTCCTCTAGATTGATTCTGCATTTCAAATATATTCATTATTGAAATTAAATATTTTTGCATTTTTTTGTCAAAAAAAGCATGTACTCCCCCCTTACTCATTTTCGAAAATTTTTTTTTTTCAAAATTTAGAAATGCAAATTTACCTTTTTAATCGATTGTGGTTGTCACAATTAGAATAAAAAACCACATTAGAAACGATTCTTAGGGAGTCAGATTTTTTGTCAAAAATCATGCAAAAATTTACAATAATTTTAACATGTAAAGCTCTCGGATCCGTAGATCCCATATTTCCAACGGCCATAACTTTGTCAAAACTGAACCGATTTTCATATTTGATGGCATTTTTTTCATGGTTTGTCCTCTAGATTGATTCTGCATTTCAAATATATTCATTATTGAAAATAAATATTTTTGCATTTTTTTGTCAAAAAAAGCATGTACTCCCCCCTTACTCATTTTCGAAAATGTTTTTTTTTTCAAAATTTAGAAATGCAAATTTACATTTTTAGTCGATTGTGGTTGTCACAATTAGAATAAAAAACCACATTAGAAGCGATTCTTAGGGAGTCAGATTTTTTGTCAAAAATCATGCAAAAATTTACAAAAATTTTAACATGTAAAGCTCTCGGATCCGTAGATCCCATATTTCCAACGGCCATGACTTTGTCAAAACTGAACCGATTTTCATATTTGATGGCATTTTTTTCATGGTTTGTCCTCTAGATTGATTCTGCATTTCAAATATATTCATTATTGAAAATAAATATTTTTGCATTTTTTTGTCAAAAAAAGCATGTACTCCCCCTTACTTTTTTTTGCATTTTTTTTGTCAAAAAAAGCATGTACTCCCCCCTTACTCATTTTCGAAAATTTTTTTTTTTTTCAAAATTTAGAAATGCAAATTTACATTTTTAATCGATTGTGGTTGTCACAATTAGAATAAAAAACCACATTAGAAGCGATTCTTAGGGAGTCAGATTTTTTGTCAAAAATCATGCAAAAATTTACAAAAATTTTAACATGTAAAGCTCTCGGATCCGTAGATCCCATATTTCCAACGGCCATAACTTTGTCAAAACTGAACCGATTTTCATATTTGATGGCATTTTTTTCATGGTTTGTCCTCTAGATTGATTCTGCATTTCAAATATATTCATTATTGAAAATAAATATTTTTGCATTTTTTTTGTCAAAAAAAGCATGTACTCCCCCCTTACTCATTTTCGAAAATTTTTTTTTTTTTCAAAATTTAGAAATGCAAATTTACATTTTTAATCGATTGTGGTTGTCACAATTAGAATAAAAAACCACATTAGAAGCGATTCTTAGGGAGTCAGATTTTTTGTCAAAAATCATGCAAAAATTTACAAAAATTTTAACATGTAAAGCTCTCGGATCCGTAGATCCCATATTTCCAACGGCCATAACTTTGTCAAAACTGAACCGATTTTCATATTTGATGGCATTTTTTTCATGGTTTGTCCTCTAGATTGATTCTGCATTTCAAATATATTCATTATTGAAAATAAAAATTTTTGCATTTTTTTGTCAAAAAAAGCATGTACTCCCCCCTTACTCATTTTCGAAAATTTTTTTTTTCAAAATTTAGAAATGCAAATTTACATTTTTAATCGATTGTGGTTGTCACAATTAGAATAAAAAACCACATTAGAAGCGATTCTTAGGGAGTCAGATTTTTTGTCAAAAATCATGCAAAAATTTACAATAATTTTAACATGTAAAGCTCTCGGATCCGTAGATCCCATATTTCCAACGGCCATAACTTTGTCAAAACTGAACCGATTTTCATATTTGATGGCATTTTTTTCATGGTTTGTCCTCTAGATTGATTCTGCATTTCAAATATATTCATTATTGAAAATAAAAATTTTTGCATTTTTTTGTCAAAAAAAGCATGTACTCCCCCCTTACTCATTTTCGAAAATTTTTTTTTTTCAAAATTTAGAAATGCAAATTTACATTTTTAATTGATTGTGGTTGTCACAATTAGAATAAAAAACCACATTAGAAGCGATTCTTAGGGAGTCAGATTTTTTGTCAAAAATCATGCAAAAATTTACAATAATTTTAACATGTAAAGCTCTCGGATCCGTAGATCCCATATTTCCAACGGCCATAACTTTGTCAAAACTGAACCGATTTTCATATTTGATGGCATTTTTTTCATGGTTTGTTCTCTAGATTGATTCTGCATTTCAAATATATTCATTATTGAAAATAAAAATTTTTGCATTTTTTTGTCAAAAAAAGCATGTACTCCCCCCTTACTCATTTTCGAAAATTTTTTTTTTTCAAAATTTAGAAATGCAAATTTACATTTTTAATCGATTGTGGTTGTCACAATTAGTATAAAAAACCACATTAGAAACGATTCTAAGGGAGTCAGATTTTTTGTCAAAAATCATGCAAAAATTTACAAAAATTTTAACATGTGAAGCTCTCGGATCTGTAGATCCCATATTTCCAACGGCCATAACTTTGTCAAAACTGAACCGATTTTCATATTTGATGGCATTTTTTTCATGGTTTGTCCTCTAGATTGATTCTGCATTTCAAATATATTCATTATTGAAAATAAATATTTTTGCATTTTTTTGTCAAAAAAAGCATGTACTCCCCCCTTACTCATTTTCGAAAAATTTTTTTTTCAAAATTTAGAAATGCAAATTTACATTTTTAATCGATTGTGGTTGTCACAATTAGAATAAAAAACCACATTAGAAGCGATTCTTAGGGAGTCAGATTTTTTGTCAAAAATCATGCAAAAATTTACAAAAATTTTAACATGTAAAGCTCTCGGATCCGTAGATCCCATATTTCCAACGGCCATGACTTTGTCAAAACTGAACCGATTTTCATATTTGATGGCATTTTTTTCATGGTTTGTCCTCTAGATTGATTCTGCATTTCAAATATATTCATTATTGAAAATACAAATTTTTGCATTTTTTTGTCAAAAAAAGCATGTACTCCCCCCTTACTCATTTTCGAAAATTTTTTTTTTTCAAAATTTAGAAATGCAAATTTACATTTTTAATCGATTGTGGTTGTCACAATTAGAATAAAAAACCACATTAGAAGCGATTCTTAGAGAGTCAGATTTTTTGTCAAAAATCATGCAAAAATTTACAAAAATTTTAACATGTAAAGCTCTCGGATCCGTAGATCCCATATTTCCAACGGCCATGACTTTGTCAAAACTGAACCGATTTTCATATTTGATGGCATTTTTTTCATGGTTTGTCCTCTAGATTGATTCTGCATTTCAAATATATTCATTATTGAAAATAAATATTTTTGCATTTTTTTGTCAAAAAAAGCATGTACTCCCCCCTTACTCATTTTCGAAAATTTTTTTTTTTTCAAAATGTAGAAATGCAAATTTACATTTTTAATCGATTGTGGTTGTCACAATTAGAATAAAAAACCACATTAGAAGCGATTCTTAGGGAGTCAGATTTTTTGTCAAAAATCATGCAAAAATTTACAAAAATTTTAACATGTAAAGCTCTCGGATCCGTAGATCCCATATTTCCAACGGCCATAACTTTGTCAAAACTGAACCGTTTTTCATATTTGATGGCATTTTTTTCATGGTTTGTCCTCTAGATTGATTCTGCATTTCAAATATATTCATTATTGAAAATAAATATTTTTGCATTTTTTTGTCAAAAAAAGCATGTACTCCCCCCTTACTCATTTTCGAAAATTTTTTTTTTTCAAAATTTAGAAATGCAAATTTACATTTTTAATCGATTGTGGTTGTCACAATTAGAATAAAAAACCACATTAGAAGCGATTCTTAGGGAGTCAGATTTTTTGTCAAAAATCATGCAAAAATTTACAATAATTTTAACATGTAAAGCTCTCGGATCCGTAGATCCCATATTTCCAACGGCCATAACTTTGTCAAAACTGAACCGATTTTCATATTTGATGGCATTTTTTTCATGGTTTGTCCTCTAGATTGATTCTGCATTTCAAATATATTCATTATTGAAAATAAATATTTTTGCATTTTTTTGTCAAAAAAAGCATGTACTCCCCCCTTACTCATTTTCGAAAATTTTTTTTTTTCAAAATTTAGAAATGCAAATTTACATTTTTAATCGATTGTGGTTGTCACAATTAGAATAAAAAACCACATTAGAAGCGATTCTTAGGGAGTCAGATTTTTTGTCAAAAATCATGCAAAAATTTACAATAATTTTAACATGTAAAGCTCTCGGATCCGTAGATCCCATATTTCCAACGGCCATAACTTTGTCAAAACTGAACCGATTTTCATATTTGATGGCATTTTTTTCATGGTTTGTCCTCTAGATTGATTCTGCATTTCAAATATATTCATTATTGAAAATAAAAATTTTTGCATTTTTTTGTCAAAAAAAGCATGTACTCCCCCCTTACTCATTTTCGAAAATTTTTTTTTTTCAAAATTTAGAAATGCAAATTTACATTTTTAATTGATTGTGGTTGTCACAATTAGAATAAAAAACCACATTAGAAGCGATTCTTAGGGAGTCCGATTTTTTGTCAAAAATCATGCAAAAATTTACAATAATTTTAACATGTAAAGCTCTCGGATCCGTAGATCCCATATTTCCAACGGCCATAACTTTGTCAAAACTGAACCGATTTTCATATTTGATGGCATTTTTTTCATGGTTTGTTCTCTAGATTGATTCTGCATTTCAAATATATTCATTATTGAAAATAAAAATTTTTGCATTTTTTTGTCAAAAAAAGCATGTACTCCCCCCTTACTCATTTTCGAAAAATTTTTTTTTTCAAAATTTAGAAATGCAAATTTAAATTTTTAATCGATTGTGGTTGTCACAATTAGTATAAAAAACCACATTAGAAACGATTCTAAGGGAGTCAGATTTTTTGTCAAAAATCATGCAAAAATTTACAAAAATTTTAACATGTGAAGCTCTCGGATCTGTAGATCCCATATTTCCAACGGCCATAACTTTGTCAAAACTGAACCGATTTTCATATTTGATGGCATTTTTTTCATGGTTTGTCCTCTAGATTGATTCTGCATTTCAAATATATTCATTATTGAAAATAAAAATTTTTGCATTTTTTTGTCAAAAAAAGCATGTACTCCCCCCTTACTTATTTTCGAAAATTTTTTTTTTTCAAAATTTAGAAATGCAAATTTACATTTTTAATCGATTGTGGTTGTCACAATTAGAATAAAAAACCACATTAGAAGCGATTCTTAGGGAGTCAGATTTTTTGTCAAAAATCATGCAAAAATTTACAAAAATTTTAACATGTAAAGCTCTCGGATCCGTAGATCCCATATTTCCAACGGCCATAACTTTGTTAAAACTGAACCGATTTTCATATTTGATGGCATTTTTTTCATGGTTTGTCCTCTAGATTGATTCTGCATTTCAAATATATTCGTTATTGAAAATAAATATTTTTGCATTTTTTTGTCAAAAAAAGCATGTACTCCCCCCTTACTCATTTTCGAAAATTTTTTTTTTTCAAAATTTAGAAATGCAAATTTACATTTTCAATCGATTGTGGTTGTCACAATTAGTATAAAAAACCACATTAGAAACGATTCTTAGGAAGTCAGATTTTTTGTCAAAAATCATGCAAAAATTTACAAAAATTTTAACATGTGAAGCTCTCGGATCTGTAGATCCCATATTTCCAACGGCCATAACTTTGTCAAAACTGAACCGATTTTCATATTTGATGGCATTTTTTTCATGGTTTGTCCTCTAGATTGATTCTGCATTTCAAATATATTCATTATTGAAAATAAAAATTTTTGCATTTTTTTGTCAAAAAAAGCATGTACTCCCCCCTTACTTATTTTCGAAAATTTTTTTTTTTCAAAATTTAGAAATGCAAATTTACATTTTTAATCGATTGTGGTTGTCACAATTAGAATAAAAAACCACATTAGAAGCGATTCTTAGGGAGTCAGATTTTTTGTCAAAAATCATGCAAAAATTTACAATAATTTTAACATGTAAAGCTCTCGGATCCGTAGATCCCATATTTCCAACGGCCATAACTTTGTCAAAACTGAACCGATTTTCATATTTGATGGCATTTTTTTCATGGTTTGTCCTCTAGATTGATTCTGCATTTCAAATATATTCATTATTGAAAATAAATATTTTTGCATTTTTTTGTCAAAAAAAGCATGTACTCCCCCCTTACTCATTTTCGAAAATTTTTTTTTTCAAAATTTAGAAATGCAAATTTACATTTTTAATCGATTGTGGTTGTCACAATTAGTATAAAAAACCACATTAGAAACGATTCTAAGGGAGTCAGATTTTTTGTCAAAAATCATGCAAAAATTTACAAAAATTTTAACATGTGAAGCTCTCGGATCTGTAGATCCCATATTTCCAACGGCCATAACTTTGTCAAAACTGAACCGATTTTCATATTTGATGGCATTTTTTTCATGGTTTGTCCTCTAGATTGATTCTGCATTTCAAATATATTCATTATTGAAAATAAATATTTTTGCATTTTTTTGTCAAAAAAAGCATGTACTCCCCCCTTACTCATTTTCGAAAATTTTTTTTTTTCAAAATTTAGAAATGCAAATTTACATTTTTAATCGATTGTGGTTGTCACAATTAGAATAAAAAACCACATTAGAAGCGATTCTTAAGGAGTCAGATTTTTTGTCAAAAATCATGCAAAACTTTACAAAAATTTTAACATGTAAAGCTCTCGGATCCGTAGATCCCATATTTCCAACGGCCATAACTTTATCAAAACTGTACCGATTTTCATATTTGATGGCATTTTTTTCATGGTTTGTCCTCTAGATTGATTCTGCATTTCAAATATATTCATTATTGAAAATAAAAATTTTTGCATTTTTTTGTAAAAAAAAGCATGTACTCCCCCCTTACTCATTTTCGAAAATTTTTTTTTTTTCAAAATCTAGAAATGCAAATTTACATTTTTAATCGATTGTGGTTGTCACAATTAGAATAAAAAACCACATTAGAAGCGATTCTTAGGGAGTCAGATTTTTTGTCAAAAATCATGCAAAAATTTACAAAAATTTTAACATGTAAAGCTCTCGGATCTGTAGATCCCATATTTCCAAAGGCCATAACTTTGTCAAAACTGAACCGATTTTCATATTTGATGGCATTTTTTCATGGTTTGTCCTCTAGATTGATTCTGCATTTCAAATATATTCATTATTGAAAATAAATATTTTTGCATTTTTTTGTCAAAAAAAGCATGTACTCCCCCCTTACTCATTTTCGAAAATTTTTTTTTTTCAAAATTTAGAAATGCAAATTTACATTTTTAATCGATTGTGGTTGTCACAATTAGAATAAAAAACCACATTAGAAGCGATTCTTAAGGAGTCAGATTTTTTGTCAAAAATCATGCAAAAATTTACAAAAATTTTAACATGTAAAGCTCTCGGATCCGTAGATCCCATATTTCCAACGGCCATAACTTTATCAAAACTGTACCGATTTTCATATTTGATGGCATTTTTTTCATGGTTTGTCCTCTAGATTGATTCTGCATTTCAAATATATTCATTATTGAAAATAAAAATTTTTGCATTTTTTTGTAAAAAAAAGCATGTACTCCCCCCTTACTCATTTTCGAAAATTTTTTTTTTTCAAAATCTAGAAATGCAAATTTACATTTTTAATCGATTGTGGTTGTCACAATTAGAATAAAAAACCACATTAGAAGCGATTCTTAAGGAGTCAGATTTTTTGTCAAAAATCATGCAAAACTTTACAAAAATTTTAACATGTAAAGCTCTCGGATCCGTAGATCCCATATTTCCAACGGCCATAACTTTATCAAAACTGTACCGATTTTCATATTTGATGGCATTTTTTTCATGGTTTGTCCTCTAGATTGATTCTGCATTTCAAATATATTCATTATTGAAAATAAAAATTTTTGCATTTTTTTGTAAAAAAAAGCATGTACTCCCCCCCTTACTCATTTTCGAAAATTTTTTTTTTTTCAAAATCTAGAAATGCAAATTTACATTTTTAATCGATTGTGGTTGTCACAATTAGAATAAAAAACCACATTAGAAGCGATTCTTAGGGAGTCAGATTTTTTGTCAAAAATCATGCAAAAATTTACAAAAATTTTAACATGTAAAGCTCTCGGATCTGTAGATCCCATATTTCCAAAGGCCATAACTTTGTCAAAACTGAACCGATTTTCATATTTGATGGCATTTTTTCATGGTTTGTCCTCTAGATTGATTCTGCATTTCAAATATATTCATTATTGAAAATAAATATTTTTGCATTTTTTTGTCAAAAAAAGCATGTACTCCCCCCTTACTCATTTTCGAAAATTTTTTTTTTTCAAAATTTAGAAATGCAAATTTACATTTTTAATCGATTGTGGTTGTCACAATTAGAATAAAAAACCACATTAGAAGCGATTCTTAAGGAGTCAGATTTTTTGTCAAAAATCATGCAAAAATTTACAAAAATTTTAACATGTAAAGCTCTCGGATCCGTAGATCCCATATTTCCAACGGCCATAACTTTATCAAAACTGTACCGATTTTCATATTTGATGGCATTTTTTTCATGGTTTGTCCTCTAGATTGATTCTGCATTTCAAATATATTCATTATTGAAAATAAAAATTTTTGCATTTTTTTGTAAAAAAAAGCATGTACTCCCCCCTTACTCATTTTCGAAAATTTTTTTTTTTTCAAAATCTAGAAATGCAAATTTACATTTTTAATCGATTGTGGTTGTCACAATTAGTATAAAAAACCACATTAGAAACGATTCTAAGGGAGTCAGATTTTTTGTCAAAAATCATGCAAAAATTTACAAAAATTTTAACATGTGAAGCTCTCGGATCTGTAGATCCCATATTTCCAACGGCCATAACTTTGTCAAAACTGAACCGATTTTCATATTTGATGGCATTTTTTTCATGGGTTGTCCTCTAGATTGATTCTGCATTTCAAATATATTCATTATTGAAAATAAATATTTTTGCATTTTTTTGTCAAAAAAAGCATGTACTCCCCCCTTACTCATTTTCGAAAATTTTTTTTTTTCAAAATTTAGAAATGCAAATTTACATTTTTAATCGATTGTGGTTGTCACAATTAGAATAAAAAACCACATTAGAAGCGATTCTTAAGGAGTCAGATTTTTTGTCAAAAATCATGCAAAACTTTACAAAAATTTTAACATGTAAAGCTCTCGGATCCGTAGATCCCATATTTCCAACGGCCATAACTTTATCAAAACTGTACCGATTTTCATATTTGATGGCATTTTTTTCATGGTTTGTCCTCTAGATTGATTCTGCATTTCAAATATATTCATTATTGAAAATAAAAATTTTTGCATTTTTTTGTAAAAAAAAGCATGTACTCCCCCCTTACTCATTTTCGAAAATTTTTTTTTTTTCAAAATCTAGAAATGCAAATTTACATTTTTAATCGATTGTGGTTGTCACAATTAGAATAAAAAACCACATTAGAAGCGATTCTTAGGGAGTCAGATTTTTTGTCAAAAATCATGCAAAAATTTACAAAAATTTTAACATGTAAAGCTCTCGGATCTGTAGATCCCATATTTCCAAAGGCCATAACTTTGTCAAAACTGAACCGATTTTCATATTTGATGGCATTTTTTCATGGTTTGTCCTCTAGATTGATTCTGCATTTCAAATATATTCATTATTGAAAATAAATATTTTTGCATTTTTTTGTCAAAAAAAGCATGTACTCCCCCCTTACTCATTTTCGAAAATTTTTTTTTTTCAAAATTTAGAAATGCAAATTTACATTTTTAATCGATTGTGGTTGTCACAATTAGAATAAAAAACCACATTAGAAGCGATTCTTAAGGAGTCAGATTTTTTGTCAAAAATCATGCAAAAATTTACAAAAATTTTAACATGTAAAGCTCTCGGATCCGTAGATCCCATATTTCCAACGGCCATAACTTTATCAAAACTGTACCGATTTTCATATTTGATGGCATTTTTTTCATGGTTTGTCCTCTAGATTGATTCTGCATTTCAAATATATTCATTATTGAAAATAAAAATTTTTGCATTTTTTTGTAAAAAAAAGCATGTACTCCCCCCTTACTCATTTTCGAAAATTTTTTTTTTTTCAAAATCTAGAAATGCAAATTTACATTTTTAATCGATTGTGGTTGTCACAATTAGTATAAAAAACCACATTAGAAACGATTCTAAGGGAGTCAGATTTTTTGTCAAAAATCATGCAAAAATTTACAAAAATTTTAACATGTGAAGCTCTCGGATCTGTAGATCCCATATTTCCAAAGGCCATAACTTTGTCAAAACTGAACCGATTTTCATATTTGATGGCATTTTTTCATGGTTTGTCCTCTAGATTGATTCTGCATTTCAAATATATTCATTATTGAAAATAAATATTTTTGCATTTTTTTGTCAAAAAAAGCATGTACTCCCCCCTTACTCATTTTCGAAAATTTTTTTTTTTCAAAATTTAGAAATGCAAATTTACATTTTTAATCGATTGTGGTTGTCACAATTAGAATAAAAAACCACATTAGAAGCGATTCTTAAGGAGTCAGATTTTTTGTCAAAAATCATGCAAAAATTAACAAAAATTTTAACATGTAAAGCTCTCGGATCCGTAGATCCCATATTTCCAACGGCCATAACTTTGTCAAAACTGAACCGATTTTCATATTTGATGGCATTTTTTTCATGGTTTGTCCTCTAGATTGATTCTGCATTTCAAATATATTCATTATTGAAAATAAAAATTTTTGCATTTTTTTGTCAAAAAAAAGCATGTACTCCCCCCTTACTCATTTTCGAAAATTTTTTTTTTTCAAAATTTAGAAATGCAAATTTACATTTTTAATCGATTGTGGTTGTCACAATTAGAATAAAAAACCACATTAGAAGCGATTCTTAGGGAGTCCGATTTTTTGTCAAAAATCATGCAAAAATTTACAATAATTTTAACATGTAAAGCTCTCGGATCCGTAGATCCCATATTTCCAACGGCCATAACTTTGTCAAAACTGAACCGATTTTCATATTTGATGGCATTTTTTCATGGTTTGTCCTCTAGATTGATTCTGCATTTCAAATATATTCATTATTGAAAATAACAATTTTTGCATTTTTTTGTAAAAAAAAAGCATGTACTCCCCCCTTACTCATTTTCGAACATTTTTTTTTTTCAAAATCTAGAAATGCAAATTTACATTTTTAATCGATTGTGGTTGTCACAATTAGTATAAAAAACCACATTAGAAACGATTCTAAGGGAGTCAGATTTTTTGTCAAAAATCATGCAAAAATTTACAAAAATTTTAACATGTGAAGCTCTCGGATCTGTAGATCCCATATTTCCAACGGCCATAACTTTGTCAAAACTGAACCGATTTTCATATTTGATGGCATTTTTTTCATGGTTTGTCCTCTAGATTGATTCTGCATTTCAAATATATTCATTATTAAAAATAAATATTTTTGCATTTTTTTGTCAAAAAAAGCATGTACTCCCCCCTTACTCATTTTCGAAAATTTTTTTTTTTCAAAATTTAGAAATGCAAATTTACATTTTTAATCGATTGTGGTTGTCACAATTAGAATAAAAAACCACATTAGAAGCGATTCTTAAGGAGTCAGATATTTTGTCAAAAATCATGCAAAAATTTACAAAAATTTTAACATGTAAAGCTCTCGGATCCGTAGATCCCATATTTCCAACGGCCATAACTTTGTCAAAACTGAACCGATTTTCATATTTGATGGCATTTTTTTCATGGTTTGTCCTCTAGATTGATTCTGCATTTCAAATATATTCATTATTGAAAATAAATATTTTTGCATTTTTTTGTCAAAAAAAGCATGTACTCCCCCCTTACTCATTTTCGAAAATTTTTTTTTTCAAAATTTAGAAATGCAAATTTACATTTTTAATCGATTGTGGTTGTCACAATTAGTATAAAAAACCACATTAGAAACGATTCTAAGGGAGTCAGATTTTTTGTCAAAAATCATGCAAAAATTTACAAAAATTTTAACATGTGAAGCTCTCGGATCTGTAGATCCCATATTTCCAACGGCCATAACTTTGTCAAAACTGAACCGATTTTCATATTTGATGGCATTTTTTTCATGGTTTGTCCTCTAGATTGATTCTGCATTTCAAATATATTCATTATTGAAAATAAATATTTTTGCATTTTTTTGTCAAAAAAAGCATGTACTCCCCCCCTTACTCATTTTCGAAAATTTTTTTTTTTCAAAATTTAGAAATGCAAATTTACATTTTTAATCGATTGTGGTTGTCACAATTAGAATAAAAAACCACATTAGAAGCGATTCTTAAGGAGTCAGATTTTTTGTCAAAAATCATGCAAAAATTTACAAAAATTTTAACATGTAAAGCTCTCGAATCCGTAGATCCCATATTTCCAACGGCCATAACTTTATCAAAACTGTACCGATTTTCATATTTGATGGCATTTTTTTCATGGTTTGTCCTCTAGATTGATTCTGCATTTCAAATATATTCATTATTGAAAATAAAAATTTTTGCATTTTTTTGTAAAAAAAAGCATGTACTCCCCCCTTACTCATTTTCGAAAATTTTTTTTTTTTCAAAATCTAGAAATGCAAATTTACATTTTTAATCGATTGTGGTTGTCACAATTAGAATAAAAAACCACATTAGAAGCGATTCTTAGGGAGTCAGATTTTTTGTCAAAAATCATGCAAAAATTTACAAAAATTTTAACATGTAAAGCTCTCGGATCTGTAGATCCCATATTTCCAAAGGCCATAACTTTGTCAAAACTGAACCGATTTTCATATTTGATGGCATTTTTTCATGGTTTGTCCTCTAGATTGATTCTGCATTTCAAATATATTCATTATTGAAAATAAATATTTTTGCATTTTTTTGTCAAAAAAAGCATGTACTCCCCCCTTACTCATTTTCGAAAATTTTTTTTTTTCAAAATTTAGAAATGCAAATTTACATTTTTAATCGATTGTGGTTGTCACAATTAGAATAAAAAACCACATTAGAAGCGATTCTTAAGGAGTCCGATTTTTTGTCAAAAATCATGCAAAAATTTACAAAAATTTTAACATGTAAAGCTCTCGGATCCGTAGATCCCATATTTCCAACGGCCATAACTTTATCAAAACTGTACCGATTTTCATATTTGATGGCATTTTTTTCATGGTTTGTCCTCTAGATTGATTCTGCATTTCAAATATATTCATTATTGAAAATAAAAATTTTTGCATTTTTTTGTAAAAAAAAGCATGTACTCCCCCCCTTACTCATTTTCGAAAATTTTTTTTTTTTCAAAATCTAGAAATGCAAATTTACATTTTTAATCGATTGTGGTTGTCACAATTAGAATAAAAAACCACATTAGAAACGATTCTAAGGGAGTCAGATTTTTTGTCAAAAATCATGCAAAAATTTACAAAAATTTTAACATGTAAAGCTCTCGGATCCGTAGATCCCATATTTCCAACGGCCATAACTTTATCAAAACTGTACCGATTTTCATATTTGATGGCATTTTTTTCATGGTTTGTCCTCTAGATTGATTCTGCATTTCAAATATATTCATAATTGAAAATAAAAATTTTTGCATTTTTTTGTAAAAAAAAAAGCATGTACTCCCCCCTTACTCATTTTCGAAAATTTTTTTTTTTTTCAAAATCTAGAAATGCAAATTTACATTTTTAATCGATTGTGGTTGTCACAATTAGAATAAAAAACCACATTAGAAGCGATTCTTAGGGAGTCAGATTTTTTGTCAAAAATCATGCAAAAATTTACAAAAATTTTAACATGTAAAGCTCTCGGATCTGTAGATCCCATATTTCCAACGGCCATAACTTTGTCAAAACTGAACCGATTTTCATATTTGATGGCATTTTTTTCATGGTTTGTCCTCTAGATTGATTCTGCATTTCAAATATATTCATTATTGAAAATAAAAATTTTTGCATTTTTTTGTCAAAAAAAAGCATGTACTCCCCCCTTACTCATTTTCGAAAATTTTTTTTTTTCAAAATTTAGAAATGCAAATTTACATTTTTAATCGATTGTGGTTGTCACAATTAGAATAAAAAACCACATTAGAAGCGATTCTTAGGGAGTCCGATTTTTTGTCAAAAATCATGCAAAAATTTACAATAATTTTAACATGTAAAGCTCTCGGATCCGTAGATCCCATATTTCCAACGGCCATAACTTTGTCAAAACTGAACCGATTTTCATATTTGATGGCATTTTTTCATGGTTTGTCCTCTAGATTGATTCTGCATTTCAAATATATTCATTATTGAAAATAACAATTTTTGCATTTTTTTGTAAAAAAAAAGCATGTACTCCCCCCTTACTCATTTTCGAACATTTTTTTTTTTTCAAAATCTAGAAATGCAAATTTACATTTTTAATCGATTGTGGTTGTCACAATTAGTATAAAAAACCACATTAGAAACGATTCTAAGGGAGTCAGATTTTTTGTCAAAAATCATGCAAAAATTTACAAAAATTTTAACATGTGAAGCTCTCGGATCTGTAGATCCCATATTTCCAACGGCCATAACTTTGTCAAAACTGAACCGATTTTCATATTTGATGGCATTTTTTTCATGGTTTGTCCTCTAGATTGATTCTGCATTTCAAATATATTCATTATTAAAAATAAATATTTTTGCATTTTTTTGTCAAAAAAAGCATGTACTCCCCCCTTACTCATTTTCGAAAATTTTTTTTTTTCAAAATTTAGAAATGCAAATTTACATTTTTAATCGATTGTGGTTGTCACAATTAGAATAAAAAACCACATTAGAAGCGATTCTTAAGGAGTCAGATATTTTGTCAAAAATCATGCAAAAATTTACAAAAATTTTAACATGTAAAGCTCTCGGATCCGTAGATCCCATATTTCCAACGGCCATAACTTTATCAAAACTGTACCGATTTTCATATTTAATGGCATTTTTTTCATGGTTTGTCCTCTAGATTGATTCTGCATTTCAAATATATTCATTATTGAAAATAAAAATTTTTGCATTTTTTTGTCAAAAAAAAGCATGTACTCCCCCCTTACTCATTTTCGAAAATTTTTTTTTTTCAAAATTTAGAAATGCAAATTTACATTTTTAATCGATTGTGGTTGTCACAATTAGAATAAAAAACCACATTAGAAGCGATTCTTAGGGAGTCCGATTTTTTGTCAAAAATCATGCAAAAATTTACAATAATTTTAACATGTAAAGCTCTCGGATCCGTAGATCCCATATTTCCAACGGCCATAACTTTGTCAAAACTGAACCGATTTTCATATTTGATGGCATTTTTTCATGGTTTGTCCTCTAGATTGATTCTGCATTTCAAATATATTCATTATTGAAAATAACAATTTTTGCATTTTTTTGTAAAAAAAAAGCATGTACTCCCCCCTTACTCATTTTCGAACATTTTTTTTTTTTCAAAATCTAGAAATGCAAATTTACATTTTTAATCGATTGTGGTTGTCACAATTAGAATAAAAAACCACATTAGAAGCGATTCTTAGGGAGTCAGATTTTTTGTCAAAAATCATGCAAAAATTTACAAAAATTTTAACATGTAAAGCTCTCGGATCTGTAGATCCCATATTTCCAACGGCCATAACTTTGTCAAAACTGAACCGATTTTCATATTTGATGGCATTTTTTTCATGGTTTGTCCTCTAGATTGATTCTGCATTTCAAATATATTCATTATTGAAAATAAAAATTATTGCATTTTTTTGTCAAAAAAAGCATGTACTCCACCCTTACTCATTTTCGAAAATTTTTTTTTTCAAAATTTAGAAATGCAAATTTACATTTTTAATCGATTGTGGTTGTCACAATTAGTATAAAAAACCACATTAGAAACGATTCTAAGGGAGTCAGATTTTTTGTCAAAAATCATGCAAAAATTTACAAAAATTTTAACATGTGAAGCTCTCGGATCTGTAGATCCCATATTTCCAACGGCCATAACTTTGTCAAAACTGAACCGATTTTCATATTTGATGGCATTTTTTTCATGGTTTGTCCTCTAGATTGATTCTGCATTTCAAATTTATTCATTATTGAAACTAAATATTTTTGCATTTTTTTGTCAAAAAAAGCATGTACTCCCCCCTTACTCATTTTCGAAAATTTTTTTTTTTTCAATATTTAGAAATGCAAATTTACATTTTTAATCGATTGTGGTTGTCACAATTAGAATAAAAAACTACATTAGAAGCGATTCTTAGGGAGTCAGATTTTTTGTCAAAAATCATGCAAAAATTTACAAAAATTTTAACATGTAAAGCTCTCGGATCTGTAGATCCCATATTTCCAACGGCCATAACTTTGTCAAAACTAAACCGATTTTCATATTTGATGGCATTTTTTTCATGGTTTGTCCTCTAGATTGATTCTGTATTTCAAATTTATTCATTATTGAAAATAAATATTTTTGCATTTTTTTGTCAAAAAAAGCATGTACTCCCTTACTCCCTTACTCATTTTCGAACATTTTTTTTTTTTCAAAATTTAGAAATGCAAATTTACATTTTTAATCGATTGTGGTTGTCACAATTAGTATAAAAAACCACATTAGAAACGATTCTAAGGGAGTCAGATTTTTTGTCAAAAATCATGCAAAAATTTACAAAAATTTTAACATGTGAAGCTCTCGGATCTGTAGATCCCATATTTCCAACGGCCATAACTTTGTCAAAACTGAACCGATTTTCATATTTGATGGCATTTTTTCATGGTTTGTCCTCTAGATTGATTCTGCATTTCAAATATATTCATTATTGAAAATAAAAATTTTTGCATTATTTTGTCAAAAAAAGCATGTACTCCCCCCTTACTCATTTTCGAAAATTTTTTTTTTTCAAAATTTAGAAATGCAAATTTACATTTTTAATCGATTGTGGTTGTCACAATTAGTATAAAAAACCACATTAGAAACGATTCTAAGGGAGTCAGATTTTTTGTCAAAAATCATGCAAAAATTTACAAATTTTTTAACATGTAAAGCTCTCGGATCCGTAGATCCCATATTTCCAACGGGCATAACTTTGTCAAAACTGAACCGATTTTCATATTTGATGACATTTTTTTCATGGTTTGTCCTCTAGATTGATTCTGCATTTCAAATATATTCATTATTGAAAATAAAAATTATTGCATTTTTTTGTCAAAAAAAGCATGTACTCCCCCCTTACTCATTTTCGAACATTTTTTTTTTTCAAAATTTAGAAATGCAAATTTACATTTTTAATCGATTGTGGTTGTCACAATTAGTATAAAAAACCACATTAGAAACGATTCTAAGGGAGTCAGATTTTTTGTCAAAAATCATGCAAAAATTTACAAAAATTTTAACATGTGAAGCTCTCGGATCTGTAGATCCCATATTTCCAACGGCCATAACTTTGTCAAAACTGAACCGATTTTCATATTTGATGGCATTTTTTCATGGTTTGTCCTCTAGATTGATTCTGCATTTCAAATATATTCATTATTGAAAATAAAAATTATTGCATTTTTTTGTCAAAAAAAGCATGTACTCCCCCCTTACTCATTTTCGAACATTTTTTTTTTCAAAATTTAGAAATGCAAATTTACATTTTTAATCGATTGTGGTTGTCACAATTAGTATAAAAAACCACATTAGAAACGATTCTAAGGGAGTCCGATTTTTTGTCAAAAATCATGCAAAAATTTACAAAAATTTTAACATGTGAAGCTCTCGGATCTGTAGATCCCATATTTCCAACGGCCATAACTTTGTCAAAACTGAACCGATTTTCATATTTGATGGCATTTTTTCATGGTTTGTCCTCTAGATTGATTCTGCATTTCAAATATATTCATTATTGAAAATAAAAATTATTGCATTTTTTTGTCAAAAAAAGCATGTACTCCCCCCTTACTCATTTTCGAACATTTTTTTTTTTCAAAATTTAGAAATGCAAATTTACATTTTTAATCGATTGTGGTTGTCACAATTAGTATAAAAAACCACATTAGAAACGATTCTAAGGGAGTCCGATTTTTTGTCAAAAATCATGCAAAAATTTACAAAAATTTTAACATGTGAAGCTCTCGGATCTGTAGATCCCATATTTCCAACGGCCATAACTTTGTCAAAACTGAACCGATTTTCATATTTGATGGCATTTTTTTCATGGTTTGTCCTCTAGATTGATTCTGCATTTCAAATATATTCATTATTGAAAATAAAAATTTTTGCATTTTTTTGTCAAAAAAAGCATGTACTCCCCCCTTACTCATTTTCGAAAATTTTTTTTTTTCAAAATTTAGAAATGCATATTTACATTTTTAATCGATTGTGGTTGTCACAATTAGAATAAAAAACCACATTAGAAACGATTCTAAGGGAGTCAGATTTTTTGTCAAAAATCATGCAAAAATTTACAAAAATTTTAACATGTAAAGCTCTCGGATCCGTAGATCCCATATTTCCAACGGCCATAACTTTGTCAAAACTGAACCGATTTTCATATTTGATGGCATTTTTTCATGGTTTGTCCTCTAGATTGATTCTGCATTTCAAATATATTCATTATTGAAAATAAAAATTATTGCATTTTTTTGTCAAAAAAAGCATGTACTCCCCCCTTACTCATTTTCGAACATTTTTTTTTTTCAAAATTTAGAAATGCAAATTTACATTTTTAATCGATTGTGGTTGTCACAATTAGTATAAAAAACCACATTAGAAACGATTCTAAGGGAGTCAGATTTTTTGTCAAAAATCATGCAAAAATTTACAAAAATTTTAACATGTAAAGCTCTCGGATCCGTAGATCCCATATTTCCAACGGCCATAACTTTGTCAAAACTGAACCGATTTTCATATTTGATGACATTTTTTTCATGGTTTGTCCTCTAGATTGATTCTGCATTTCAAATATATTCATTATTGAAAATAAAAATTATTGCATTTTTTTGTCAAAAAAAGCATGTACTCCCCCCTTACTCATTTTCGAAAATTTTTTTTTTTCAAAATTTAGAAATGCAAATTTACATTTTTAATCGATTGTGGTTGTCACAATTAGTATAAAAAACCACATTAGAAACGATTCTAAGGGAGTCAGATTTTTTGTCAAAAATCATGCAAAAATTTACAAAAATTTTAACATGTGAAGCTCTCGGATCTGTAGATTCCATATTTCCAACGGCCATAACTTTGTCAAAACTGAACCGATTTTCATATTTGATGGCATTGTTTTCATGGTTTGTCCTCTAGATTAATTCTGCATTTCAAATGTATTAATTATTGAAACTAAATATTTTTGCATTTTTTTGTCAAAAAAAGCATGTACTCCCCCCTTACTCATTTTCGAAAATTTTTTTTTTTTCAAAATTTAGAAATGCAAATTTACATTTTTAATCGATTGTGGTTGTCACAATTAGAATAAAAAACTACATTAGAAGCGATTCTTAGGGAGTCAGATTTTTTGTCAAAAATCATGCAAAAATTTACAAAAATTTTAACATGTAAAGCTCTCGGATCTGTAGATCCCATATTTCCAACGGCCATAACTTTGTCAAAACTGAACCGATTTTCATATTTGATGGCATTTTTTTCATGGTTTGTCCTCTAGATTGATTCTGTATTTCAAATTTATTCATTATTGAAAATAAATATTTTTGCATTTTTTTGTCAAAAAAAGCATGTACTCCCTTACTCCCTTACTCATTTTCGAAAATTGTTTTTGCAAAATTTAGAAATGCAAATTTACATTTTTAATCGATTGTGGTTGTCACAATTAGTATAAAAAACCACATTAGAAACGATTCTAATTGCCGCACAAGCGATCTGGTCTCTCGTAGCGCCGCTTCGACTCGTCCACGGAAATCTCAACAACAACAACTGTAAAAGAGGCGCCTCGTCGCCGCTGCAGTCAGCCAGCGCAGCAGCAGCAGCAACAACAGCAGCAGCGGCTTCAGCGCGCTGCAATCGCTGGCAAATTCGGCGGAGCGACAGTCGCAGAAGGCGCCCAGCATCAGCGGAAGCAAATATATAATTTATTGAATTTCATTTAAAATGACTTAAAGTTCAATTTTAAATAAGAAATTTATGAAATGTCCTTTTATTTAAATATAAATTGAATATTAAAAATATAATTTATTGAATTTCATGTTAAAACAATCAGTCAGAGATTACACTATGGAACTATGTAGCCCGCTTAAGGCCACACTTTTATTTCCCCTGGCAGCACTTGGTGGCCGGCTTGCTGGCGCATTGGCATTGCTGGTTGCCGGCGCAGTTGCCGCCGCATTTGCCGGACGTGCACTGGCAGTCTGTAATCGGGATTCAACTGATTAATACGCGAACATTTAATTGGGTATTCACTGTACTCACTGTTTCCGCATCCTTTGCAAGGCATCTTGAGTTTTGATTTTTGTTTAGCACTTTTTAGAAGACTTTTGAACGCAACAATTGCTGTATGTTTTCTGTTGTTTAGCAGTTTCGAAACGTCGGTCTTTTATACCCCATCGTGTAGAGCTGATAAGATACGAAAAGCCGTGTGCAGCTCTTTTCGTAAAGCGTGCGCAAAATTTAATACGCAGATTACGCGTCGGCTACGCAATTTTGCGCACGCTCTGATAAGGCCCAAATACCTATGCTGAATATTGTATAATTGATGACTACAATTTGTTATAGCTATACGACCCCCCGCTCAGATGGTGTGCAAAACTGAATTTGCGGGTGAGCTATAAAAAAGCCAGCGCCTCTGAGTCAGCTACAAAGTAAGCGAGAGAACAACGCGTTAAGCACACGTATAAACAAACACAAATTATAATCAACACAACAATACAAAATGGGTTGCAAGGCTTGTGGAACCAGTGAGTATAAATATAGTCCAGCTCTGAGTTTTATAATTTAAATAAACTGGGACTTCCCTTCAGACTGCCAGTGCTCGGCCACCAAGTGCGGCGACAACTGCGCCTGCAGTCAGCAATGTGCCTGCGCCTGCAAGAACGGACCCAAGGATAAATGCTGTGCCGAAAAATGAAACTTAAATATATTTAAAAAAATTTGTTTTCTAGTTCATATTAAAAATCATAGATATATAGAATAGAATTCCAATTATTTTCTGAGACATCGTACACCATCTTGTATAAGTTGAACTATATCTTTATTAAAGTAAACAAATATTTTATGTAAAAATCGTTTTTTTTTATTAAATTCAAACTGATTTTCCTGTAGATTTTATCGCCATAGCTGCAAAGTCCAAATATTTTTCAAGATATCATGTTTTTTCAGTTTATATTAATAGATTAAATAGATATTTTTTGAAAATTTCAATGCTTTACCTGCAGTTTCGTCAAAGCTAACATCCAATTCTCTTTTGTAATATCTTTCTTTTTATTAATTAATGCAATATGTACAAAAATATTACCAGTTTATTTAATAACAAATGGTACATTATGTTGTACACCACAAATTCCATTAAATAACAACTCATTTTATTAATGTTAAAATCAAATCTTTATTGGCCATTTTGACAAGAATAGTTCTTTCCATCTTTCAATTCATATATTGCTTACATTTAAAAAACTCCATTCATATCAATTAATGTGCACATTTTTTAAATATTTCCCAATATCAGTGTGTTTTTGTGTTGGTGTGTGTGTGTGTGTGTTTAGACCATACAAGTATGTATGTTTTTGGGAATGTGCGCGCGAGTTTTATATTTAAACATTAAAAAATTGAAAACTTTACGTTCAACACGAACACACATAAAGAGTTTGTCGTTGCTCAAATTGAATTTGCTTTAACAGCTGCACAAAAAATGTGTAATTAACTTCTTTTTCATTTTTTTTTTTTTTTTTCAATATATATGTGTATATATTGGATGTATATATATAATAGGTATATATTTATTGAATAAGTTTGGGGTACTTATAAGTATTATAAAATTCTTACAGTTCACATCGAAAGCTTAGTCGTTTACACAAAAAATATAGTTATCCATTCGGTGCTCATCAACCTCTCCACGTTTCTTATGTATTGTTTTGTGTTTTTGTATTGTTTGTTTTGTTTTAACGCATTTGTAATGCAATACACACTTTGTCCTAACTCAAAATCATATCAAATATAGTACATAAATGAAATTTGTTTGCATTTGCAACATGGAAGCCAATGAAAAAGGGTTTATACATAAAGCAATTGAATATGTATAAAATACGTACGTACGTAAAGTACAACTAACACGAGCACAATTACAGTACATTTGTGTCCCAACTAAATAACTTAAATGTACAAAAATAAATGTTTAAAATTAAGAATAAAATTCACAAAAATTTAGATTCAACAAATATATACGTAGTTAAAAACTAACTAAATCCACGAACTGCTCTCTCCCTCCCACTCGTTATTCATTAAAATTAAATGACAAATAGATCAAATAATAACCCAATATCGTGTCTAAAAACAAATTACACATATTTAAAATTGTTGCATGCCACAAAGATAATTTTATACAAATCAAATACATATTTTGTTCAACGCATTGACAATCTATTGACATAGAAAATAATCATATTTAATGATCTGGTTAGTTGTGTGTAATTGTTTGTGTGTATTTGAGTTTGTTTGTTGTGTGTGTGTTGATGTGCCGCAATTAAGCATGCATTGCTCTTGTCGTTTAGTTGGTTCGATTTTTGGCGTTTTCACAAATGCTGCAAAAATAAATAAAATCAATTTTTAGTAACAAACCCAAAAAATGTATGTGTATATGTATATATAATTGTATATAAATAGTTAACGACATTTAACATTTAGATAAATTTGTATTTCAAAGTTACGTTTTCTGTATTTTTTTTTTCTATTTTGTATGTAAGTTTTGTATACGTATAACTAGATAAACATCCATATAAATATCGCTGCTTTTGTGTGTAAATTCGTACATATTCCGTTCCTCAGTTCAAACACATTTTCTAGTCTATCAAAAGCTAATGGTTTTAGCCACCTCCTGCACCACTTCACATTGAAACCATCTCCGTGCACGCAATATCTAAGCATTTGTATATATTGTATATATATATTTGATAAATATATTCGTTTATATATGTTTTAAAATCCATTTAACAATAAATTCGTTTATATGATAATATAACATTCAGTAAAATTGTTGAATAAAATTCGTCTTTATAAAATATTTAAATCTTGTACTAGTGTGTGTGTGTGGGTGTGTGTGTGTGTGTGTATGTGTGTGTGTGTGTTTTGTGTGTGTGTGTGTTTTGTGTGTGTGTGTGTGTGTGTGTGTGTGTGTGTGTGTTGTGTGTGTGTGTGTGTGTGTGTGTGTGTGTGTGTGTGTGTGTGTGTGTGTGTGTGTGTGTGTGTGTGTGTATTAAGTTGCCAAAGATTACGTTTAGTTTCACTACCAATTGGAGATCACAACCAAAAATCTTCTATATCCTTCACTTTACTGCATAACTGTAGAGTACCCAACAAATGTTTAAAAACCAATTAAAAGACGCAATGTGTAAATTTAAATACATACCAAAAATAAAACACATGCCACAACGTTTCATTCCAAAATATGTAAAAATTACATTTACGTAAAACACTTAGATAAGTTATAAAGTCGATGTGCCCGTTCATTGTGAATTGTAGGGTATGATGGGGTTGGTTATAGTAAACATCTAATGGACGTCGTTAATAGCGGCAAATTCATTGCAATCATTTTATAGGATTCTCTTGTTGACGTGATATAATTGTACATTTTCATATTTATACATATATATATGTTTCCACATATATACAGACATATGCTTTTAATAGACTTATAGCTTATATACATCAAAGTTCTGCATCGTATCAAAGTCCGCCATCGGAAAATCACTACCACTAAAATTGAAGGAAATATAAAAATAAGAAAAACAATTAATAAAAAATATTAAAAAAAAATAATAAGTGCCATGTAAATATTTAAAATGCGTCTAATGTGTGTTAGTTGTGAATAAAATGAATAATGGGAATTTTGTGTAAGACACTCAGCTACAGAGGCAAAGAAATAAGGGTAAATGTATGAAAAAAAAAAAAAAAAATGCGAAAAGAATTTTTTAAGCAATTGTGTTTGTTGGTTACCCCCCGACCCTAGATTTAATGAGTTCGCATTCAAGGTGCGTGCGAATTTAACATTAACAACAATTAACATCAAGTTTATAAGTGAGTGACGCTAACAACAATTTACGAACAAACACAAAGAGGAATATGTAAGGAATAAAGTGCATGCAATAAATTTTTTTATTGTATTGTTTAATTGTTTTCTTTTTTTTAAATTCCAATAAAGCCCCACAAATTTTGCTCGCTAAAAACGCATTTGTTGCATATAATATTATTGTATTGTATTCATTGTTGATCAACTTGTTGTTCTTTTTGTTGTTGTTCTTGTTGTTGCTCTTTGGCATTTACAAATGCATGATGGTGCTATTCTGCAAGCTGCTATAATATCAAAGGTTAGAGTATTAAAGAATTTCATTAGATATAACTTTTCAATTATAAAATTGATTAATATTCTGTATAACAATTTCTGGCTGCTGAAAAGCTTAAAAAGACGGCAATACTTTGAAGAACAGTTAAGATACAGTTAATATAACAAAAGAAAAAGAAAAACAACAACTATACATATTTAAATATGTGGACGACTTTAAATTGAATCGAGTGACCGACCTTGGTAAGTAGGAAGTAAGGCGTAAAGAGTTAGTAAGAGGCAGCGCCAGCGCGCTTTCAAATGAATGTGACGAGTGTTGCAAGTGGCGAGTGGCGTGTGGCGAGTGACGATATACGAGTGGCGTGAGTTTTTGTTATGCATAGGCTCTAGTCGGGGGGCGGTGCAATGATTTCTAAACAGACAAAATGGACGCGAACCCCAAATTAACGATTTTTATTTTTTTTACTTTCTAACAGATTAAAACGTGTTGAACATTTCAACGTTCTTTGCTTTGGTGATTTTGATGCGTTTGCGATTGGTACATAAATATATATTGATAGATATGCAGATATCAATACCTTTCGGTAAGAGGCACACAACCCATTTATTTGCCACGCAATCAGTGTGTTTCTGTATTTAATATTGGACCGTTCGATTATAAGGCGATGTCACGGCATATGGTGATCTAGTGGTCATCGTCCACTGTGGTTCTGGCCAATTGTCGCACACATTGTATACTGATGATACTGTGTGACTGATTTGATCCAGTATGGGATCATCGGGCGCTGTATTGTTGACATAATTCTCTAGCTCACGCGCCACAGTGCTATCATCTGAATCAGAATCATCCTTGTAACAGGATGTCGTTGCGACGCTCGATGGATTATAAATCATGATGCCACTACGAGGTGAATAACTGGATAGAGAGGCACCGCAACAACGAGTGTTCGCACAACAAATGAAAAACCGCATAAAAGTAGAAAATGAAAATAAACAAAGAGTAGAGTAAGTAACAGAATTTTCTTTTACTGCACTTCTAGCACTATTTTTGTTTTTTTATTTTTTTTTTTTATTAGTATTTAGTATAACTATATATAAATAAGAGCGAAAAGAATGCAAATAAAACACAAAAACAATAGCAATAAACGGAAAACCAAAATAAATTAATTTTTATTTCAAGAGTGCTAATTAAAACGTTTTTTGGTATCGCTTTTTGTTTTTTTTTTTTATGTAACTTTTTTTAATGTTCCTTTCGATTTCAAAGTATTGCAATCTAATTAAACTCTTAAAGATGGTTAAAACCAAAATAAAGCCGAATAAATAAACAAAACTAAAATGCATTTTAAACTGCAAGGCAATTCAAAGCCCCAAGTCAAAAGCAGGTATTTTTCTTTGGGTTAGGATTTCAAAATTAGATCTCCCACGGGTAAGCAGGTGAAATAAATATTAAAAAAAAATATATATATATATTGGAAGAAAGACAGACATTAGAAGGTGTCGCATAGAGACCCTTGATTGGGTTTGATGAGGTCTCGGCCATGCAAAACTTACTTTCCCATCGACATGCTATCCTGCGGCGGTGACTGCATTGGATGATGGGGCGTGCCACTGATAGAGCCGGTATCCCCACTGGTACGCACCTGCACGCGTATCGTGCTGGGCACATATCCATCGACGCGGGGCGTAGGTTCTGCACAACAAAGAGAAGGAAAGAGAAAGCGTGTTACATTTTAATGTGTGTATGACAAAGATTAGCCGAGTTGATTTGCTTTTTGTTTTTTTGACAATACACTTAACAGTTCAACAACTCGTAAACAAATGATGTAAAATCCTTATAAAATATACTTTTATTTTGAAGTATACAAATTTAATTATATTTCGGAAATTTAATTAAGAGTATCGTTTTATTTTTTAAATTTAAAAATTTACTCCAAAATATTTGTATATTTTATTTTAGGAAATATTTAACGCCGTTTTAATATTTAAGCTGGCGAACTTTGTAACTTTTATAAATATTTCTGAACTTATAAAATAAATTAGCTTTTTGATATAATTATCAGCAAAATCAACTTCTCTGTATTATAAATAATTTTATAATTTTCTGGCCGTGCAATCGTACCAGTACGCTGTGTATAAAAATCGCCAAAGGCGAGATCGCGCTCCACCGCCTGCACGTTGGTATCGGTTGGATGCAGCCAACGCAACATTTCCAGATCGCGTATACGATCGGCCAGATTGAGTATTTGGAAATCGCGTGCAGTCCACGGCGAGAGCATTGTCACCGTGCCGCATTCATTTACGTAAGCAATGGTAACGCCACCTAATCAAAAAAAAGAGCGAGAAAGTGGGAATATAATAAGCCAAATGTCATATTGTTATATTATATGTACGCACCCAATTCGCTGTCGGAGAAGCGCAACAAAAATGTGCCAATGCTGGTGCCGGCGAGCAAGAGATCATTCTGTGCCTTGGCCTTGTTGATGAAGCCCGTTATGCGGCCGGCCTTCCACATGGACAGCAAATGATCTTTGGTCAATTTCATAATGGCAAAGAACCATTCCCAGAAGGTGAATGCGCGTTCCGGCAATGGTTCCTTACAGAATTGATTCCAGGATATATACTCATTACGCTCGCCGGCAATATTATCACGCTGCAGTTTCTCAACTAAAATTTAATATTACTTAATATGAAATACTTGACAATTGCAATTCAAACGCAACTCACATAAGAACTCCAAGTTTTCCGAGGTCAATGCGCGCTGTGTACAGGAGCCAAATTTGGTATTGAGTGCAACAGATAGTTGACACCAGGTGACACGGTCGGTGACCACAAACGGATCACGTACAATATCAGCGAACGCATTGTCCCAGGTGATGGTGGCCCACGACTGTGGCTCCTGGTTGCCATGCACAATGACCACAACGGGCAGGGACAGTGTCCACACGCGTATCTGATAATCGTTCACTGTGGTGGTCGCATAGAAAAACAATGCGAATTTCTCATCCATGACGCTCTCGGTGCCCTTCTTTTCGGCACGCTTGATTTTCTTTAGCTGCATGTTTCTAAAGCTAGCGGAGAAAATATGATTGCTCGGCTGATACTCCATGGTGCTGGAACAATTCAGTATCTCGCCGGAGGTCTGACCAGCCAGGCTGCTGTTGGTCACCTCCATGTGGGTGCCGCGCGTCACAAAACGTTGTGCCTGCAACTCTGATGGGGAAAATTAAAGAATTAATGTTGTTGTAATTAACTGACGTCAGCTTAATCCTTACCCGACATAATAATACACTCAACCGTGGGCGGATTCATGTGTATGCCCAGCTGTGAGCCGAGCAGCCAACGCACCGAGGCCGCAAACCGTGTGTTTGTCTTCATCACCTGGGGCGGCTGTTTGTCCACCATAAAGGCGGAGCAGACCAGATTCTTTTGTGAGGCATGCACTTGCTCGAGCAGACAATTGACATCGGGATCATCGTTCATTAGACGCACCATTTGCGTCTCCTTGACAGCCGACAACAGATGAGTAACGAACGATTCCAACAGCTCAAAACAACGTTGGATATCGTCGAGCATATTTTCGCTGAACTGGGCCCCATTGCCGGCCAGTGCCTGTTGGCGTCGCCAGTTCTTTAGCTCCGTTATGACCATATCCTGCAACGCTTCGTAGCACATAAAGCTGTGTCGCAATCGGAGCACCAGCGATGTTCGCTCCGGATTTAAGCTCTTGAACATCTGCTCCGCCTCGGGTGAACGGGGCGCGTTCACTATAAAGCGGTAGTTCTGTACCAAAGCCTTGAGGCTTTCGGTGCATGCGGAGAATTCATTGAAGCTTTGGACAATCTGACGATGGACATCGTACAATTCGACCTTGTCCTTCATCATTGAGCCGGGCGTTACATTACCGGCCATATTGTGCATAACGCCAGTCGCCATCCCACCGGCCATGGGCGATGTGCCGGCAATGGCAACACCCAACAGCTCATTGGCATCGACGTAGCCACCGTTCATGTTAACGGCATTTACAGCGGCAATTGCAGCGGCATTATTCATATTATAGGTATTTAGCGGCATCGATTGACCCGCGGCGGCAACAGCAACACTCTTCTCGGCCGCTAGCTGCAATTCCTTTTGCAGGCCGCTGCGCAGATGCGTATATAACTCAAGGGCCGGCGTGCGTTGGATGAGTGCGCAGAGCTCGACCAGACGATATTTGAGCACCTGATCGCTGGCACGTGTCGATAAAAGTTTCTGCTGCAGATCCTCGATAAATTTAAGCGCAACACGTTCCAATTGATTTGTTGAATTCGGTGTTATCTGTTCGGACCTGGTTAAGGAGACCGCGAGGGAGACAGAGAGAGAGAGAGAGAGAGAGAGGGGGAGATAAAGAGAAGAGCGAAAAATGTATTAGAAAATAATCTATAAATTGATTTAAAACCGAAGTCCTAGTCACCGGTTCGTCCTTGCAGTTGGTGTTTTTTTGTCGGACGCACATGCACCCAAAAATTCTGAAAGATTTCACAAACACAAAGCCGAAAGAAGGGAAAAAAAAAACAATTCTCTTTACAGTTATCGTCATATTAACATTTGACAAACGCTTCGATTAAGTTTTGTGATATTTATATATATTTTAAATATATATACATATATATATATAAATATATATATATATATATATATATATATATATATACATCTTGAAAATGCTTGAGATGAATCGGGTTATATGTTTAAATACCTTAGCTTTACCCACTTGAAACCCTAATGCAAATAATTGGCATCATACTGTGGACACCCGGTACGACTACTCACATTATTCTGTCTTCGATCCAGGGCGCCAAGCAGAGACGCAGGTCGTACAGACCCTTCTTATTGTAGTAAGCAGCCATGCGCTGCTCGCAATCGGCATGGCTCGAGATGCGCTTCCACAGACTCATGATGTGCATATATATACATATATATACATATATATATATAAATATATATATATATATATGATATACTGATATTGGATGAATATGTGGATGGGATGTTAGGCGAGAGCGATGCACTTGTTGCTGTGGGTAATGCTAATGCAACCAGGTGGCAACGACAGGGATTATACTGCTGACACAATATATATCTATAGATGTGCTTGATGGCCAGTGTTGTAAAGTTTCTGTTTCTGTGTTGCTTTTTAATAATAGATGTATGTATTATTTTGTTGTCATGCAGTTGATTTTGTCTTGGTTTAATGTATTTTTTCTAGGCTCTCTGGCTGCTTGGTGGTGGCGGCGGCGATGACCTGGCCAAGGTCCAGCTGCAGGCTTCCACAAGCGAATTCGAAGTTGGACTCGTCCATAAAATGCACACGCACGAACGGGATGTTAGGTATGTGAATGCTTATGGATAGACAAAACTATAAATAAAATATATATATATTCATATACATAAGCATATAAGTGGCAAGGATAACATGAGGGGAAGGAAGTATATATATATATATATATATGTTTGTTTGCTTGTTTATTTCTTTGTCTGTATGTACGTGCGTGCGAGTGTGTTTGTGGTGCGTGTGTGAGTTCATTAATCAAAATGATCTGCATAGAGCCCAAATTATTGAATAGAGCTCCATCTAGTTAAACCACATGAGACATGCAAATGGTATTAAACGATGGCAATGAATTCGATTATGAAAGGATTTGACTACAATAAAACCTTTAACAAAACCAAATCTAAAATCCCCAATTATTGTTATTACGATTCACATGAAAAATTCACGTTTGCTTAAATTTCGTTTATTCTTCTACTTATAGGTCAATCAAGAAAATCACAATGAAATTTATATAAATAGCATTGTCTGATATAATTCAATTTGTCTTCTTCTTTTTTAAATCATCATAAAATGTGATTTGATACTAATTTGGCTAATTCAACATTTTGTTGCAACAAATATCATATTACCAAGTTGGGGGAATTTTTAATTTAGGAAAATTTAAACTACAGCGAGCTTCTCCAACATTGGGGCAGAGAGTGGGCAGAGAATAACAATCCACAAGCCCCCCTTAAAAGTACACAATGCTGCCGCACTTTGCGTCCAGCTGAAACAGAACGCTCCACAAGAGGCGCCATTGTGTGTGTGTGTTCGCCCAGTTGTTGTGTTTTCCATTTTATGCATAAGCAGCTGGGGGGTGGGGGGATAGGTGTACAGATAGAGCCATGTGCTGGCAAAACAATACATTAATTACCATAACAAAAATAATATGGCATAAGGCAAACAATGCGACAACAAATCGCACAACAGTCCGAAAATAAACAGAACGCAGCGAAAAAGTGGGCAAATTGTAAGAAACGCTCATATGAAAAGGTAGACACAGTGGGACAAACGGGACAGCAGGACACTGTTGGACAGGTGTAAAAATTAATTGCTCGTCGCAAATACTCACATTAACAGGCAGTTCAAATAATGATCATTTGCGATCATCAACATCAGTTTATGAGCGTGTCGCGTCGTGTGGGGGACACAAACAAAAACGTGATCGCCAGAGAAACAAACAGCAGACGAGAACAACAAATAACAACAAGCCCCTGGTAACCCGAAGACCCCAACAAAGCAACACATGCCCAGACATTTGTTTGCTTTTGTGGTCGATACGCTAATTTTCTTAGTTCTCAAGAAAAAAAAAACAAAAAGGGACAAAGAGAACGTAGCGCACGTAGCAAATATGAATGGCCCGAGAAATGGCTAAACAAGCCAAACCAGTTGGACCAGGCTCAAAAAGAGAGCAGCCCGCGGCAGCAACGAAAATTAGATAAAAATCAAAATACACACACACACGCACACACATACAGTACACATACGAGATGCAGCAGGCTACCGAGATGAGAGCGTGTCACGATGTGATTTTTTTTAAATATATATTTTCCATAGAATACATTTAAATCGCAAAAGATTCACCAAGTTTTAATTTCTAGTGGTAAAAAATGTACAAACGAAATTGAGAAAACCTTGCTCATTTCATCTTCTAGATTTAAACGTTCTAAATATTGGTTTTCTCATATATATGGTTTAAAATATTCAAACTTCTTGAAGTTCTATTAACCGCATTCTTCTAATATCGATAAACGCTCCCATCTCTAGCCAGATGAGAGGCCGACGTAAAAGGAACAAGAGCCAAAAAACAGGTCAAGCCCGCTGCCTGCGTTACCTGCTGCAACTTGCCTGGCGCAGCACCGGACCAAAAGTAAAACTGATCCCAAAACCGATCGGATGTGCGGCTGACTAACGACTCCACGACTCTGCGTAGGTAGCCGCCAAACATTTTGTGCAGGTTTTCCAACGATTCATGAGTTTTATTGTATACCCTGTGTCCCTTGAAAACATGCTCAAAGATATGGGGTATAATGGTTGTCGGCGAGTGGCATCTTTGATCATAACTATGAACAGCCAAATCGGTATAGTCAAGTTTGTCTGTCTAAAGTTGATTTCTAATATTATATTTTATAATTATCGACAATTTCCCCTGTTATCTCTACAAATAAAATTTCAAGCCTAGGTTTTTTATTAGCATCTCTCGGAAAGTTTAAGAGCTAATTGCAATACATTTTGTATGTATTCGTATTCTATGCACTTAGCAAACTTTTTTAATTCCTTGGCCAACTTTTGCCAAATTCCCCAGGAATTGACAACAATTCAATCTATTCAAGAGCGCTTTTACATTTTCAAACAGAAGCATTACAGGAGCTTACCTTGAAAACTGCATACATTTGCGCACAATAAACTAAAAATGTGTGCAACAATGAATTTTCCATAGTATGGGCTCGAGGGCAGAAGATGCACAACAGCTACTTGACTGTATATATGGAAAATGTACTATTGGTTAAGCTGATTACGGGGAAACAATAAGTCGAGTGCACTCTTACTTATTCCGGGCTTAATTTGCTGCTGCCATTTTGCCAAGTGGTTAGTAGTTCAAGGTTGTGGTTGCTGTTGCCTATGCGGCTGTTGCTGCTGCTTCACCACAAAGCAAACGGCAACTCGGTGGAAATCATTATTATTATACGTGCTGTGGCCATTGTTGTTGTTATGATATATAACTGGGTCCAAAAGCACAACAAATTATGCGAGCGTATAAATATAGCACAATTTCTGACAAAATGGGTGCTGGCGCCTGCGACCTTGGAACAATTTGCCAATGGAAAATGCAAATGAGGGGGCGAGAATCCAACCACCCACACAGCAGGAGGCGGCACTCAAGCGTATAACTGGCATCGTTTCATTTTGTTTGTTTATTTATCGACACGTTTGTTTTGATGCGAAATACACCTGCGTTACCTGAGATAAACGTCGATGTCTCAACTGACTTGTTTATAAATAACAATTCAGGCTATTTTTAAGAATTAGTATAGGTAGTGTAGGATGACAACTGCTTTAATAGACGAACGTATCGAATTTGTTATTAACAATGAAAATGTGCAGGCACTTTAAACAAAATAAGAAACGCGATTAAAGTGCGTAGAGACCTAGCGCTTTGCTTTTATATGCTAGCGATAAGTTCGCTGCTTCTTCTTTTCGCTTTTTAAATTTTTTTTTAGTCTTGGAAAATGCAATTGAAAGGGTTACTCGCTTGTGAATAGGCCAATAACAAAATAAAGCGTGTTTACTTCGAATTGCAAATTAGCTAGAAATTCAACCTGACGTTCAGTTCTGATAAGCGCTCAAAATAAAAAAAATAAATAATAAAATGTACTGAACTGATGAATCAATTGCCCTGCAAGATTATAAAAAGCCGATTTGATAAGCTCAACTCAACAGCCAACTATGTGATGTCGGTTAGCAAAAAAGCTTATCACAGAATTGCAAGAAATTTGTATTTAGATAAGTGCAAAATTTTGAGAAATCTTGCCGGAATTTTATGATTGTGCTGTTGTTTCCGTGAAAATGTCTAACGTGAAAATTATGTAAATTTCATATTTGTATACCAATTTGTCGAATGAAAACCCAGCCAGAATCAAGGCTGTAGGTCATTGTTTAAAGCGTATAATTAACACGAGCAAAAGGCTACTGCATATTATAATTAAATGTGCATACTAATATCATACATATGTATATACATATACAGATGTAGAAATGTACTATATGGTTCGGCAGCCTTGATAAAAGCCGCTTTTTAGCATTCGACCTATAAATATGTGTGAGAAGAACGAGCCAAGCGTGTGAGTCCAAAAAAGCCACAAAATAAAAAGTTGCGCCGCTTTTTGTTGTTGTTTACCTGCAATAAAAAAATAAAGCCGATCGAAACGCAGAAACAAAGTCACCGAAAAGCATGGGGGGAGGAGAGCGAGAGAGCAGCATAACATAATGTTGATAAAATGGAATACGAAATCAAATACAATAGAGAATCAACGAATGTTATATGCTGTTTTTTAATATTTTAGTATTAATAAAATATATGTTTTGCGCTGACTCAAAATAGTACTGAAATTATGTCCCGCAATATTTTGTTAAATGCTACTAACCATATGGCAACCATAAAAATATATTACCAGGCTTATTAAAAAGTTATAACACCCCCGGGTGAGGGTATTTCAAACAAAAAAAAGTCGCGATAACCGGTAGTGTTACTGACGTTACGGACGATTGCAAAAAAGAATAAATAAACTACAAAATTTTGCGGCATTTTATAAATCAATAGAACAAAAATTTGTATATACGCTACTAGAGTGGCGCAGACAAGGGCGGGGCGGAGCGGGTTCGGGGTATATTTGTGATGCCCCCAGTGGCTCCCCAAGTGCATCGAAACGACATGTAATAAACAAGATCCGATAATAATATTAATAAAGCAATACATTCATAGAGTAGCCGTTGTGCATACACAAACATGCCAGTGCGCAGTCAAATAAAATTCAACGATACAAAACGTTGTCGTCAATGGGTTAAAAACGTGTCTACACTCTGCTTTCGATACAAAAGCAAGAAATATATATGCATATATATTTTTCATATAAAATTCGAATAAATTTCTTAACAACGCAGAGAAACTTGTATCTTTGCTGCGCCAACAGAGTTAGGTGTTGACGTAGGTATTTTAAAGTAGTTCCAAAGAATTACATTTCCTCACATTTATGTAAAGTATTAAATTATAATTTTTCCGGCGGTATTTCTTATATAACTAATAGGTGTGTATTATAAGTATATCAAGTACAAAAAGCGGCTAAGAGGAAATAGAAATATAATTTTAACGGGCCTTGATCAACAATAACACTCAAATCGTTATGACAGAAGTAATGTCAAAAAAATTAAAAATTAAAATGAAAATAGTTCCTGGAAATATGTTATATATATGGAAGTGAATATAAAATAGCTATATTACGCGCCCTTGACCTTTTTCGCAAAACTTATTTTCCATCCCATTTCGGTGAAATACGTGTCTATTGATTTATTGTGTAAAATAATATTTAATATTTATTTGTATGCAACTGAACAACGAGAATGTTCGAACTCCCATCCAGTGCAGGGGGTGGCATTTTTTAAGAGAACAACATTTCTAGATTGGCAGTTTATAACTTTATATTCTCTACTAACAATAATATAATCATCGCTTTTACAATTTGCCGAAAAAAAAAGTTAACCTTATGTTTAGGTATTGTTAGTGCTAGTCTTTAAAAGTAAGATTCTACTAAGCACCCACATTTACATAGTCTTTTTTTTATTACTTTATTCCCATGAAATTGATAAAGCCATTAGATTTATACCAACATATTTACACAAGGTGCTCACATCTGTTAGGTATATGTACGTACTTTAAATTTCGGATCTTTCTAGAAACAAAAAAGAAACCACCGACACGAGTTTGTGGCTAAAATGAAAATGGAAAAGTTTTGGGTCCCATTTATAATTGCGATAAGAGCCGGCAAAAATGTCGCTCGCGACGTTGGGAAGTTTAAAAATAAATATATAAATATATGACGTATGTATGGTAATAATACGTATTTGGATATTGATAAGACTCATTGCGAATAGAAAAAAAAAACTATGGAGGAAAAATACAGGCAATTATAAGCAATTTTTGTATCCATGCAGAGGGTCTTATAATATTGTCACAAAATGTGAAACACATAGAAAGCGACGGCTCTGACCATAAAATGTACATTTAATTATGTATTTTTTAAATTTAATTTATACATTCTTGATAAATATGAATAGCCGAGTCATAGAACTTTACATAGAAACCGACGTCTCTGTTTCGAAAATATAAATTTATTTATTTATTAATTTAATTTAATTTATATAAGTATGTAGTCGGGATAATTTCGGTTTTATGTTGCAGGATAGGAACTATCGGTAGAAAAATAAGTTTTTAAATGAAAAACCTTGTAGTTTTCGTAGATATCCTAACCAAACTTCGCTTTACATCGCTCCTAAAACACAACTATATAATATAACCCATATAGCTGCTTAACGTCTACAAGAGCATTCTTTGGCACACTAAAATGTAGTTATTTTTCTTGTATTTTCTACATTTCAAATTATAAAAATGTTTGCGCAAACTTCCGCCCGAAAGTTAGCCTTGCTTTATGCTCTACAAAAAATAAAAAAGGTCTCTTCCTCCATAATTTTTTTTGCTATTGCTTTACTTTTATTTTTTTATTTTTTTTTTGTTTATTTTGCAAACGCCGCTTGCAAAATGACCTTGAGAAATAAAGTTTTACAGCTTAGAAAAACTGGCGCGAAACCCAACCTTGGGAAATGCATGGGCAAAGAAAGTTGTTGCAGTTGCTGTAGTTACAGTGAAAATTGAAAAACTGGTTAAACGACTTTTGCTTTTTCTGCGCCCGCAAGCCAACTGACGTTGTTTGCGATCTGTGTAAAACCCAGCGAACAATTTGAATAGCATTCAATTCAAATTGCTGACCACATATATATAGACACGTATAGAAACGAATAGACCATATGTGTGCATACATATTTACAGACACATATTTGTATCTGTATCTATATGTGCAGCTGTAGCTGTACACGTATCTGTATCTCTAGTTGTTTGCATGCAGCCCGCTCACGAAAAATCGTAGGGCAACAAACAACAAAACAAAGATGACTCGAACGTGAAAATATATAAAATGCCTCAGTTGCATTTTTAGCCTGTGAATAATGCTACTGTGCGAAAAGCCTATCGAAAGGAATTTAGAACACGGCTGGCCAATACAGCACACTTAAATGGGAATTAGTCGAATGGAGCTCGAGCAATTATATCTATTCAATTATTTTAGTTTATTTAATTAGTTTGTATTTTAATAAATTTATATATACATACTTTTTATTCATATATTCCAAATCCACATAAATACGGGCAATAAGTTGAGTTTGTCAGTATGTTTGTATGCGAATCTACACTCAGTTTTAAAAGCTATCTTGATTAAACTTGGCATATATTAGACTTTTAATTTCAAAAAGTTCACGACTATTCCTATCTTAAATAGCTTTTGTATAAATAACTTTTTGTTTTTTAAGATATCTAGATCTAAATTATTATTATTAAAATATATCTATATTGCAAATATTGTAAACTTTTTAACATTTGAAGTATTACTAATATCGGACAACTATATTATATAGATCCAATAGAAATAAAAGCTGAAACTTAAGTCTTTTTGTATAGTTAAGTACAAATATACTTTGAAATATAGGTTTACATATTTTGAAACTTTTGTGTCTGGGTTTTCATTATAATTCAATCAAATCTTTGTAGATCTTATGTAGTTAACATTTTTTCTAGGGTGCTTTAAGGGTATCTCAATAGGACATTTGGCTATACGATATAATATATTTACACTCTGTCTCTGCATTTCTGCAACCATCTTGATTCGCAACTACAATCGTAAAAGTGCCGCAAAATCTTATTAAGATAAACAAATTGCAATCGCAGAATAATGCTTATTACACAAGCTAGCGAAAATCTTTGCTTTCCTTTGTGAGGCTAGCTAAGCAAACAGATACGCTTGCTAAACAAATAAAGCCAACGATATGGCGTTGACGACGCTGCCATACGGCATAAGATAAACAAATAATAAGATATAGATGTGTGTGTATATATAAAAATATATATGCACAAGATCCGTGCAAATAAATATCTAATTGTTTGGATAGGATTTTTCGTTTTTATAAATATAAAAAGACGTGCAAATTAAGTGGTAGATATCGGATGGCAGCTAATTGCTTTAAAAACACTGCGAAAACCAGTGCTTTCAGTTATACGAAAATCATGTTTCAAAAGAAATCAACTCTGCCATTATATAAACAAGATTTATAAAGGGCGTAACATATGTTACTACTGTAGAAATTCATATTTATTGTCAGCTGTTACTAGGCAAGATCTGTATGAGTATGTATAAGCATCTAAATGTGATATACATATGCATGTACATATATATGTAAAACCGACTTATATACGTTATAACATAGAAATGTCTGTATGCACTGAGTACATGGAGCAAGTTTCTGTTGTTTATTATTGTTGTTTTCAGTTGCTGTTCTTGTTGCCCTTTGCTTTTTTGCTGTTTCAGCAATTGTGTTTTCTTTCCTGTCTGCAAATCATTTTGCGATTTTTTGTATTCTACACCCAATCAAAATTTATGGTATAATAAAATTGTTGTGCATTTTGCAACATGCAATAGAAAAAATTAAATGAATTCAAAACAATTTAATGTCTGTTCGACTTTTAGTTTACAGATTCGACAGCATGGCAAACAAAATTTATTGATTTTGCATTTGGCACAATTTCGATTTTAGTTAACAAAATTTATATAAATCCCAGATATGTGTTTTTGTATAAATATATTTATTTGCCTGAGAAAAAAACAAATAAAAATTTAACCCATATCATAAGCTTCAATTAAAAAGTTAAGAGTATAATTGGCTTCGGCAAGAGCAAAAAAAGTTTTTCTTACGTTTTCAATTTTTTATAAGCAATACAAGTACTCACACATATACACACACACACACACACACACAGATATTTATTCTGTGCTGTTTTTGTGCCATTTGTTATTGCGCTCATAAAAGTTTAATAAGCACGCGTTCGCTTGTATGTGTGTGTGGTGGTGTGTATGTGTGGGTTTGCCTTTGCCGTTTGCTGCAACGAAGTCTCCCAACAGCAAATGTCAAACCCGCCCACCAACAACCCGCCCAACAGCCGCATATTATATTGAGCAATCAATTATCGTTGTAGCTGCTGTTGTTTTTCTCTTGAGATTTTTAGCCACTGTGCAGACTAATAAAAAAATTATATATATGGCAAACAATACCGTACGTGAGCATACAAAAGTATCGATATTTGTGTACGCATACATGTATATGTATATGTATTTAAATATATATATATATATACATACATATATTTACTATTTAAAATTTGTGCTGTGTTATTATCAGTCCGGCAGCCCACATACGGACAAATACACTTACAGTCAAACATCTGGCAATTGCTTTTTCAAGTGTTTTATTTTCTGCACACACTTTTTACAGTACAACAGCGGCAGCAACAGTGATTGATTAAACTTCGTACACACACACACCACGCACACACACACACCACGCACACACACACGTGATAAGCGCCATCTCACCCTATTATACACACACTTACATAATTTGTAAATTGCGTTGCAGTTCATTTGCCATAAAGGTGTAATAATTGCATGGCGAGAGAACACATGAGGGAGAGAGACAAAGAGAGCAAGTGGGAGTTCAATTCGACTAACCTTATCGCAGCTTATCTGTGAGAAGGCCAACGATAGACGCGATTACGACCGCAGAAGAAGCAATTGGTCACAAATGTTAGTGGACAGCGGCGTCATTGACACGACGGCGACGACGACGACAAGAAAAGTAATTTGTCCAAAATGGTAAATGGCAGCCCACGGCCAGTGAGAACGTGTGCGCAACACATTGAAGCGAACGAACGAACCAAGACCAGAAGAACAGAACAGAAGAAGATAAAGTGTTGAGCGGGCAGAATGCGCAAGGCGAAGCGAGGCGAGGCAAGGCGCGGCGCGGCGCAGCGAGGCGAGCCGACGTCGCTGTCTGGGTAGGAAAGCAAGAGTACCAATTGTGATTGTAAGAGAGACAGAGAGTCCGGTAGTGCGAGTGAGAAGACAGCTAATATATTCGCCGCCGTTTTCTGTTGGCTGCTATTGCACTCGAAAAATTCTTTTGCTTTTGTTTTTATGATTTTTCCAGGAATTAACAACGAAAGACGATGGCCATAGCGACTGCAACTGCGACATGCGCAGCCAGCAAGAAAAACAATAAGAAACAGGAGCGCAACAAGCAGCAGCAGCAGCAGCAGCAGCAACAACAACAGAAACAGAAACAACAGAGTTTACAATAATGCCTGCCCAAGTGGCAACACATGATTTTGCATGGTCAGGCGGCACACACACTGCACACACGTGTGTAAATACACACACATTCATGTACATATGTGTTTGCCAAATGTTGAATTAAAATTGTATACAAAACTGAAAACATGAGTCAATATCAAAATTTAAAAAATAGAATTCTACTTATTTCCTAGAATTTGCCACAACAAATCCTCCTGCTACGTAGGGGAAAAAGTGCAGCAACAGCAGCGGCGGCAGTAACGGCTTGTGGCCCGCCCACGCACACAGCTCCTCCACCCCCAATCGCGCCGGCAGCCGACATTTGCTTGTTGGTTTTTCATTTTTTTTTTTTTTTGTGCATAACGAACGTGCCCGTGTTTTGCTCTTTTTCTCTATGTATTCTATTTACCTTTAATACACAAGCAGCTCGGAAGGTGTAAACACGTACGGAACGTGTGTACGTATGTTGGTATTGGTAGCGATGGCCCCACAATAAAAGTCGAACACACATACACGCGCAAACACTAGTGCAGAGCGGCGCACACACGCACACACTGTGAAGATACGACGAGCAGACCTTTTCTTCTGTTTCTTGCTTTTAATATTTTGATATGTATTTGCCGTTTTATTTTTAAATCGTACACACACACTCACTCATATATACACACGCACACAATCACTGGATCTCCGCTCTACTGGGAGGCTATTCACTTGGGTTCTGTTATGTTCGCTCAATAATATACAAATTGAGCGGGATATGTATTTGAAATTTTTATCAAACAGTTATATGTATTAGATATTTGATTCAGATTATTTCTGCAATAGCCGCGCGGGCACACCACCAACGCGTTTGAACGCAAAAACATAAATGTACAGCCGAGCTGTTAACGAGAATACCCAACTGTCTTACTCAAAATGGCACTGTTAGCGTAAAGAACAGCCGCGTGGCCAGACGGTCGAAAAATCTATTTACAGTTGGATGTTAACAATTTGAGTGTTTTTGAATTGCTCTTAAAAGCAATTTGGCTAACTTAGATAAGTTAGTAGTTCACATAACTTTTTAACGAAATAACTTTCAAGTTTATATTAGTGTACGTAAAAGAGGGATGCCCCTTTTTAGTCTTGAACACAAATGGTTTCAACAGAGAAATGAGAGATGAGAGCTGAAAGCTTTTAGGAGTATATTTTTTTTACACCTGATTAACGTAATCAGACGTTTACCAAACTCTCTGAGCTGATTATCACTATCAACATGGTTGCGACCCTTTGCAGTGCCAACGGCGTTCAGTATGTATAAATATGAAAGGTAATGTTAAGTAATTTTAAGCAATTAAATGGATTTTCCGTAAATTAAAATTGCAGAAAATTCCAGGCTCACACCAGTGTGGCAACGCTGTTCACCTGTTGTGCGCCAGCCGCCCACAAGGGAGCGGCCATGACTACAACAAATCAATAGTCTGCTCAATTTGCATAATTCTATCGCCGACACTCACCTGCTCCTCAGCAGAAGTCCTCCCTGTGGTATATATTAAAAATTTATATATATATATAAATATATATGTATATATATTTCTATATATATATAAAATATATACATATGTATGTGTAGAACCTTTGCGAGCAGGCTTAGGTGGTACAATAAAATGTATAAACACCGCTGCCTAAAACCAAAAACACCATATATAGCACGCGTGTTGGTTAGAAATAAACAACGAAATATAACTTGCGTTAACGCAAAATAATACAAACAAATAAGCAATTGGTTTTTGCGCACTATTTTTGCACAACTCGACGCGACTAGAGATGACTGATGACACAAAACAGTGCAGCGGAATGTTATCGAAATGTAAGCAATCGGTGGCGTTGCCACCTTAACTGTAACTGTTACAGCCTCCACAAAATAAATAGGCGCCCGTTTAAAAAGCTTTTGCACATTACATTAAAACAACATTGTACATTTATTTTTTTTGCTAATAAACAACACACTCATTAATAATCATCACTAAAGTATTGATTTCTCTGAACATTGGTAAATTCACGGTAATTTTTTTAACAATATTTTTACTGCTGTTGCTACGCCAAGGACGTCTACACACATTCGACACTTGACAAAGTAAAAATAGCTACAAAAAGTCAATTACACAGTATATATATTGTTTGTTTGTTTTTAGTAGAAATAGTGTTTTATACATTGAAAAGTTATTGTCCATGTAACGCCCTTAAGTACAAATTAAGCACCAAAAACAAGCTGATTGCAATAGGAGCCGTCAATTTGAAACTTTATAAAGAGTTTACTTTTTCTTTTTATTTTGTTTTGTTTACTTTCAGCTTAAAGAAAATAATCGAATTACATTGAATAACAAAAGTAAGCGTTTGTGTATTCATCATTACTATCCCACAGTTAACAACTAAAAAAATATCAATCAAATATAACAATGCTGATGCTGCATGTGAATGCTGCACTATATCCTTCCATGCTATCCGAACATTAAACTTAAGAACGAAAGCAGTGCGTGTTTCCTTATCATTTGGTGTGTGTGTGTGTTTGTGTGTATGTGGCCGTGTATGAGTATGTGTGTGTTTTAATGGCCAGATGCTACTTTTCGATCCGACCCCGCTTTAAGTGGGACAACTCAATAAGCCAAGCCTTAATCAAATCATACGTGGAGAAGCTAATGCCCACGGCAATGGGACCCTTAATCCAGTTCATACTCAGGCCCTTGTAGAAGCCGTTTTTGATGCCCTCCTCTCTGTGGAAAGCCAAGGTATTAGGAACAAGCATTGTAAATTAAGGTAGTCGACATACTGATAGATTTTGATCAGAGTCTCCAGTATCGTGGGATAACGCTCGGCCGCTTCGGGATTCACACGCATCGTTTGCATACGTCGACGCACAATGTCCAGCGGATAACTGGCCGTTTGGCCGGCGGCACCGGCGGCGGCGCCAAATGCCAGCGAGATGAATGCGTTCGGTTTTGTATTGCCAATAATTTCTATAAAGCATAAAAGGTAGAAGAACCCATGCGACATACTGTGGTCCAAGCTTACCATGATACTCTCGCTTGAGCGTTTCGTAGGTGAAGAACGAGGTGCCCGCATAGGGTATCACACCCAAGACAGTCGCCCAGTAGCCACGGAAGAGCGTTCGTGGGCCCTCCTCGACCCAAATCTTGGCAAACACCTGCCGCAGCGTCCGATAGCCCGTATAACGATCCGTGACAGCCATCCGAGCACGCGCCAAATCCAACGGATAGGTCAACGATTGCGATGTGATGCCCGCCAACGAGCCAGCCACAAAACGGCGTACCTTGGTGCTGTTCAGGTAAATATTGGATATTATCAGATATATTGGTAGCAAGTGCGTCAACTGACTTGGTGCCATTTTGATCCACCTGCAGGATGCGTCGCCACTGTTCGTGGGAGGTGAACTGGATGGCCGCGTAGGGCACAATGCGCGCCATCGTCGCCGAATTACCTCGCCACAGGGCGAGCACGCCCTCCTTGGCGTACGTCTGCTGCAGATAGTTGAGCGATGCCTTAAACGAAAATGGCACATCTTTGCGTATTTGGAAATTGATTTTCGTGCGATCCAGCGGCGCAATTGTGGTCTTGGCCAATGCTCCAGCCGCGGCGCCCGATATCAGACTGATGAGCACCTTGTCCAGATTGTTGTGCACTGCGAGAAAAGGTAGCAGAAAATTTAGCTAATTATGATATATAGATATAAGTTGATATGTATATATACATATAGGGTATCTAGTAGCAGAGCATGCTCATGTTAATCGAGTATTTGCAACGTACTCGATAATTTTTTATTTTCAATTTTTTTCTTGGCCAATTTAAATCAGGTGAAATCTCGAATAGGTTATTAATTTTGATTTAGCGAATCAATTTAAATACACTATGAATTTTTGTTAAATTTTTAAATATACTAGCACTAGATCATTGTTGAGTTGTGTTAAACAACTGTTAATTTATATAAAAAAAATCTAGGAAACATGGCCTTTTATATATACCCATTGAATTTGTGTAGAAAAGGGTATATTGAGCTTGTCAATTGTTTCTTACACAGACATCACAGACAGACGTCTCTGAATCTATAAAGTATAAATATTCTTGATTTGCATTAAAATCTTAGTCAATCTAGACGTTTCCCTAAATCTGTTCGTTTCTTTGCATAATTTCTGACACTAAGACTTAATTATACCCATATTAGTCTTTCTATATGTAGTTTTTGATAGCTCATCAATAAATATTAATTTATGAGGTGTACACAATAAATTTGGAATATAGGGCTCAGTTTTCAGAGACAATGTATTTGTTTTGTTAAAAAAATGCTTTTCTTTCACTGAAGTTCATCTATAAGCGTCTAAAGTTTATCGAATAATAAAGTCGAAAGTTATTAAAGAATTGATTATGTGTACAACTATAATAATAAAATCAATAATAATAATAATAGTTAATAACGAAGATTTCGGGTTTCAATAGTTCGCAACTTAACTACCTACAGGGTATTTCCTAGTCGAGCATTCCGGACTAAATTGTTTTCACTATGATTTAAAAGTTTCCATTTAAGTTCACACCTACCCTCAGCGGCCTTTGCGCTCCGATCGATGGAAGCGGTCGTGCCTTCTGCGCCTGTTATTATCCTGTGGCCATCCTCGTCCTCCGCAGCTGTGTCGTCCGCTGCTGCCGCATTGTTGGCCGTTCCGGCGGCAACTGTGCTGGTTAATTGGCTACCTGTTGATGTAATTGACATGGCAATGTTGGGCTTCTCTATAAGGCGGCTCATGGCAGACTAACAGCGATAGAGAGAGAGAGAGAGAGAGAGAGAGACAGGGAGATTTAATTAGATATACAGATAATCTTCCTAAGAACTGCCACAAACTAATATGCCCCATAACTACTTAACGAAATTAGATAACACAATTATTTTGATTCCAGCGCTTATCAGCCTTGGGGCGTGTTGGTTTTTGTCACAAATATGACTCTGATAAGGCTGAGCGAAAAGTTCTTAATTCTTTTTGCAGCCAGATGGCAAGCATCATATACGTATACATATTATATATAGTATAACAATCAGACGAGAAGTTTCGCAACTGTTTCATAATGACATTTTCTTTTTCTTTTGGCACAAATTCAAAAGTATATAAACCAATTATATAATACTTGACGATAATTTATGCAATTAGCTAGCGCATTAGAGATTTGGTTTAATAAATAAATCGATGACTAGCCAAAAGCAATTTATAGAAAATTGCACTTTGTTTGGACTGCTACCGATTAATAATAAATACTAAAAAAAGTTTGCTGATTATTTTGATAATTCTGATAAGATTGTGTTTTAGTGGGTTACCTTAGGCTTAGCCTTTGTATTTACACCCAATTTATTAGGAAAAAAAACTACACACGTCACATCTGTATGTATATAGCGTACACTCAAAGAAAAATCCAGGTACTTTGTACTTAACTCAAACAAACGTTGTTATATTTATAACGATTAAAATTTTATTCGAGTGTGCAAATTATTGTTATGAGTATTTTATACATAATTAACAAACTTTTATTAACTTTTATGCAAGATTACCGTCCGATTATAGAATTTCAATGTTATAAAACAAATTGAAACGAATTCTAAAACAATTCTATTTTCTCTGAGTGTAATTCGTCGAAAATAAACCGGTTGTTGATAGAACATGTAAACAGAATAGCAATAACAACAAATTATCACCAAAAATTAATTATAACAAGAATGCTTTAGTAGAGGGGGGCCGAATAAAAAATACCCTTTGCCTAGGTCCAACATAAGATGTATTCAAACCCATTTATATACATTTATATTGATATACAAAATTTAGTTTTAAGCCACGTTAACTTTGTCAAAAATAAACAAATTCGATATGAAATGACTTTTTGTGCTAGATAAATCAGACACTTAATTGAATGTCATAATTTATGTTGAAATTTGTACCCAAAAAATGCCAATGGACTATTGGACTCTATCAAGAGTTACAGGGTATAACAAGCATGCTCATATATATGCCTGTGTGCTGTCACACACCTCCGAAACTACTCTTATATATATAGGCATATTTATATATTATATATTGCGCACACAGCCTCGTTTGGCTTCCGCGTTTGCGATTCTGTGTGCGGCTTTCAATTGAATGCTACAAGTGAATAAGTTCACCTTGAACAAGTTTAGCATTGGGCAGATAGATACAAGCGTTATCCGTGATAAAGAAAACTATCTTCAATGATAAGATAACAGTGTGACCAGGCGCATAAGAGATTAAATTAAGATGGCTATTCAGCGCATAAAAGAGAAAACAAAATATAATATATTTTTTTTATTTACTATTTTTTATGACTTTGCTTTATGTTTTTCATGTGATTTTGTTTACATTTTTAGACTGGACTACAAATTCAATAGTTACTCGCATATTGAAACACTTCCAATTTGGAAACCTCAACCCACACAAAAATATTGAAAATAAACATAGGATACAAAATTTCATTTGTATTTACATTTCATAAATGTAATATTTAAAAGCTCTACTTTAAGCTACAAAAAAAAAAAAAAAAAATTAAATTGAATGATTTTGAAAGACAACATTTTATGTTGTTAAGAATCTAAAATTTAATATTCAAACGTAAATTTTGCAAACAATTTTTAATGAAAGTTGTTTTCAAAGAGTGACTACTGTATTAGAGTTTAGTCATCTTTGGAATTGCAATTTACATGCAAATCAATTACGCACCACTGTGAACTGGATGCTGTGGTTTGGGTGGTAAACGATGAAGCGTTACAGCCGGCAAAACGAATGTAAACAAGTTCGTTAAACGTTATTTGTTTTGCATTCAGTCAAGGTTGGCGCCCCATATACCCCCCCCAGAGGCACACACGCACACACACCTGTGCCGTACGATTAAGTGTGTCTATAAATATATTCACTCTTATTAGATTTGACGGTTACGTCGTGTGGTTGAAATCGGTGGGCAGCATGTGGCAATAGCAACATTAATTCTGATTGGAATGAACTTTGCACCCGACTCAATTTGTTGGCCAGCGTATGCAAAAACCATGCAAATGGGTATATATTACTATATATGTACATATATATACAAACATACGTATATATATTTAATTACTGTAGTAAATGTCGTTGCACTTTAACTGCGCGTTTGTCTTATTGGGCAATTGCATATGAAGCAATTCTGATTGGAATTGCCATGCAAACACAGCGAACAGCTGTTGCTTAACTGTAATTCACTTTCAGTTCACTTGTTTCCTTTGTTTTGAGCTCCAAATATGTGGCAACCCCTCGGCCAAAATACACTTGCCACTTTTCTGCTTCCAATCAGAAATACAATAATGCGTTCTTTGTTTTGATTCTGTGCAGTTGTTTATCACATTTTTCATTGTCCACTCACACACGAGTCTTATATAATTTTGGCCAAATTTAGACATTTCAAAAATATGCTGGCAAGGCAACGGAGATAACGCACCTTTGTTTTTGTTGTTAACACAGATTTTTTTGCGTATTCTATTTGACATGAAGCAGCAGCAACAACAACAACGATGCAGTCGTCTTGCAGCGCAGGCACATGCACTTACTAGCTGTGGCTGTGCACGATTCTGGACGCCATACACATTTATTTTGCTTTATATATATATCAGCACACAATTGTTATTATTTAATACATAATAAGCGTTTTGTAGCGCGGCTTCGCATTTACGTCGTTTCTGGCCAGTTGACATCGAGAACTGTATGGACCAGGGCTGCAGCGTTACTCTAGTTGCAAACGATGCCATATCGCTCTAAATTCCGATTACATTGTCCGGGCAGTCTGGCAGTAGAGTTGTACATGGTAGTTCAGTTGTTGAAATGAATCGTTCACTTTGCTCACCATTCGTATCGGCTAAAAAATTAAATCAAATCAAAATTCAAGAATAAAAAAAACTGCGCTGATGATGATTATTTAAATTATACAAATTTATAAATATTGTTTTATCGAATAAAACGAACGCTAGTAAAAAAAATGATTGATGAACCATACCTGTTTCCTAGTTCATTCGTGCAGTCGAAATAGCTCAGAACGATTCGATATAGCTTCATCTGGCAGCATTGTTCTGCAGCAGCCAACTTCGCGTGAGACGCACTCGGAGCAAAACAGCAAAATATCAAAGCATAAAAATATATATGTACACACAATAAAAACAATGAATATGTCGAATCTAAATGACTTGCGCTCCTACTCACGCCACTGGCTCACCGAATTCATCGAGCAGTACCAGGAGGAGGAGTGCCTGTGGCAGCCAAAGCATCACGACTACAGCAATCACGCCGCCAGAAACAAAGCCTACGACAAACTGGTCGAGAAACTAAAGGAAGTCGAACCGCATCCGGATCGCGCCATGGTCGTGCGCAAGATCAACTCGCTGCGCTCGGCATTCCGGCGCGAGTACCGCAAGTCGAGCAACAAGAGCGACTACGAGACCCGTCTCTGGTACTACGACAAGCTGCTCTTCATAGCCGACCACAAGTCGAAGCGGCATCCGAACGAACTGGCTGGAAAGCCGAAACGGGAGCTGCATCTCAATTTCGACGATGAGGACTCCATGGATTACGACGAGGAATCCCACCATACGCCGCAGTCACAGCACATAGAGACAATTGTGCCGAACAATGCGAGCGACGAAGTCGAGGCCGAGGTCAATGGAGCGAATAATGTGGTGGTCAGCTCCCAGGGAGCCACATTGAGCACCATCTCGGTGACGCCCGCGGACTGCGTGACCCTGGTCAAGGACGAGACGCACCAGGCGCACAACGAGGTGGCCGAGGCGCATCAGCGCCTGGTAGCACAAGCGACAGCCGCACAAAGCTCGTTGGCCGCGGCGGCGGCGGGCGGACATGCGGTGAAAGTGCTCGAGATTACCTCGCTGGACTCGAATTCTCAGCGCGAAATACAGCAGGTAAGTCATTCCCGTGTAAACCTATAAATATTTCCATTTAATGGGCGTTTTCCTCACTCTGCAGGCCGTCAACTCGCTGGAGCATCATCAGCAGCAGCTGCAGCATCTCCATCATCAGGCCAATGGGCACGGCCAGCCTGTGCCAACAATACAGATTGGACGCGATCACTACCAGCCGCTGTTCGGCAGTGCTGCAACCACCGCCTACGCGACAGCAGCGCCCGCCGCGACGCACCGGCACGAGGACGAGTACGATGCGATCGGTGTGAATGTTGCCAGTAAATTGCGCTCGATTAATCACACGCAGCGCATTATTGCGGAAAAGCTGATCAGCGATGTTCTGTTCAACGCGCAACTCGACAATCTCACCATCAACTCATCACTGACGCAATAATCTAGATACACGGATATATTGTTAATTTTAGTTTGTAGAAATCCGCCACGTTCCGTTTCAGCTAGGGATTGGCGGAGTTTATTTTTACATAAGTTTAATATGTATATTGTCGTCCGTTTCATGTGTTAGTTTGTATATTAAAGTTTAAAGTTCTTTTTAGGTTTAATCTGCATCAAGTTCAATGCAATAAACATAGTTTTTAACTAGAATTAATACAACAATTTTAACGTGATTATTTTGTTGAGCTGGCCTCCGAATCTGCCTTCACCTGGGGTTTTGCGTCGCCGGTCAATCTCTTCCACGCATATTTGGCCAACTGCAAAGATGCATCACAGAAATATAAATATAGTACTTTCTTCCAATTAATCAGTTTCTATGGGCACTCACCGTTATTGGAGGCATATCAATTTGTTCATCAGCGGCCACAAGCGTGCGATTCTCTTGCAACACCTTCCAGCCAAAGTGTATGGCGATCAGACTGGGCACCATCACCACGGCGACCAGGTTGCGGGAGAGAAACGAGGGTTTTTGTGGCACCGGCATCGTTAATAACAATTTATGACAGAATTACAATAATTCATATTATTTAACATCATTGCACAGCATCGATATCTAGCTATCGATACTATCGATATATTTAAGTAGGTGCTTATCAGATAAATGACTAAAGGAGCTTAACTTGGCAGAACTATTAATTAGCGCCAGTTTCAACTTCTGCACATAAACTAACAATTTTCGTTAGAATTACAATAATTGCTGTTATTTAAATTCAGCGTACAGCATCGATACCTATCTATAAGCTATCTATAAATTTGATTAAGAATTGAAACGCATTTTTCAAAGCTAGTTACGCACAAGTTGGCACCGCTATTATTTGGCGCCAATTTAAATTACTACAGCCGAACTTTTTGGCTGCATAAACAAATAATCACAATGCTACATTGTACTGAGGTTTATAAACATTATTTGTTCTTGTCTGAACTTACTCTATAATTATTGTCGGGTAAAAGTAATTACAAATCTTTATTAGGTTAATCTTTTTAGTTTAGATTAATTTTCTTGTACACGAAGAGAAAAGAACCATGCCACGAATTTTGTAACCCACTTTAGTATAAGAAAGAAAGAAATTTATGTATTTGAATATTAAGCATTTATTTTAATTACAATTCAAAAACAAAGTGCTTTCAAATTTGAAAAACAAAGATACGTTTTTTTAACTCTTGCACTTGGACTTTGAGTGGCAGTTTAATTGATTGGGCTTGTTAGGGTATTACAATAGAGGGTGTTTATTTTTGGCTAACACACCTTTGTTTACCTGTAAACAGAGTAAGCTGTAGCTAACTTGTTACCAGTAGCTGCTGCTGGGCGCATTGAACAGAGATTAACGCTGGGTGCATAAAATAAATATGTATGAATAGATAGGCATGTGTCTTGGTTCCCATCGCTCGCGCTCTCACTCTCACGCACACCTGCTTAGAGCATAGAGCATAGAACACGTAAATGTGATTTCTATAAGCAAAGTACATTGTACTCTTAGCCATGGCATTGCGACGGGGGCAGGGGTTGCAGGGGCACGTCGCTGGGGAGCTGTCTCAGTTGGGGCTTGTGAACTTTGCACACAGGCAAAAACCCAAGGCCCAACAACAAATACAAATAATAAATAAATGCCGGCCCGTTCATGCATTCGGCGGCACTTGCAATGCGCGTTAGTTTTGGCAACGCTCGCAGCCGATTCACAACAAAGCAAGCGCGAGGCGATAATTTATGAGTTCGAAAAACCAAAAGGGAAAAAAACACTGAATAGTTTCCAGCTAGAGTGAGAGAAAAGTGAGTTACGGGCTTTAGTCGTTTATGTATCGTTGTTGTTATTGTTTTCAAATTGCGCTGCTCCTTTCACATTCTTCGTTTTATTTCTTCTATTGCCTGCATGTTTATTTCCATTCGCTCCTTACACTCCATTTGCATTTGTTCCCGTGCGGAACGATGTAACCCAGTGACGAAATTGCTAAAATCGATAATCGCATTCGTGCGCCTTCGCGTGGAAACCCTTCGGCTCGACAGGTAAGTTTTTAAGTGACCCAACCGATTCTGGGTAGTACATTTAGAGTGGGTTTCGTCTTGTTCTGGCTGTTGTTCAAGGCGTATTTTTGGTTGTGCATATAGACACAGAAGAAGGATATCCAGCCCACAATGTTGACAATCAGTGCCAGCATCAGGCCATAGAATATAATCAAAATAATTTTCTCTCGTCGCGAGCGTTCGATCCATGGCAAATGATCCGGTTCAGGCTGACGAATTGCGAGGGCGTGTTATTTTGGGGTTGTGGCACTTTTTGGGGTGGACCTTACCGGCATATCAAGTGTCACAGCTACAGCAGATATTAATAAATAAATATTTTAATATTTTTGACATGAAAAGTTGACGTATACACTGTTTTGAAATCAAAAATACCCTGTAGAGATATACTGCGTATGCATATCAACTATATATACATACACTATATGCACTATATCAACAAAATATTAATGAAGCATTCTTGATTGATCATAATCAATCATTATTATCATTGATTACTTGAACCGATCGTTTTGAATCCGGAACTCTTGAACTGAAACAGCCGAAATTTTTTTCTTTTAAATCAATTTGATTAAATAAAACAAAAAAAAAATTGAAAAAAACTACAGATTTTCCTATAAATATATTTTCCTTGATTTGGGAAATCTAGTTCATGAAACGAACTTAAAAGCCAGGCATTGGCGTGAACCGAACCACTGACTATTTAATATTCATATTTAAAATAATCGAAGAACGTTTTTAAAGAAAGTAACTGTTTCCTTAGATAGCGTACAGCATTTAAGAATTTTATTTAGAAATTTCGGTATTATAAAACAAGAATTTTGTTCTCAAGTGGATTTTACTTGATTAGAGTACAACATGCTTGGCTTTTTCTCCGAGTGTAATAATAAACAGATAGTATCTACTGTATTATACGCTGCGCCCGCAGCGCTGCTATTTTATCGGCTCCATAGCCCAAGATCTGGCCCAGCACCTGGTCCGTGTGCTCGCCCAGCATCGGCGGCGCTGTGCGTGCATCGTTGCGGGCTTCACTGTAGACGACCGGCGGACCCACGACCTTGACGCTGCCGTCGCGCGCATGCGGCAGCGTTTTGACCAGGCCAATGGCCCGGATGTGCTCATCCTCGAACACCTCGCGTATGCTGTTAACAGGGCCAACCACAAAGCTGGCGCCCTCGAATAGACGCATCCAGTTCTTGGACGTATCTCGTGCCAGTAACTGGGCGAGCACCTGGACCAGCTCCTCGCGATGCTTTACGCGATCCTTGTTGCTTTTAAACTTCGCATCCTGGGACACCTGCTCAATGCCCAGCCTTTGGCACAGCTCCACGAACTGTGCATCGCTGCCAGCGCCCAGGGTCAGGTAGCCATCGGCCGTCTGGAAGCTCTGGTAGGGCACAATGCTGGAGTGGGCGGTGCCCCAGCGTTGCGCCTCGGTGCCAGCGTTCAAATAGTTGCTGGCCACGTTGATCAGCAGCGAGCAGCACGTGGACAGCAGATCCACATCGATCTTCTGGCCACGTTTCGTGCGCTCCCGCTGCAGCAGCGCGGCCAGAATGGCGCCGTGTGCGTAGAGGCCCGTTGCCACGTCCGTCACGGCCACGCCCACCTTGCTGGGCGGCCCGTCGCGTTCGCCCGTTATGTGCAGGAGGCCGCCCATCGAGGAGGCGATGACATCGTAGCCTGGTCGCTTGGCATAGGGTCCCACGGAGCCGTAGCCGCTGATCGTGCAATAGATGAGCTGCGGATTCAGCTGACGCAGCTGCTCGTAGCCCAGGCCGTAGCGATCCAGGGTGCCGGGCACATAGTTCTCCACCAGGACATCCGACTTCCTGGCCAGCGCGTGCATCAGCTCCCCGCCCCGCTTCATGTCGATGCACACGCTCCGCTTGTTGCGATTAGGCGCCAGAAAGTAGGCCGCGTCGCCGCTGTGCTCCAGGAACGGGGGCCCCCATTTGCGCGCCTCATCCCCCAAATACGGACGCTCCACTTTGATCACCTCGGCGCCCAGATCAGCCAGCACCATCGTGCAAAAGGGGCCGGCGACGATGCGGGTGAGATCCAAAATTCGCACACCCTTCAACGGATGACGTTCATCCGTTTCAAGGTTGTCACTGTTATTGTTGCTATTGTTGTTGTGCTCGCTGGCAGCTGCAAAGTTTCGCAAGCTTTGGCGCGCTGCAGCTGAGCGTAAGAGTTGCAAACGCTGTAACCACATAGTTAGAGTGACAGCGAGAGAGGGGGAGAGCAATGGAATATTTCCAATCAATTGCTGCTTGTATTTACTGTCACTTTCGTTGCTGTTGTTGCCGTACTTGCGCGCAGCGTATTCTTAATGGAAAGTTTTCCAGCCAACGGCTGATCAGCCACTGAACTAAACAGACAAGAAATGTATGTATTTGCGAGCTTTCTTGACACAGGCAACGTTTACTAAATTCTCTTAGCGCAGCTCTCTTCTTCTTGCATATTTATTTAAGCAAACGATAACAGCAGATTTCATATTATCTAAATCGTTAATTAAGCTTTGCATATATGATTATTTCTGCTCTCTGCTCTGATAGAATAATTTGCACGTTCATACACTGAAAATAGCCAATGATCGTTCACTTGTTTCTCTTAGTGCAGTGCTCTTTTAGATACCTTCTTTCATATTTACTAAATCAAACAATAACAAGATACTACTTTCTATGTTTTGATATAATAAATTTCCCATCACACGGAAAGTTCCTTGACTTTGAGCGCTCAATAATTTTCATAAAAACAGTTCTGTTTTAAATATATTCTTGAATATTTGTTTGGGGGCACGATAACAGCACTTTTATCATTATCTAAAGTGAGATCTAAGCTATGCACATACATATTTTCTCTGTTTAATTGAGTAAATTTCTCTTCCCATGGAACGTTTCTTAACCTAGCACAACCATTGAGTGCTTGCAAATTTCCCTTAACGCAGTTCTCTCTCTTAGTTAAGTTCTTGCATATTTATTTAAGCAAATGATAACACCATGCGTTAACTTACATTTGTATAAACAAATTTGATTATCTATATTTATAGTTGGCTTTGCTTCTCTTTGAAAAAATCCCTTTAAATTTAGTTTATTAATTTAACACAGCCAATTGAGCCAATTTCCTTTAGTGCAGAGCTCTCTTCATTTGTTTTTTGCATATATGTGTGTATATTAGTGATAATAGCAATTTTACCGTTATCTAAAGTGTTGACTAAGCTTTGCATGCTTTTAATTTCCTATGTTTATAGCTACCATGTTTTCTTTCTCGCTGCCAATTTTAATAGAGTAAATTTCCCTTTTACTAAAAACAACAATTCCATAAAAACACAATATTTATTTCCTGGATTCCAGTTAGCATTTTACCCTGGTACTTTCCCAGTCTGAGCCATTCACTTATTCCAAAAAAAAAAAAAAAAATTATAATAATACATGAATAAAACCTGCTTTGTATTTTTTTCCCACAAAATTACAGGCTCCAAAGAGCAAAGCTTCGCGACTAAGAAAAAAAACCTTTAATTGTTGTTTACCTTAAATTATTGCGTGATCTCAAGTTTAAAAACTGTAATTTGAGCCATTTGGACTGCTGAGATTCTAGCACATCCCCAAGTACTTTAAGTGTATATTTATATTTTTGTATATAAACAACTGCCCAAATTAGCCGGCTAAATACGACTCCGGTGGCATTAACCGCTAATGGTTGCGCAATTAAAAAACAATTTAACATTTAAGTGTTTGCAAAACAAAATAATTCAAAAAATATAATAAATGCAAAGTTGCAATTAAAAAAAAAAATAAACAAAGGGCTTCAAGCATCAGTAGACTAATAAATCTGCCCATAGAATCTATAGTGTCATTTTTATATTTATTTTCCTAAGTACCGTGGCAGCCAATAGTTAAAAATGCGTACATTTGCAACCTAAATTATGATGAAAAGTGTGTTTTCAGATTTAAATGCAAATCGCCAAACCTTCATTCCATATCAAAATCCGTTTAATATGACCGGATATGTTAATTTGAAGACCAAAGTCTATGTGGACAAGTGTTTGGCGCAATTTCAACATGAATTTTAGGCTAAAACTGTGTTTTCCGATTTTAATGCCAGTTTAAAATACACGTCAAACCAGGAATAAACAGTCATTACTTTATAAAATTGATTTATTTTTTAACAAATTATGGAAGCTATGGTTAATAAGGAAATTTTTGTGTACAATTTCCAAATGATATTTGAGTTGTGTTTGCAGTAAGTACTTATGTATGTAACCAGGTATAGGGTATCTTTGAGCCGTGCACTCTCGACTAGCTGACTCTTGATCTGAGATTCCATTTTGAGTTTACTCGTCACCGTAATTAGCCACCGTATGTGTCAGAGTTGTTGTAATCTGTATAATTAACAATCCAAAGGGACAACAAAGCTCGAATTTTCGCAGCTGAACAATAATGGGAAAAGCAAATAAAGTTCAATCCAAGTCGGTAATTGCTACTTTACAGAGAACGTATCAACAACAAGCTATTAATCCCCATTTACGCAATCGTAACCGATAAAGATAATGCTATGACAACAGATATTGTATAGTTAACATATTATTGAACTATTTGCCAACCATTTCCCCAGATCAATTGGGATTTACAAGTGAACTTTAAAGCAACATACAACAAGGTGAACTTAAGAGCGCGTGCTCTTCGCATTCGCCCACTTCGCGAAGAGAGCGCAGCCGAACCGGTTCGAGCTTTCGGCTCGGCTTGCGACAAGCAGAGCTTTAAATGTTACGTCCGACGCGGACTGCACTTTTATTTGCTTAGCTCGCGTCGTACGCAACGGTTCACATCGCAGTTGGAAATAAAACAAAAAATACAAATTGTGATAAGCGCCCGCACAGCAACAACAAATAAATAGTGCAACAAAATGAAAGCCAGTGAAACGTTACGCATGCGTTTGCAGCGCATACAAAGTCGTCTCCATAAAGTGCAAATCAATTAAATTGATAACAATTAAAATAATAATTTAATAAATAAGGGCATCGATTTTATTGCACAAAATGCGGTCAAACGCAAGAGAGCATTGCCACTAGTTAGCCAATAGACAACAGAAAATATAAGTAAATAAATTCAAAATAGAAATAGAAAATAAAAGCAAGAAAAATTCAAAGAAGAAAAGTATTAAGCCATCGCTAGGCCAACGTAGTCGAGTTCGTGTCGTGTGTGTTGTGCAAGCGCACAAATCGCAGCAGCCGCTGTCGCTGTCGCTGTCGCTGTCGCTGCCGCCGTTGCAGTCGACGTCGCTGCCGGGCGCTGCAATTGCAGTCGGGCCAGCTGCATATTGCACAATCCTGTCGCTTGTTGGCCAACCCGTTCGCTTGCTGGCAGTTTATTTGTTGTAGTTTTTCTTTTTGTAAATTTTATTTTGCAAAATTTCACTTCACGTTCGTTTTTTAACGCAAAGCCGTCAAAATTGCTGTGCTACTGTGTTCCAGGATCCTGGGGTACATCATGCGTCGCTTCTTGCGTTCGGCCATGATCGTCTTCAGCTGGTTTGTGGTGCCCTACAGCCGCTACACCAACATCAAGGTGATGCGGCGCAAGCTGCCGCCCATACGTAGCCATCTGCTGGAGATACCTGCCGTCGACCTGGCCAAGCTGATTCGCACCAGAAAGGTAAGTCCATTCGCCGTTAGTTAACCAATTATAGTCTATACACGCAACTGACCAAAAACCAATCGTCGCTTAACTTGGCTGAAATCAAGTTAAAAGCATACATATATGTACATCGATTGAACGCACCTCAAAAATTGACGCTTGCAAAATATCTTCAGCCAGACAGTTGAACAGATAGCGGGGCGTGGCTGTTGGTGGGCGGGCAGGCAATGTAGATTACAGGCCACTTAATGCACGCGCCAACGTTAACGTCAACGACAACGACAACGGTAAAGGCCACTCAGAGCACTTGCCACATCCATTAGATACTTTGTGGCAAAGTTGCTTTTGTTGCCCACTTTTTGTAGCCAGGCAGACGCCCATTGGCAGGTCGTGTCACAGGTGTCCACTCTGCTCACCTCCACTATATCGACATTACTGTCAAAGTAATAAAATGAAAATGTTTTTTAATTCAAGTAAATGTCCGATGGGAGTCCAACTTTTTTCATTTAATTATAATAAACTTTTGATCAAATTCCAACAATTAAAAATAGATTAAACCAATTTTGTATATTTGTTTTAGGATTTAAAAAAGTTTTATAATTTCATAAGGATTTTTTACAAATAAATATATAATATAAAATTATTGCATGTATTATATATACGATCTGACGTATACACGTATATTAAAAAAAAGTTAGTATATCTTAGCCAAAAATTGTGTTGTTTTGATTACATTATTTTTACCGAGTTATAACAAGCATGCATAGAGAAAAACAGCATACTTAGTAAATGTAAATGTTTGGTACTTTGCTTTAAAATAGTTTTGTCTGTGGTTTTCAAAACTAGGTTTCGTGAAATTTAAAGTTCGCCATATTAAAATGTTTTTTTTAAGATATATTATGTCAACGGTGACCGAGTAAGCGATGCTCTGTACAAACATACGATTGTACTTTATTAATTGTCTGATAGTTTTGGAATTTTAAATGTCAAAATGAAGGAAATGAAAGAAACCTAACTCATATATTAAACATTAATATACAAATGTTTGTTTATATTTATTAATATTTTTCGATATTAAGGAAATGAAAAAAGTAAATATATATTTAAATATGAAAACTTTTTTAATACGTTTCATAAAATTTTATTACATTTATGGTCGGGCAGGTGCGAGTCCAGTAAAACCACAAAGACATACTCTGTATATTACTCATCCTAATTTCAATTGAAACAAAGCATTTTATTATGTCTGCGACCGTTGGCGGTTTCAAAATCGGCTTGTAGAAATCCCAGCGAGAAGAGCCACAATTCGCTAAAATTGGTTAGCTAACCGCGGCCTAGAGAGTTGCCCCGGCTGGCTGGGCTTTATCGTGGCTATATCAATAACATCTGGTTACTGCCTCAAATTACACACGAGTCTGTCGGGGCACTCAGTCGAGTCAGAAACACGCGTGCGCATGACGAATCTACCGAAAAAGAGTATCTGCGAAATATGCTCATAAATAATTGCAATCGCTGCTCTGGTTGTGTTTGTGGTACCTGTTGTTGTTGTTGCCGCTGCTGTTGCTGTGCTTCTTTAGCCTGGTTTGATGTGCTCTGTAAGATTCATTGCGTTCATTGGTCCACATCCACATGCACAGAGCACTTAAGGTCATGACTTGGCAGACCTTATCGAGCCAGCTCTAGAGGTGGGCAACTGTTGGAATTTTCCCTACACATGCACGATAAAAATGATCATAATGACCATCAACCCATTTTTAAACATGTACTGTATTAGAGTATACGCTTTATCTATACAGTAGTATGGAATTCGAACCCGGATCCAGATTATTAAAAAATAGGTTCAATCAAGGGTTGGTTCATATGAAAAATGTAAAACATGCTAATAAATAATTAGTTCTCGCTAGCTTTTCTAAAAAAAGGAAAAACCAAAACCAAATTCCCCGTTTTCTGTTTCAACATTTTTCAGATAATTATATCTTTTCAATTAAAAAAAAGCATTCGCCTTTTTCTGTTTGAATTTCTTCATTTGTATATATTTTATATACCAATTTTATATTTTAATATTTATATCAATTCACGAGAAATTACAAACACGACACGCGCTCAACTCTAGCCCACAAACTCTCATATATTGCATTTTGTTTTGTTTATTTTTATTTTAATTTTTTATTAAACAATTGTTAATAATGCGTCTTGCTTGTTTTTATTTTTATTGCGTATTCGTCTCCTATACACACATAACATTTTAGTTTCTTCTGGTTTATGCCAGCATGTGTTTAAATGTTAAAAATATCATTATTTTTTATATTCAGTTTTATTATTAGCAGTTTCATTGCCTTAACAATTGCCTCATTTTGCTTACGCAAATTTTGAAAACAATTATTACTATTATTATTTTTTTTTTTTTTACAAATTTTTCTTTATTTAAACTAGTTTTTACCCAGTCCCGCATCAGTTATGCGTCCCGTCTGTATAGTTGACCGGGTCATCGTCGGAGGCAACTGCGACAGCATTTTACTTAATTACTACTCAAATTGAGATTTATTTAAACAATAAGTGGGGGCATGAGCTGTGATAAATGTTTGCAAGAGCATGCGACAATGCTGTGGATATGAATTATTTAAATACAGCAGCTCGTAAGACGACAACAAAGAAGATAATATGCGAAATTAGCACAATTTATAAATGCACTCGAAGAAACAAGCTCGTACTTGAATTCAAAGTGTATCTGTTTTATACAAGTTTATTTGAATAGACCTAATTATATTTTTGTCCATGTGGCCCAACAGCTCTTATCAATCTTATTCAATCAGCTATCAATCATAATTCTTAAAATTTCAAAGCTGTCTTAAAGCTCACGTACACTACTCACATAAATTATAAAAGCAGAACACGTAAAGCTTTTCACTTGCAATGCACGAATACATGCACATTTACCAATACACATGCATGGCAGTGTAATTTTTCATGCTGTTGTAAAACTAAAAGTGGTTAAAAGTGGGCTTTTCTGGTCAGCACATAGTCGAATGGCCAACTGGCGTTTAAACTTGTTTTTCTCAGTTTTCTTTCTGTTTGTCTTTCCTTATAACTTCAGCATTTGAGTTTGTAGGTTGCAGTATATATGTAAAGATGCCGAATCTGTGTCTGTGTGTCGCGATTACATTGTATGTTGAGTTTTGACTCAACCATTACAAAAGGCAGGTCATGAATGTTCACGTCAATCTTGGCATAAAATAATGAATATCAAAAAAAAACAGTTTTAAGAAAATGTAGTAGGCAAAACTGAATTCCACCTGTAAGTGTGGAATAATGGTGGATAATGGTGGAAATGTAGGAAAATGTCACACGCGTTTTCAATGGTAAATGTCAAGTAATGTCAAAGGTCTATGGCCTTGTCCCGTAAAATATATTTTATATTCTGTTATTTAAAAAACTCTAAAAACTTTATGGTATGCGTAATTTATATGAAAACAGCCGTCCTCTGTAGATGACTTTTTTAGTTTAAGCTGTAGCCTGTAATTGGTTGATATATTTAAACTATACAGATAAGAAACATATAAATATAAAATATACCAAAGATTTCTACTGTCACGAAAGAAAATAATATTTTATAGTCACCTTAGTTTTGTAAAACTTTATAAGTCCCAGTTATTTTTACAGGGTATAAATAAGTTTGCCTTTCAGAGTTTATATTATTACATAAATATTTATTTAATATTTTGTATATATTTCACTTAATACTTCTGAATGAAGTCGTCTTGCATGTTGCGCACACACAGGTTTACATTTATATAGCCGTGATTTAGCTTGTAACTGCCCCATGCAACGTGTACCCCTCCCCCTACCCCTCCCCCTTTCCCAACTATAAATTCGAGTTTGAGTTTGAGCTGCGGCTGCATCTGATTTATGATTACAGTGGAAGTCATTGAAAAAGTCAAGTAGCTTTAAATTTAATGATATATGTATGCTTAATTATATATATGTATAAACAGACATATGCGAATACATGTTTGTATATGAACGTCGTATTATTACCTAGGCAATAACTGCGTATGTGCATTAATATGCATTGCACTTAAGCGAAAATAGTTAAAACACTTAATTTCTCAATGTAACTTTTGTTTTGCGGACATTGAAAAATTGCAGTTAGCTGCGAATATATCAAAAACCTTTCAAAATTTTTTGTATTCGATAATAAGATATACCAAAACTGTAAATTCTGTGCGGAACTAATCACCAATATTGGACTACTGTCTTATACAGCTTCCATTCGAAGAAGCGATCGAAAATTGAGTTTTTTATTCATATTTTATTTTCGACATTCCAAAGATAACTATTCCTCCTTATTGTCATATAAAGTTCAAATAAATTTCCACAAAATTATTTTTACATCATTTTCCCCGTCGAACCCAATCGTGAATTGAAAATCCGCATGTTACTCATACGCCATGTCGCACGCTGCGTCGTTCGCATATTTTGTTTTTTATTTATTTATTTTCTTCTCTCGTCGCCGTACACCAGCCACAATACAATTGGCAATGGTGCATGAATGTGAATTTTTATTGATTTTAATTTAACGTAAATTGCTTTTGTATTGTCGCCGGGTTCTCACAAACAATTAAGCGACAAGAATGGGACAATAAAACAACTGCAAAATAAAGTACATAAATGTTGCGGAAATGATCAAAAGATTTTCTCTCTATTTGTCTTCTAATTGCAGATTAAAAGCGAAGAAGTCGTTGAGGCCTATATTGAACGATGTCGACAGGTAAATCCGCAGCTGGCATAGAGATTAATCAATTGTTTGTACAAGTAGTATATATATTCGATAGGTGAATCCGCTGATCAATGCCATTGTCCAGGATCGTTTCGAGGAAGCGCTGGAGGAGGCGCGCGAAATCGACAATGTGATTGCGATGGGCATCAATAGCGTTGAGTCCATGGAGGAGCATACGCCACTGCTGGGCATACCCGTTACGGTCAAGGAGAGCATCGCCGTCAAGGGCTTGACCAATCAGGCCGGACGGGTTTTCAAGACGCCCCAAATTGCCAAATCGGATGCGCCCGTTGTCGAGCAGATCAAACGCTGCGGCGGCATCATAATGCTGGTGTCGAACACGCCGGAGCTGTGCCTGCTCTGGGAGACGTACAACAATGTGACGGGCCAGACGAAGAATCCGTACGACTTGAAGCGTACGCCGGGCGGCTCTTCCGGCGGCGAGGCGGCGCTCTTGGCCAGCGGCGCCTCCCTGCTCGGCCTCACCTCGGACATTGGCGGCTCGTCGCGTCTGCCGGCGATGTTCAGTGGGATTTGGGGCCACAAGCCGACGCCGTATGCCGTCTCCTTTCGCGGCCACCATCCGACCAGCGATTTTCCCAAATGGGGCGATTTCTTTACCATTGCGCCCATGACACGCTATGCGAAGGATCTGCCGCTGCTGCTCAAGTGCATGAGCGATCCGACGGGTCCAAAGCTGACGCTGGACAAGGAGATCAGCGCGAATGGCATACGCTTCTTTTTCATGGACAACGACGGGCCCTCGGGTATGATGCGGCCCCTCAGCCGGGATCTGCATGCGGCCATCAATCGGGTGGCCACCGATTTTAATGCCAAACGCGTTAATATTCGCAAAATGAAATGGTCGTTGGACATTTCACTCTCGGCCATGTTGACCATGAAGAACATCGAGACCATTTACCACAAGACGGAGGAGGGCGAACAGCCGAAGACCGTCTGCAAGGAGACGGTTAAGTATTTCTTTGGCTGCTCGGACAGCATACTGCCCTCGGTGATCTTTGGGCATTTGCAGAACTTCATGAAGATCATCCCGAACTCACGGCACAAGCATTTGGCCAGCATCATCGAGGCGCTCAAGACTGAATTCAAGGAGCTGCTCGGCACAGACGGCGTTTTCCTCTATCCCACATTCCCCAATACCGCCCATCAGCATTATCAGATCTATCACAAGCTGCTGGAGCCCATGTATATGGCCATATTCAATACGTTGGGCCTGCCCGTTACCAATTGCATGATTGGCTTGGATCGACGCAACCTGCCCATGGGCATTCAGGTGGTCGCCAATCCCGGGCAGGACCATCTCTGCCTGGCCGTGGCCCGTGAGATGGAGCGTCGATATGGGGGCTGGGTCCGTCCGCCCTCCGAGGATAGCCACAGCCACGCTCAATCCAGTGGCAAGCGCGGCTGATTCATCTGAATCTATTGCCTGTTTCTCTTTTAGTGAATTATTTCATTTGGCATTCATACACATCTTTTTGCCCAAAGAAAATTTGTTAAACCCAAGAAACTGTTGTGCTAAGTTTTTCTCCAATTCTTCTTTGGGATTTACTTTATGCGTTCATTATTATTTTATTTCCTCCCAAGCATCTGAACACAATTGCACATCACATTTTAGTTAAAGTTGTTCTTTATAAACATCATTGCCCATTGTACAGAGTATTAAATTATTAACTTTGTATCTGTTCGAAATTCTTATTTTATATACTATACTCTATATCAGATTGTATGAATATATTAATATAAATTCATCTAGCTTTAAGTGTTAGGTTTTATGCCCTGCAACTTGCAGAATAGATGATAACTATGTGTATTTTTGTATATTCATTTTAGCAATTATTTTTTCATCATATGTAGACTTCCTGATATAGCTCCAGATATATGTACGTATATCAAGGCAACGCAAAAAAAAAAAATACATTTTGGTAGAACGGTTCGAGCCAATACTTTGTGTTTAGGTTTGGTTTAATACACTTCTGATCCTAGAATTAAAAATTTGGCTTGTCAAATTTTTATAAATGCTAAGAAAAAAAATTTCTCTTAATAAAATACTGTTTGGTCTCGAAGTCGACCGTTTTTATGAGGAGTTGGTTTAAAAAAAAAACCGTAATTTCTGGTTCGAACCGGCTGTCAGCCTTGATATATACATATGAGAAATACATTAATTTGGGGTTTTTTTTAGTGAAACTCCCATGCGATCCGTAAAACATCTGACTACATTTTTACCAGAAATGAAAAATACATTGTATGTGTATTTTTGCATTGAGCCACATTGTTGAATAAAAATTGTAATACCAAACAAAATAAAAGCCTTAATTTAAGAACTTTTATTACGCCAGCCTCGAGTAAAACAGTTTGGCCTCCAGTTCAAGCAGTGTCTTTCAAGCTTGGCGCTGTTGGGGGCTGGGGGAGCGCAGTGGGAAACTGGGGAGCAGCAGCTCAACTAGGCAATGTTATGGGCTAATAACGAATATAATAAGCTACAACACACAAAAGCAAAACTGGCTAATAAGCAGCTACTAGCAGAGTCCGCAATACAAATGGTTCCACTTGGCTGCCACAGCACAGAACATTAAAAAAAACAGAGGTTTATTAGACTGCAGGTGTGTGTGTGTTCTGCGTGTATGTGTGTGTACATGTGTGTGCAGCACCTGCCCCTGGACAATGAAGGCGAATGAGCGCCGGATCTTAATCGCCCAGCAGTTGCAGTTGCAGGTTCGTCTGCCCCATGCTTAATTTTTTAGTGTTAACACCCTGTTTACGAAGTAAAAAAGAGCATGTTGGTTTTGGTAAATGTTTGTGCCCAATTTACCCTGGCACTTTTGCAGCTAGAGACCTGAACTTTGGAATATAATAGTGTATATTCACGTCGGAAAAAATATTTTAAATTTTTGTTTCGGAAAACTCCGGAAAAGGTTTTAGGCCTAAAAGTAACAACTTTGGCAGTAAGACTTCTCATGAGCCCGTGCACAACTGTTTTCAGTTTTTTTTACAGGGTAATATGTAGTCGGTGCCAAGGTTTTAGCTTGTTCTTAAATGTTGTCATTTGCTGCCGCAAAGTTTATACATATTTTATTGGCCTGGCCTGGCCTGGCCGGGCGGGTTGTTGGCCTGGCTCGGCGCACTGTTAGATTTGTTGACTAGATTTTTCGTTTTTTCGGCGGCTTTCGGAGTAGCTCAAGGTTCTGCAAATATGGCTTTCGCAATAGCGCTGCGGCTTGGCTTAAAGTTGTGTGCGCGAACGTGTTATTTGGCCAAAAAACGGAGGTAACTTAACTTCTAGCCAAAGAATGTGGCGGCCAATTGAAGCTTTTCTTAGCTATGACCATGCACTGGCCCACAATTAACACACACACACAAAATATATATTTTGACTGTATTAATTAGCAGAGTTTATTTGCAACAGGCACAACAGGTAGGTAAACTGTCAAAAAAAAAAGAAACAACACAAAGCAAAAGGAACTACGTTCACTGGAATGCCAATTAACAGCCATAAGAGAGAGAGAGAGAGAGAGAGAGAGAAAGAGAGAGTGGATTGTAACAGACTCCACAGAGCAACAGTAACAAAATGCTGAGCGTAACAAATTTCGTGCTCATTGAGCGGGCATCGCATTAAGCCGTTATCAATGCCCGCGAGAGAGCGAGGGAGAGAATGTGTGTGCGTGAGTGTGTATTGACTGACCACTGGAATGGGCAATCCAGCCAGCAACATTCCAGCCACTTAAAATGGTTTCTTCAGAGAACTCAAGCGGCCAAGCCTATCCCAATTCTGGCCATCAGGCAGCTCGTTCACTTCAAAACTGACTTTGGCTGCGTGCGGTTGTGTCTGCGCAAACCGCTCAAACTGTACATATATCTGTATATATACATATATATACCTGGCTAAGACTGTACCAATGTATACAAATTTTTTGATTGAAATTTTTATTCTGCGCATTTGAGGTGACAAATTTACTGCATATTTGTTTACCGTGATCTACGCAGATAGATTAAAACTGTGTCGATTACCGTGTTAAATCAACTCAAAAATCAAGTGTGATCTTAACCCCGTAAGACTCAGACACGTGTTTGCTACCTGGCAAATGCTTGAAAACTTGGCCAATGCCACGTGTTGGCCAATCTTTCTTATTTCTTATGTATTCAATTTAACTATTCTATTTTAACATGTAAGCATTTCTTCTCTTTTTGTTAACTAGAACAAAGAATTTTTTTGAAAGATTTGTAAAGTCCCATAACTTAAATATATACTTGGAAAGTTTAACAAAATTAATTCAATGAAATCAATTGATCATAAGGCCACGAGCCCTTGTGAATCAATTCATTACATATATACTTCATGTATAAGCACATATAGATTTAAAAATCATATATCTCTTTATAGCTTCCACAAATACCTTTTATATATTCTCAATCAGTGCATTATGTACTCCAGTTTGAAATAAAAACCATTATCTGTGATAAGATTTCGCTGCCATAAGTGCACCTAATCTTCGGCAGTTCAAAGATAGCATTAAATATAAAGATACAATTAAATAGAAAGTATAAACTCAATTTAGAAAAAAAAATGAATTTTCTTTATAAGTATTTAATACAAGATGCTGCAGCTATTTACATTATTCGCCAATAATATTGAGAACAGTTTATACACAGCATTTAATTAGGTCACAGGAACCGACTTATTTCATACTTATGAATGCGAGCAAAGAACTTAACAAATTTAAACGGAGAAAATAGAAAACCAAACTGATGTGTATCAAAAAAAGAACATGTGATGGCAGAAACGAAGATGTGAGCGGCTCAGACTACTTCTCTTTGAGGGGCTGTGGTTTGCGTGCCTTCGGCTCGGGCGGATCGATGAGATTGCCGTGACGCACAACGTCAATGTGGCCCAGACGTATCATTTTCTCCTCCCAAATCGAAATGTTTTTCCTGCAAGGCAAATACAAATAAAGGCTTATTTATAGAGAGCGAGTTATTTATACGGACTTGTACTGATCGAGCTCTTTGCGCGATTCTGCTAAATAGACGGCTTTTTCGTCGTCCGGGAGGCGCGCCCATTTTGCCGTTGTCTTTTGATGCCACTCCCGATACGTTTGCTGCGGCAATTGCGGCGTATTCGTGCGTTCGCTGGCCACGAAGCGCAAAAAGGCTGACGCCGGCTTTTTGGGACGGCCCAGTTCCTTGACACGCTTGCGCAGCTGTTTACGCTCCTTGGCGTCGGTTATATCCTGCTTAATCTGCTTGATCTCGGCGCGCTGTTCGTCCGTTAGTTTGGCATCGTATTTGGTGCGCTGCTCCAGATAGATTTCCTGATCCTTTTTATACTCCGACTGCAGGCGTTCCTTCAGCTTGGCATCGACATCCACCCAGCTCTTGGAGAGCTGTCGCACAATCTCAACTGTGGTGATTTTTGGATCTTTGGCAATCACCTGGGGTCGCATTTCGCGCATAAAGCGAAAATATGGCGTTAGCGGCTTCTTTGGTCTTGGCGGGAGGCCAACCTGCTCCTCCACCGTCTTCGAGTGCACCATCGAGCTGTTGCTAATGCTGGCGGCGGCAAGAGGTCTGTTTGTTGTTGTTGTTGTTGTTGGCGTAGATGTTAAATTGTTGTTGATTTCATTTGTACTATGTGCTGTGTCTGAATTTTTGGCTACAACTTGCCTGACTTTGCTAATCAGCGACCCGATGATGGAGCCCCTCGAGAGCAGCGTCGTTGTGTAGATCATTTTCAGTTGGTTCAATCTTTAAAAAGTGTTCCTAAAATCTGATAATTTTAGTTACTTGAAAAGTTTTTGCATAAATAACTTGTTGAATTTACGTATATAAGTTTATAAGTTTATAAGTTTACGTAAAAAATGCGGCGTTTTGCTAGAGTTGCTTTGATTAGGTCGTGTCGATAGCACAGTTGTCAACTAATCGTCAAAACTATCGTTATTATCGCATGGAGTGTGGGGAAGACACTATCGCTTGATATCAAAGTGAAGGGTATTTTTAAATTATTTAGAAGAATCCAGCAGTAGAAATGCTAATATATTTGTAAACTTGTAACTATAGATTCCGAGTAACCATTTGTAATCTTGTCATAAATCACGTCAAAAATAACCTCAATTTTGAGTTCAGGCTTGCAAGTTCTCCGTTCCACAGTAAGTGCTGTAAGTAGATTATAAACTTCCATAGCTGTGCCAAATCTTAGCCAATTTTTAAAGGGAATAAGGTTAGTTTGCTATAGCATTAAAATTAAATGGTTCTTTCTTATCTTTAAAAGTAGTATTTTTAAATTTTTTAATACAAAAATCTCTAATTCAGATATTGCGTTGTAAAAGTATTTCAAATTTAATTTAATATTATTTTAAATTTAAGTTGTAAAATTACATTAATTTTGTTATCGATACATATACATATAGCTGCTAGATGGCGCCAGCACTAAATACAACGCTGGCCGTTAAGCGGCTAGAGGGCGTTGTATGCGCAGCAACTCTGATGTGTCCGACAGTGACGGCATTAGAGGTGGGAGTGGTGCCGCTATAGAGACGCGCGTGTTTTTGAATTTGAATAGATTATAATCATGTGCTCAATGGAAGTTAATTGCAACGTGCAATTAAGCTAAATTTGTTTCAAATGATTGATAAAAACTTTTGCTTGGCGGATAATGTGTTTGGTGTTAACAGCAAATTATTTTTGATTGGGGCTTAAAATATTATATGCTGCTTACGAATATTATGAATTTTACATTGATTTAAGCTTTTGCTAATGTTCATTTTGCATTAAACATTTTTGAGGCCAAAACCAGATATTTGCCCAGTTTGTTGCAGTTGTTGTGGCTCTTGATAATTTGTCGTTGGCAATTGTTGCTCACAGTCGTTATTGTTGTTGTTGCGATTATTTGTTGTGCGCTTTTGGCCAATTTACTTATTGGCTTACTCCACATAGCGCCGACGTTGTCGCACCAAATTTCCGCGACAAATGTACACGACAAATCTATTTTGACAAACCATTTTCCCAACCGACCTGAATACAACTTTTTGAAGAAATGTTTATGGAAATATATATGTATGTATTTTTTTCCGACTTCCGTCAAGTAAGCGAGTTGATTCAGTCGCCTCCCAGCCGCATTATGTAACAGTTGTTTTTGTTTTTGTTGTTGTCCGTTTTCGCGAATTGCCGTTTTACTGCTTCTGGTCGCCGATTTGTGTGTTGGCCCTCGTCGTTGCGCATACGCCCCGTGCGCGCAATTGCATTGTGCAAGCGCCTGACACAAATTCTTTGGCGCCGTTGGCCAATGTTGTCTTGTTGTTATTTCGCGCGCACAAGAAAAACCAATACAAAATGTATATATATATATATATATATATATAACTAGTTTATTGTGCATTTCGATTTGTTTAGGCAATTATCAAATGCGGCAACTGCATTTAAATTTTGCTCAGGCTGTTTTTTTGTCTGCTACCGTTTCCTTAGTGAATGCGAACGTGCTTTGGGTCGGGCTCTGGCAATGACAGCGACAACAAACCATTTGACCAAACAGCCGGCAACATTTGTGCGCTCATATCAAACAGCTCTTTAGCCAAAGCCGAAGCACAAGCAAGCAATAAAATTGTACAATAAAGAAAGAAAAAATACGAAAACCAAAACAAATACAAAAACAAAAGCAAATACATTGGGCTTGGAACTTTCTTTTTATGCGCCACTTTTAGCTGGCTTTGCTTTAGCCAAACATTCGTCGGCTTTATTATTTTTTTTTTTTTGGGCTACGTTTGTTAGACGCCTCATTGATTTTCATTTACAGCGCAACTGCGGCTGGCGTCCACGTCGACGTTGACGTCGGCGGCCTTTTGACCATAATTGTTGCAATTTTACGAGGCCCGACGCCAACGCTCGCCGTGGATGAGGTAACCGCAAGAGTCTTAAAAATAGCGCCTGTCTTCTGGACGCATAGAAAAAGAGTGGACCCAAACGGCAGCAGTTTGATTTTTCGCGCCTGCGTCACTGCATTTGCATTTGATGCTTTGTTTTGGCCATTTGCATTCCAATTAAAGCCCCTTGCGAATGGAATCAATATTCAAACAAAAAGCGATTCGTCTGCTGCAATTTGCGCAAGACTTTGGCATGCAAACGCTTTCACTCGCCGTCCCGAAAAGCCGCTCGACTTCTCGCCTGTGCCATCGCTGTCAATTAGCATAAATGCACAATGAATGCAGTCAAAACATATATACAAAATAAAATCTTATATAAGTTCGGGTACTTCGTTTTCAAATTTGACACGCCATCATTTGTAGGGGCAATCAATATATTTGTGGATCACAGCATGCGATTTTCTAATTTCGCCCGATTGCCACGCGGCCCGGCACGTTGACGGAAATGTGTGAATTAAAGATATGGAAAAAGTTTTCACTGGCGCATACAACAAAATTAAATTTAAAAAATGGTTGTTAAATGAATTAACGCATAGCATAAAAGTTCATTGCGGTTCAATTTCACCGCTAAGAAAAAGAAAAAAAAAACAGAGTGTTGTAATTATGAGTGGTAGACTAGCAGATATCCTGTATACATCTGCATTATAAACAAGCAATAAAATTGTGGATCTCTCTACGAAAACTTAAATACAAAATTTGGTATCTCTATCGATTCGAGATTAAAATAATCTTAAGAAATAGAAAAAGGGACAGATGAATGGACAAGGCAATATATATATATTTTATTCAGCAATTTCAACTTTTGCACTTGCAACAAAATCTACCTCATTTTGCCCATTTCCAAAGGGTATAGAGTATAAAGAAAGGCGTCATCTTGGGCCAACGCTTGATAAGCGGCTCAAGAGTTCATCAAAGTTCAGTGTAGTTCATCATTCACTGCTCTTGTGGTTGTTGCTGCTATTACTAATTTGACACTAAGTCCACGTTATTTGTGCACATTTTGTGCGCCGTAAGAGCCTAAGTCTTGCTTGCCCACAGCTATATAACGGTGCTCAACTTGGATCTTAATGAAGTGGCATAAAATGCCCATTGTTAATTGCTGGCACAGTGGGCGTACGCAGTGTTAACGGCTACCGGAATTTTGTTGTAATTTAATGGATGCATAAATTTAAGAGAAAATAACATTAATTAACTATTTTGATTAATTAACTGGCAGATGGGTGTAAATAATATATCGAGTTTGCTTAAATTTGTATAATCGTTCACGGAATGAAAAGAGTATATTGGATTTGTACAATGTGCGTCTGTCTGTCCCAGATAGATTAAAATTGACCAAAATGTTGACATGTACACCTCTCGGATACATGGGTCCTATATTTCAAACTCCCGTAACCATGTCAAAACTGAACCGGTTTTCATGTTTGATGGCATTTTGATCAAGATTTATCTTTTAGATTCTGCATTTTAAGCAAAAAAAAAACATTTTTGAAATTTTTGATAAATAAAAAATAAAATATATAATTGCAAAAAACAAGATTATAACAGTTCTGATGATCTCCTCTAAATATCGAACAAAATTGTAACTGTAGATTGGCGGTGTCTAACACGCAATTTAAGTATTAGTTGTTAGAACCTGTATTCAAAACCGACCCCAACTTGCAGTTTATTTTCTAAATTAAAATTTTTTAAAAATTGTAGAGTACATTTTTTGGTTGGAATTGCTCTATGAACAAGTATATTTGAAACTAAATGTATGTATTAAATCGGCTTTTAAGTGCGTTTTGCGTTTTTATATCCAAAATAAATTTTGATTAAAATTTGTTCATGAAGCGAATGTATCAAAAATGGTTTATTCTAACACCCTTTATATTTTTATTTTCGTTACAAATTATTTTAATGTATTTTCTTTAATGCAATGTCACTCGGAAGTTTAATAGCATACTTTTTCATTTTGGAATAAATGTGTATTTATTTATTTAAGTTTTTGGTGTTTTTAGCTCCATAAGTTCGTTGCCTTTGCATTCAACTGTAATGCAAGTTTTGTGCATTTACTCCCAACTACTTACGACTGCTGACTGCAGCAGCATTACATATTTTACCAGCTGGCGTGCTCTCCCACTCTTCCACTCTGTGTATCTCTCGATCTTTGCTCGATCTTGCGCTCTCCCTCTCCCTACTGCTGCTATTATACGTTTCGTCTACTTTTTGGCAGCTCTTCTGTTCAGTGCAGGCTTCGCGTGCTTTCAGTTTCGTTTTCAGCTTCGGCGCGTTCGGCAGCAGCAGCGCCAACAAATAAAAATAATAAAAATAAAATTAGTAAAAAAAAGAAAAAAATCAGTAAATAAACAATCGTGTATTACCCGCGCTTTAAGAGCGAAGTTATAAACCCAATTACGTGATTTGCCTGTCGCTGTCGTTGCCGTTGCCGTTGCCTTCACGCTGTTGAGCATCGTCGCCGTCGCCGTTGCCGCCGTCGTCGTTGACTTCGTAATCGTCCGGCGTGCTTTTGTCCGTCTCCACGTTTTCATCAACACCTCGTGCCCCAGACAGCTGTTGGCAAGTCGCAACTGTCAGAAACAGCCAACAACAACAACAATAACAGCAACTAGCAACAATTTTAAAAGTTACAAAATCGATTCGTATATAAAAGTTCGTCGTCTAAGTCTTTTGTTTCTTTCTGCAAATGCGCGCGAATTTCTGCATAATACACGAAACGAAGTATATAGATAAAGATTGAAATAAACACGATCGCAATAGAGGCGAAAAACCAGTTGTGCAACTATTTCTAGTAGATAAAGAGCGCCGGCTCCTTCCAGAGTGTACCACGAGCGGGCCAGAGCCACAAAAAAAAAAAAAAAAAAAACAAAGTAGCATCCATAATGGCGCCCAAGAAAGAGGCAACCTTGAGCCAACAACAACAACAGCAGCAGCAGCAGCCAGTCATGGATTTTGAAAGGATTAAACGACATTTCAGCTGGTCCGATCCGAGTGCCATGTGAGTCATATAGTTTATAATACCAACAACTTTTAATCTGAAGTGCGTTTACGATGCCATCTTAATGGCCTCCCGTAAAATTTACAGCAAAAACAAATGCCACAAAACGGAACTCAATGCAAAGCCAATTTAATTACCATGCGAAGCAACAAGCAGACAAAAGATAGAGATAAACACAGAGAGCGGAAGAGACATAGAGCAAAAACCGAATAGTTGCCATCTGCTGTTAACTGTATTTTGCCTCTTGTTTTGGCCTAGTCTTTTGTTTAACATTAGCGTAGAGTACAACAACAAAAGCGGTTGACTTTGAGCACGTGCTCCATTCAAGAACCAAATGTTAATTTCTGGCTTTGTTGAGTTTTCAGTTGTTTCCGTTTAAATCAGTTGAGGTGCTTTTAATTAGTGTGGCATTAATTAATTGTTGTTGAATAAATAAGTATTGTAAGAAAATATGAATAAGTTCAATAAAACTTAATAGTAAACAGAAATAATATTAATAAATAAAAATGGGGTCTTATAAAGTGGATTTTTTTTGTAGCTTCCAGTGCTATAAAAAAATTAGAAAACAAATGATTCTACTCTATTCTATTCAGATATTATCTAAAAGGGCACAACTTATATTAAAACACGTCAAAAAAAGAAAAATAAATAAATAATGAAATTTAATTTAATTGTAAAAAAAAAAAAATAATAAATGGCATATTTAAATTTCAATTTACTCTAAGATTTACCTTGAAGATGTTTTGCTGTTAAAGCAAAACAGAAAAGCAAATTATTCCCGTCACATACTTAGCTGCCAGCCCGTGCTAATTGTGCATACGTTTAACTTGAGACCCAGATACCGGCAATATGAGCTTCATGCTAGTAACTGGGCTTGCAAACATGGCTTACTCAGTTCTGAAGTGCAGCGCAAATAAATTATTAGTGTAAGATGTTCGTCGGATGACATCAGTGGGTTGTTGCGTTCACACCTCTGATGCCGATAATCGATTTGGATGGCTAATACAGTCAATAAGGCATTTTAAATATATACAAAATATCAGGTATTTTCCAAATTAGCACTTGATTTATTCTGTTTTTTTCAGCTTTTTGTGTTCTAATTGAAAGGGGAACTCACTTGGAGTGCAATTTGGCTGAACTGAGGCAATGTCCTCGTGCAATTTAATGCATGCATTTCGCAATTTGTTTCTTTTGCAAAAAGTTTACACAAAAAAATGAAAAAAAAAAAAATTGTACACGTCATGGTTATTAAGCTTCGTATTTTAATTGCACTTAAGCTAAGCAACAAAAAGTGACGGTGAAATTTGCAATTATATAAATACATGTTACAAGTGCGAGCCATTTGTATACTTATTTATTCACATATGTGAACAATTATATGTACATATTGGCAACTATGTGTACACTGAGAAAATCAAAAATGATCAAGCCTATTAGAAACTTGGTCAGTTTGAGAACGTTGCGTTGCAGGTTTTGCAAACAAAATGTATAAATATATCAAATCCGTTTTTGTAACGTTCGTGTTAGAATTATAAATAAAAGCGTGTGTAGAAGACATTTGTTCTTAAAGACCTGATCAAATTAAATATATTCCTAAATTGAGAATTATAACTCCAAAATTGATTAATAAATACGGCACTTAATTTAAGAAACTTTGAACTTCCAATAAGAACTTTTGATTCAAGTATACAAATTAGTATTTTGATTTTATTTATGCTTGATTTTATTCAAATTTTATTCATTCCTAATTAAAATATATTCAAGAACTACATTTAGTTGAAAAAGTTAGAATAATATAATAATACTTTTTATATACTATACCACTTAACCTGGTTTCTCTCAGTGTAGTGCTAAAAAGCTTTAGCAATTTTATTATTAGCTGTGTGAATTAAAGCAAGGTACTTTCGTTTTCTATACGGGCACCCCTGTCAACTAAACTAATCCCATTCTCAAACACATTTTCTTCACTCTCTCTTGTAACATTTAAACATATAAACTTTTTATTTCTACTATTTTTGTTACGAGTGCAAACTTGTAAGCTATCAAATCTGGCTGGCGAACCCGGAACCTTGTTGTTCACTTGCCCAATATGCCTGGGGCACTTGGGCAACTTATCTATCGAGTACAGCATTGCGATATTAAAATATGAATGAATGAATTGATGAATGAATGAATATGAATCGAATACCTTTGTCAATAGTATTTTTTTTGGTCTGTTACGACCTAAGTTAAGCTGCAAAAGTTTTATATATATACTTTTCTATAGCTTATAGTTTTTTATTATGAACCAAATTAATATTGATGTGATTTTTCTTTTTAATTGATAATATAATAAACAGATTTTTAAATGTTGCATTTAAACATACATTTGTATTATATTTAATTTTTATTTAATTAATTTAATTTTAAATTTTTAAAAGTGACTAAAGACAATTTTATATTATATATATATGTTTTCTAGAGACCATAAGTAAAACATATTCATAATTCTTTGTAAATTAATACATACATTATTCTCTCAGTGTTTATGCATGTGGCAACAGTTTGTTGACTTTAAATTCACGACTTGAGCCACAAGTTGTTGCGCCTGAAAATAGAACCCAGGGTTATGTCAACATTTCGGGCTTGGCGGCGTCTCTCTAAATTCAATTGTTGAGACATTTTAATTTATCTAATTGCAAATTTCAATAATTTCACTAGTTGCGATCGCTAATCACAATAAAAAAAAAACATATAATGAGTTTTTATGCACACTCAAAAACTATTATTAACAGCACATCCGGCAGGCCCGGCGATGGCTATGGCGTAAATGTGTGAAAACCACTTGACCATGATTCAATATAATTGCCGGCGATTTGCTAAGCATGGCCAGCCCAGGCCAGTCCACAAATCTCTAGTATTTATGCAAATAATCATTGTGTTAAACTTTGGCATTAATTTATGCCGGCGCTGGTTTAGTTTTTGTTTACGCATGACATAATCTACTTATATATTGACATTTGATGAATGTCTCAAATAGCTAGAGACTGGATTATAGCTAGAGATGGACGTTGGTATCATTTTATCCAACATGATACGAACTTTTTGGAAGACTTGCATATATACTTTTTTAAGATTTCTTTCCAAGCTATTTTGTTTAACGAACGCTTAACAAATTTCTGAAGCTTTTATTCAAATATTATTTTACAATATTTTGAATTCATTGTAGGTCGGGGCTATGTCCGCTTTATCGATTTCGTATATCGTTAACGGTTGTATTTTAATATTATTTCATTTAATTAAATTTTTTTTTGTTGGCGACACTCATTGGACGATTGTTTACAGTTCACAGCGTCATTTCCGCATAAACCAGTTCAGCTGTATGCTGCACATGCTGGGAATTCAGTTTTGGGTTGTCCGATAAGTTTGACTCGGTTTTCGTGCGTCTGTCAACACGCCAGAGATCGACTATGGCGTGCTCTTAATTATTGTTGTTGCCCGAATTGATTGTTGTTGTGGTTGCTGCTGCTGGTGCTTTACATCCCAGTCACGCCCACGCGGACGCAAAGTGCAACTGTTATTGTCTTTTTTGCAAGCTGCTCAATGTCAATACTAATTGGCAGGCAATTAAAATACCAAAATGCATTATATGACACCATGTAAAGTATGGAATTTACAAGCTTTTTACGGCATAAGCAAATGCGTTGGAGCACAAGTGTATGCATAAATGTAGATAAATAGATATATAGTTAGTATATATGCAATTCTTCATATTCATTTCAAATTTGAAATTTACAAATTGCGCCTTAAAAATAGCAAGCAAGTTGGCAGCGCAGCTTTAAAGCGCGTTTCATAGCAGCCAGGTTGAGTGCGTCTGCAAAAGCCAGCTTTGCTCTAGCTTGCGCATAACAGACAACAGATGGCGCATAAGTCTGTTGGCGACTTAAGCTTGACGAAGCTTTTTTTTTAACTTGTCTAAATTAAAGCTCAACTTTAATTTAACACTCTCACACACACAGTTGTGTTGGCATTTGGTGTGCCTACTTTAATATACATTTATATGCATGTATATGTGAATGTTAACGCCACTTGGGTATAATGGGCTCCAAAGATCAGAGTCGAGACGCGATATTAAAGCAAATTACATTAATCTGTTGGCAAAAAAAAGTAAATGAAAATATATTTAACACTGAAAACGTTCATTGCGCCTGTCCAAATAATTTTAGAACATTTTGACAATTGTGGCCACTAAAAACTGCCAATATAGTCTGAACAGCGTTTTAACTTGTTCAACCCAAGGGGCCATTTGGTTGCCTGTTTGCCGGGCACCTGCCACTTTAAAGGCCATAGAAATTACTAGGAAATGAGCTGCCTAATTCAACGGTCACTGACCAGTAGCCCTCAAGTACGCATCCGTCGTAATTCTTAGTAAAATATATAAATAAGCTTATACATATATCTTCTGTATGATTTATTTGCGCTCATTTCGTAATCTTTCGCACAACCTTTGTACAAATTGAGGCTAAGCTTTAGATTGTGTACCTGTTACATTATGAACAAGTATGTGAACTCAATCACGTAGCTTTCAAAAGAATTTCTTATGTCATTATTTACAAGCCTGTCACATAAATTTAAATTGTTTCTTCGAATCGAAAGGATGGTAGTTTTTACGGGTTTCCAACATCAAAGCTTGCCATTACGAAAAAGGGAAGAGTTTTCATATACAAATATCTCACAATACCTGCAAATTTATTCTGTTTATTAAACAATGATAGAATACCTCATTCTTTAATAAACATAATAAATAATAATTTTCAGGCAAGGCACACATTTTGAGATTTCCATGTGAATATGTGATTATATACAGATACAGATTAACACATAAATACAAATATAGGATGTAGATATTGATATTAATAAAAATTCACACATTAAATAGTTTACTATCATAATACTAAATAAATAAGCAAACATAAAGATATAGCGATAGCTACAGGTGAAATCGGTATTCATTTATGTAAATATATAAAGAATATTTTTTTATACTTTTAGGCTGGGTTATATGGGTATAAAAAACAATAAATAAATGAAATAATAAATTAAAGATACAAAAAAAGTGATTAAATAAAACTGAAATAACTAACATAATAAATTTAAAATTTAAAAAAAGGGAAAAAACCTTTTTTATACCCAAGTATTGATTCGAACCGTAAACCCAACCAGTGACTACTTTTGTTTGTTCTGCAACTCACCTAAAGAACCTTAATTCCTAATTGTTGTAGCTATTGTTAATGAACCTTTATTGATTGTATTACCCGCCCCAATGACGTCATCGTTTCTGCACCTCGTGTCACCCATTGCCAATTGATTTTTGGCCAGTACCTGTCAACGTACTTTCACTGAGTGCAAGAAGCCCGCGCATTGTCTTAGACCCACACAGAAGCAAACACAAAATTGGCGTCTTTTTGCGTTTATTTGCTTGTCGCATTAACGGCAATTTAGTTGCCACGCTAATTGGCTTAAATGTGTTTGTTGGCTTGAACAAAAAGACGCTTGCACAAGGCTCAATCAACTATATATGAATATATACATATATAATATTTATTTGTATATATATATATATGTATATTTTGAGTCAAATGCCGCGCTTTGTGCGCCAAAGTTTTCCCTCGCATAATTACAGAGCCGAAATCTCGAGCGCATTGTGACTACGCTCCACTAGCTCCACCAGCTCCACATTTTAGTCTCTTTTTATTTTTTTTTTTGGCTCATTTGCCAGTCGAATTTTTTCTTACAAAAGACCTTGACACATTTGGGGCGTGTGTGTTCGTGTATTCGAACCTTTGGCCCAGACTCGGCAAGTTTCTGTGCGGGCCACAAAGCAAAGCCAACTTAAATTCAGATTTCAAATGGACCGAGCCGAAAGATAAAACAAACAAATAAAAAGACATGGCAACAAAAACTATTGCAATTTCCTTAGTGCGCGTGGCTTTTATGCAAATTGTAATAAATTAAGCTGCCTGCGTCTGCTGCTCTTTTGCATTTGGCTGGCTGCCCAGAGAGTTGCAGCAGCAGCAGCAGCTGAGCTCGAGCTTTGCTTCAAGAATTGCATAATATTTGGCAAGCAACAACAGCTGCCACATCAGGCAAGAAATCACAGCAACAACAACAACATCAACAACTAGCACAACCGGACCAGGGAGCGTGCTTTCGTGTTAGCGATGCGGGTTTCAGAGCCAAGTCGTGGTTGAGGAACAGTCTTGTAGACGGTCTACACTCAGAGAAAAGAGACGTTCTAAGTTCAAGTATTTTGAAAATATTTTGAAATAATTATGAATCATTTTAAATGTCCTGATTAAGAAAATTGAGAAACTCTAATGAACGAACTTAATCGAAAAATTGTATGATAAAGTAGGAAAATTCTAGGGTATTTAATCGAAATCATTTATTTTAATTTGAACAAGACTTTAACTTCGATACAACGTTTACTTGTGATTTGTATTGTTTTGTTTTGCATTCGCCAACAAAATGTTGAAATTAATTAGTATGCAATTATTACTGCTACAAATGGATATATTGATAAACTGCCTGATAATTTTAGTAAGCGGGTCATTTCTTGAATTAAGCGATTGTTGTTGTTAGATAATTAAATTCTTTAAGAAAACAGTTCTAATTATTATTAATATTCATTCAGTTTTGAATTTACCTTTATATATATATATTTTTTGTTTCAATAACCCGTCCTTTCCGCTTTAAAAAAAGCTTTATGGCCACTTAAAAGCTTTTCGGCCTGGTGGCAACTGCAATAAAAATAAAAAAATGCGAACGCAAAAGGCATAAAAGCAGAAATAGGTGATTAGGACACAGAGAGAGAGAGAGAGAGAGAGAGAGAGAGAGGCAACAAAAACAAGTTTCAAGCGAAAGGGAAAACTGAACTTATCGCGAATGAAATTGCGTTAAGCGCTTTATGAACCGACTTTAGATTGAAATTGCCGCTTAAATGCAATTAAATTTGATGCTGCTGCTGTTGCACAGTTACAGCTACTGCTGCTGTTGCACAGTTGAGTTTGCGGCAACGCTTGGCAGCTGCTTCCCAGCGTCTTCCTCGACGAGGTACTTTGATGCGGCGACCTTGTGCTCGTTTTTTACAGCACTCGAACGAAACTGAAACAGAAACAGAAATTGTTTACATGAATGGATGGGCATGGTCTTGGCCTGTCCAACAGTTTGTCTTACCTGCGATCTGGCCATAAATGCGATGAAGTAAACACCAAAAAAAAAAGCATCGTAAAGCCAAATGCTGAAACAGTAACAAGCGGAGCCTGCGTTCAGTTAAGTTGTTAAATTGATGCCATGGGCAAAATATTAAAAAAAAGAAAAGAAACCAAAATATTGTCAACCAATTTCTTTCAACTGTTTTGTTTTGCTGTTAGCTGTTTCTTCTTCTTGTTTTCTATACCTGTTGGCAGTTGTTGCACTGACCAGCAGCGAAGTCAACAAACTTGTTCAAGGCGGAGTCGCTGCATGACTTGCCAGAAAAGCTTGAAAGGCAGAAACAGACAGACAAACAGACAGACAGACAGACGAGTAGGCAAAAATAGAAATAGAAACGTCGACTGCGATTGAAACTGCAAGAGTTAGAAAATTGCGAGCTTTACTTTAAGCTTCGTTCGCTGGAAATTGTTTGGGTGAATGAGCTACCAAAAACATATAAATAAACAAATTGTATTGCTTTTGTTGATTTGTTTTGCTGCTTTTTTATACTCTGTTGGATAAGTGCTTATTGATATTGTGCAATGTCTATCTGTTGGGATTTCTTGGAATTTCTTGACAACCATTATCGATAAAAATATAAATTTTTATTTCAAAGAGGGAGTACATGATAAAATATGCAAAAAATTTTATATTCAATAATGCATATATTTGAAATGCAGAATCAATATTCAGGGTAAACCATGAAAAAAATGCCATCAAACATGAAAATCGGTTCAGTTTTGACAAAGTTATGGGCATTTGAAATATGGGAGCTATTTATCCGAGAGCTTTACATGTCAAAATTTTTGTCAATTTTTGCATGATTTTTGACAAAAAATTTGACTTCCTCAGAATCGGTTTTAATGTGTTTTTTTATACTAATTGTGACAACCACAATCGATTAAAAATGTAAATTTGCATTTCTAAATTTTGAAAAAAAAAAAATTTTCGAAAATGAGTAAGGGGGGAGTACATGCTTTTTTTGACAAAAAAATGCAAAAATTTTTATTTTCAATAATGAATATATTTGAAATGCAGAATCAATCTAGAGGACAAACCATGAAAAAAATGCCATCAAACATGAAAATCGGTTTAGATTTGACAAAGTTATGGCCGTTGGAAATATGGGATCTACGGATCCGAGAGCTTTACATGTCAAAATTTTTGTCAATTTTTGCATGATTTTTGACAAAAAATTTGACTCCCTCAGAATCGGTTTTAATATGGTTTTTTATACTATTTGTGGCAACCACAATCGATTAAAAAGAGAAAATTGCAATTCTAAATTTTGAAAAAAAAATTTTTTCGAAAATGAGTAAGGGGGGAGTACATGCTTTTTTTTGACAAAAACATGCAAAAATTTTTATTTTCAATAATCAATATATTTGAAATACAGAATCAATCTAGAGGACAAACCATGAAAAAAATGCCATCAAATATGAATTTGATTTGACTAAGTTATGGGTGTTTTAAATTTTATATCACCAATATTTGCTTAAGTGCAGAATTGTGCAAATTAATATGTATAATATATAATATTTAAAGAAGCTTTTTTGAACCTTTAACAAATGTCCAAAGAACTTTTTTGCTTTATGTTTAAAATGTTAAGTTCACATAGTTCACATTATTTATACCCAAAATCGAAGGTTCGAAACCGAAGTGTCGATGTTAACTACCTTTTACGCCTCGCTTGCTTAAAGTATCTAATGCTGCTTATGCCAAATATAGATCTTCTCTCCGTTTTACAGTGTGGGTGTTTTGATTTAATTTAAACTAAATCAGTGCTTACGAAAGTCGCGCTATGTAAAAGGCAAAAACATCATGTTGAAGGCCTGTACAAGAGTCCAACGGCCGAAGAGTACAGTTTGAACTGCACAAATTAAAACACGCCGAGTGAGTTGGCCAATGCAAATTAGCTTTAGACTAAATTAATGGTCGGCCAGGCTATGGCAATTGTAGGAGGCCGCTGTGATTCATGAATCTTGGATTGCAAAATGTGCCAGCGATGATGGAGTGCCGGCTGGCAGGCAGGCAGGGCTGGAAATCACTTTGCAGGGCTCATTAGCACGCTGACAGTTTCAAAACGATGTCAAGTGCGTTGCCAACGACTACGCAGCTTGTTTATTTATATTTCAGCTGTGGGATTTATATGTATATATATATATATATATTTTTTTTTTTTTGGGGATTACTTTTATTCGACAACCATTATGGGGCTGGGGCAACGAGGATGTTTACAGCAAATAAGTTGTACGCAAAATGCGTTTTATGTGGCCATTAAAACAGACGTTGCACGCGGCGTATGCGTAATATGTGCAGGAAGCTGAGCCCAAATATTGATTAAACCAGCTAGATAAGCACCTGCCCGGCATGGCACACACATTTCATATGGGCCAAGATGTACACATATTATTTATAAACGCATAACCTTGCCTTTTAATTGCCATTTTAAAACAGAAAACAAAACAAAAGAAACTTGTGTGGAAAAATGTTTTTTGATGTTATTTTTTTCGTATCACAGCCATGTTTTTGCACTGTCCCATGTCCATTTAAAATATATTTCAATTTCAATTTCATGCGCGCTTTGTTACAACATTTTCGATTTGATGGCACATTTGGCCAACAAACACCCACAGTGATGGGCAGTTGGGCATTTTCAATGTCAGCGCATTGCGCAAATGTCGCCCGGCGGGTTTTATATGCATTGTTGTCTGCGCCCTCCGCGGCGGGGCATGGTGCTATTGTCAATAGATTGGTAACGCTTGGACAGGTGCAAGAGCTGTGTGTGACGGATGGTTATCTATTGTTCACAGTTAGCTGGGAAAATTGGTTGGAGATACATTGCTTTTATGATAGCAGCACACCAAATGGGTACTTTATATTAAATATAAATATGTTATATATGGTATTATTACAATCAAATCTGTTTACTTATTTACAAAATTAATTTGATTGCTTTAGTAATAGTAGTAACTACTAGGCCTTCAACTGAAGATATGATATCCATATAAATATGAATTATTTAATTACTAATTTACACAAGTAATTAAATATAATAAAACTAACAAATTATCCAATATACATACACATATAATATACATAAGAAATATACAAATTTTGTATTTCTTAAGTAAAAAATTGTTTAAAATTTTAATAACTGCTTTTGTTGATATTTTGTAGAGTGCATGCTATTATATCTTACATATTTATATATGTATTTATTTAATAACTATTTTATAAATGTAACAATTATTGTATGAACCCTTGTTTCCATTAGTACATCTGGTAGCGTATTCAATATTCGGCAACCTCAACATAGTTTAGCTTTTCTGGTTTTTTTCGCCGTCTCTTTCATGTGTATCCCAGCTGAAACGCCCTAAGTGAGGGCCTCAAACTGTTAATATATGCCTGACATTGAAATTGTGCAATACACAGTTCCAAATTGATCGGCTGTTGTTGTTGGTGTTTTATTGATTTGCGGTTTATCTCGGCAGCGTCTGCACGCCCGTCCATCACTCAATCAATTCTCGAGTCGTTCTTTGCCACTTTAATTATTACAATTAAAGCATTAAGTTTCGCCTTGACCACGCGCAAAAGCCAAACGGCAAACTCATTGACGTGTCTTTGACTGCGTTTGCGACTTCTGAATGCGCACGCATATTTGGCATTAAGAGCACATTAAACAAATTATTATAAATATATTAATGCTATTTTGATTTTGTTTTTAATGCTTTGCCAGCCCAAAACTTGAGTTGTTTGCACGGTTTAAGCTTTGAATTTAAATGCGTTTATTTACGCAGCCTTTCCGGCTACAAATCGAGAGAATCTGAGTATGATTTCCCGCCGGTGATGCAATTCGGAGAATGGCGTGAATGGAGTGAGAGGATGAGCGGCTTTTGCTGTTGCAATTCTGCTGTCTCACGAGAGAGAGAGAGGGAGAGAGAGAGAGAGAGAGAGAAGCAGAAGTCGCCGCGCGTAAAGCAACAGTCTCAAGGTCGCCGGCTTACATAAGCGCAGCTCGCGACGTCCAAAAAGAAAAAAAAACCCAACTGCAGCGACTGCGAGAAGCCCTTTTGTGCTTTGTGCCCTTTAAAGCGCACGCACATGCCGAGTGCCGAACGCGTTGAAGGTGAACGAGCTGACAGGAGCAACAAGCGAAGCCAACAAACTTTCAGTCCAACAAGACGCGCAACAACAACAAAAAGCCCCAGACACCACGCGCTCTTTCCAACCAGCTTGAGCTTGAGTTTAAATTTGAGTGCTTTTGCGCTGTGCTGTTCGCCGCACGGTTGCTTTGCCATGCTGTCTAGCTTTCAGTTGTGCTTCTAGCAGCAGCGAGTAAGCACGTCTCGCACACACACACACGCAGGCGTGCTAAAGTGCAGCAGCCTCTAAGACAAAAAGACAAAAAACACTCAACAGCAGCACGCGCTCTCTTGCTCTCCGAAACTCTCTCGCTGGCAAAGTGTAAAGTACAAAGCGAGCAGCGTCGTTGACGTTAACGTCAGCGTCGGCGTCGGCGTCGCCTCGTCGAGCATCAGCGCAGCTCAGCTCTCAGCTTGGACAGCGACTTGAAGTCAGTCTTAGTCGCAGCTTAAAGCGCAACGCACGCGTCTTCGAACTCGCTCCCGATCTGCCAAGCGCCGCGATATCAAGTGACAACAGCAAGAGCGTGAACGATAACACACGATAACAAAGTGCCGAGAAATAATTGTTAAAGAAAAAAAAAACATTTGTCATTTGAGATACCCTACGGCGCGTGTGTTCATTTAGCTAGATTCCAGTTTGTGTCTTAAGTCTTTTGTTGTGACGGAGCAATCATTCGCCCAATTAGTGGATTACAACAACAAGAAGAACACAGCACACGCCTAGCAACAGCTTGTGCTAACTGTTTGCACTGTTGACGACATACACACTTACACACTTATACACACACACAATCACACTCACAATCACACTCACATACAGACAGGCGGACAGGAAACGTTTAAAGAACCCGCACTGTAAGTGTAAATTTGCAAAATAAACAATTGCGAGCGTTGAGATTTGAAGTTTGACGAGCTGCGGCACCTCAAGTGCGACATGTTGCAGGAAATCATTGCGCAAACATCATCATCACCCCAGCTCTGGCAAAACAACAACAACAACAATAGCTCAAATATGAGTATAATAATAAGAATATTAATAATACCATAAATATTCTTCTTGAAAAACAAATGGCCGCCGCTTTGTTGACTCTTCAAAGTCGACAATTACTTTGTGCGACTTTGTTAGGCCCTCCATCAGTGTCCACATCATCAAAAAAAAAACAAAAAAAAATTAAAAACAAAACAAGAAACTCAGTAACGTGCCTGTAGATCCGTCACGCCCCCTCTCGAATTCTGTATCTCCTGCTACGGCTACTGTTTATTTAAAATATGCAAACGCTCGTCGGTCCCAACGCTTCGCATACAAATGGCCGGCATTTTGAAGCTGTCTAAACCAAAACGCTGTTTGAATATTCGCCATTATATCCGAATACGACTTGGGATTGCCACTTACATTTGCCTCATATGAGGTTTTAATGGATTATCAGCATTTCATACAAAATATATAATCATACATTAATCTTATTATGAGATCCAATTTTTTTTTTTATTTTTATAAAGATTCAATTATAATCCTTTAATAAAATATATTCATTTTTAAAGCTTAGTTGGAGCTTTATTTTGTAATATATTTTATATGGATCAAGATTAAAGATTACGGATCTTAGATCCGTATCAGCATTTGTTAAAAAGCCTTAATATTAAATCATTTTTATTTACATTCAAGAAATTAGAGATACAATTTTCACAAAATTTTGTAATTTTATACAGATAAGGCTTTCATTTTGAATATTGAATGAATATTTTAATATTTTTTAAAAAGATTTTAAAATTAATATATATATTTATTTTCTAAAACATTCGTAAGGTAGGAGCTTTTATTTTTAATTCAAAGTTTTTATAATTATTCTATAAAAACATTTATAGTTTTACAACTTTAATTTGAAATATTTTTGACAAAGATCTCGGTATAAGAATATCATAGAGTTTCCAGACATAAGATATTTAAAATCAGCTTCAGAAATGACTTTTTTTAAAGGATTTAAGTTTTAGCGGCCAATCTTACAAGCGTTACAAGTCATGCACATTAAACTGTAAGTTCTAAAACTACATATTATACTTGTTTTTTCCTCTCATTATACCGGCATATCATTAAGTTCATTAGGCGCTCAGCAGCTGCATTGGGAGAGTTTAAAGTTTGTTTCCTGATTAAGTCATGTTGTGTGCACCGTTAAAAATCGTTAATCTATATATTAGATATATCTTAATTGCTTTCTAAGTAAAGATCAGATAATACTCGATGCCAACTTGTTTATTTAACTAATGATATAGTGATTAAACGAAATGACGAAGTTATCAGACAGATCAATGCATTACCGAACACTGGCGAACGAAATCTGGGCGCAACACGAGTTTCCAGGCCGTTTCTAATTGACTATAATTAACTGTGGAAACGATGACTGCACTGGGCAAGAGGTCAACCACAATTTGCACGAGCGCGTCTAGGCCGGCATTGTAGCTAAAAGATACGCTCTATACATGAAGTATCTTATATGTCGGTTGACGTATCTGCGCTGTGTTGTCAACAATTTCGGGCAAAGTTCAGTGTGTAAATAGGTGTTATGACTTTTTCGCATTTTCACACACAGATGTAAAAGATAAAAATATAAAAATATTAACACACATATATTGAAATAGCTATAGTTACATATATGTATGTGTACATATAGGTAGCAGTTATCACATTAATATTATTTTACTTGCAATTGTACTTGTACTTGTACTCTTTTTTTGAAACAAACATTCAACTGCATTCATTGTCGCATTTTGTGCACCCAAAACGACCTTCGTTGCGGGCCCTGAATATTTTTTGTTGTCAAGGTTTTCTTTCTTTTCCACTCTCGCTGTGTGCATTTCCGAACTGGTATTTTTTGGCTTGGGGTTTTCGTTTTGTTCGTTTTCGTTTTGTTTTCTTTTTGTACTTCTGTTTCTTCTGCTCTTTGTTGTCGGTTTATCACGCGCGGCAAGAGTTCAAGGACACATAACTAGTATAATGCAAATTATAGCCATCGCTTTAGTTTTTAAACTTAAACTATAACTTTTATCTGTTGCTCAATCTGAATGGTTTTGAAAAGTCTGTACTCATTGAAAATGGCTAAGAATGGGGTTATTGGTTTTGTGCAAATGTTTGTTACAGCAAATTAATATATAAATTTATATTAAATTTCGTTTAAGGATTCTTTTAAATTTTGAGTGTTTTATATCTAGAAGCGTAACAGCATTTTATTTTTTATTTTACTTATTAAATTTTCCTAATATGGATCAGAATCAGAATTCTCCCCTCTCCCCGATAATTACAGATAATTACAGGGTATCCGCCTAGACTAGGCTATCGCCAAAAGCAATCCAACTTGTTTCTTTTCCACATAAACGCTGCGACAATTAATAAAAATCAAGGCAATTGCAATCTTTATATATACTATAGTTGTATATTATAAAAAGGTGTTATGCAAAAGCTATAGTTCTAGTATTTTCGCTTAAGCGGTTATTAAACTAATTACAAACAGTTAACAGTCGCTTTCATAATTATTTAGATATTCAGTTGTCTGGCATATACAATGAGTGTTACATTATTGCCGTTGGCATTTATTATAAAGCCGATTTCAAAGAGTTAACTATTAGTTGGCCATTTAATGACAGCCCCTAATGGATTAATTAGAAGACAAGGCATTAAGGCAGCTGATCGCCAGTTATGCGAAAGCCTATTACTCAAATTAAGCTTGAACTTTCAGCCCTAATGATGGCAATGACGACGAGCTAACGATATACATATATATATATTATATATTTTAATGCCATTGAACTGTCAGGGAGTATAATAAGCACACGATGACATATCAATCAATATTAAGAAAATTTTAATAAAATATGTAAAAAAAAGTTTTAAAACCTTTAAATATTTTTGTACTGTCAACTTTTGAGTTAATTACAAATATAATTAAACATTAAACATCATGACCTCAAACGAATGCCACGTGGCACAGTTGTTATGGTTCTCGCGGAATTTTTGAGTTACATACACTCAGAGAAAAACCACGGCTTTGAATTCAATAAAGAAACCTTTAGCTATCATTTTAGTAAGATTTTGTAGAACCTTTACAATATTCAGAAATTAACTTCACGTTGATTGAAATAATAAATAAATACAAAATAAAATAATTACTAAATCATGTTTTAATTTTTAAATAAAGAAATGCTTTGATATTTTTTCTGAGTGAGAATTTAAGTACAGAAATTCTTAGCTATTTCTTTTCTGCAAGTGTAGTTACATATATTTTACATTGTTAAGCTTATTAGTTTTTTTTTTTTTACTTATGTAACGGCAAATGGTAATTGAGTAAATTAATTATTAATTGTGGCAATTGTCTTGTACATTCTCTTTTCTTGTCGCGACAATTGTGTTATTAAATAGACTGGTTTTAGGCCTGGTGAACAGTCACTTGCCGTTCTGTAAGCAAAAGCTATGGCCAGCGAGAGAGTTTAAATAACTGAAAGCTTAAAGCAATTGCCGAGCTATTTGGCTAGCTGGATTGCCAAATTCTGGGCCAAAAATACGAAGATATTATCAGGCAATGAACGCGGCTTTGTTGTTTGTTGCGGGTGAGCTAGGAAAACATCTATAGTGAGGCCGTCACAACCAGTTGCCACAACAACAATACAAAAACAACAACATCAACTTAGCTTAACTGAACTCAACTACGAGTAAATTAAGCTCAACTGGTTTGCCAGTTGCAGCAATGGCCAAAAGCTGAAGAAGTTGCAGCCGTTGCAGACACAAAAAAAAAAACTGTGTCGCACACAGCTGCACACACTCGCACACACCTCAAGACCTGCCTGAAAATTATGTCATCGGAAAAACAAGCAAAAATTGAAAATGAAAATGCCACAAAAAAACGCAAGCGTCCAAGCAAGAGCGAAAGTGTTGGCCAACTACTTTAGCTTTTTGGCTGCCTATGGCCAAGGCAGTTCTAGGCCCATCTGGCCATAACTACAGCTAGGACTGGGCGCGCCTTTAAGGCCACTTTAATGGCTGTCACACGCCGCTTTATTTTTGTTTTATTTTGTTTTTAATGTCACGCACGCAAAACATCAACATATAAATTATTTAGCTTTGAATATTTAGGCAGCAATTCATAAAAAATTGATTTGGGATTTTCCGGTACACACACACACACACACACGCACACACAGGTCTAATTGCGTACAGCTGTGCTTAACAAGTTAAGCAATTGCCGCAATGCAATGAAAACTGTGAAATGAAAACTGCAAATTATATAGATATATAATTGGGTTTATTGTGTGTGCGTGTGTGTGTGTGTGTGTGCATTGGCCATTTAACAAAGCCCGCCTGCTTGTTATTGCTCAATATTTGGCAATCGCATTTTTATACCCTAACAGACAGTATTTCAACTTTGTTGTTTTTTTATACCCTAGCACGCACTTTTTTGTGGTCTTTGCTCACACAAAACTATTATATACATTTAATTAATGAAAGTAATTGAAAAACATTATTTGTTACTTACTTTTTTTAAAGTTATGCTTGTGCTCAATTAAGTGAATATGCAATGTATATAAATAGTACTTTAATACCTTTAAAAACAACAAGTTGTTAAGACATTTTTATAATTTCACCAATAAATAATAATTCTTTTTATTTAATTTCAAGTCAATATAAAATAAAAGCAAGTTATTATCTAAGGATTAATATACATTTTTTATTTATAAATTTATTTTGTAAAATTTCTGTTGATTTATATTACTAAAAAAAATAAAAGTAAATCGCAAGTTAAAAATATTAAATTTTTTAAAAATTGTTTTTCCGGAATGCTTAAAATTTTGCTATTAAGATTAAAAGGCTTACAGTAGAATATAAAATAGACAAATATTAAATAAAATGTTTAAGCACAGTTTTATTTGGCTTGCCAAAAAATACCTTTGCAGACTACATATAATCCTAACACCAAATTTCCCAGCAGTTGTTAATTTAATATATTGCGATCGTACATATATATGTATACATGTATATAAGGTTATAAGTATAGTGTATTCAAGTTTATTTTTGCCTCGGCTTACTCTTTATAAATGACGTTAATATTGCTAGCGACAAGTTTTGAGAGTTTCTTTCTAGTTGCAACCAGTTGGGTCCATTCAATTATCTGTGTGTGAGTACACGCGTCTGTGTATCTGTGTGAGTGTGTGTGTGTGTGTATGTGTGGGGCCAGTTGAATTGTCCAAACTGGTGGTTGTTGTGGTTCGTTCATGGGAGCCGCAGATTCATTGAACCCATTGCGAGCTCTTGACGTTGTTGTTGTTGGCCACTTATGCAAATGCGTCATGGCTCACAGTGCAGTTAAACGGTTTTTTTTTAAATTCTCTACTTAGCAAATAACATTTAAGCATTTTCTGACGCATACAAAAAGTTTCCATTGCACATGTTGTTGTTGGCCGGAAAAACAATCGCATGCCGGCGGTGTTGCCAACGACCTTGTCACGGCAGCAACAGCTTAGCATGTTTTAAGCCCCCTCCCCAAGTCCAAGCAAAAATAACTACATTTAAGCCAAATTGCGGCTTAAGAATAAATTTGAGAAACAGCAGAAGCTAGAACAATCTGAAACGACTGGAAGATGCGGAGCGCATCTAATCATCTGAAGTCATGTCCCAAAAAAGGCGCCAATGTCAAAAGCGAACTTTGCTCTTAACGCAATTATTGTTGCTATACCCTGTATTGGTTTCGTAGATTATATACAATTTGAGAATATTTTACTTTAAAGATAACTCGCTTCATTTCCCCTTAAATGTCTGTATATAAATATGTTTCACACTTGCTTTGTGCTGTGTACGGGGTGTCTGCTAGTCGGGCGCCCTCTATTGTTTTTGTTGCTATTGTGAGTAACGAGTTTTGGACTTCGTTTGAATCGCTTGACAAAATGGTTAAAAGTGCGGCAGCCTCAACTGTACACAGTTATTGCTAAGGCAGTGTTAATGATCGTAAGCTATAGTCATGATTCGTTATAGTGGCATGATTTGGCATTATTGGTTAGAGAAAAATAACAGAAGCTTGACCACAAAGGTGTTGATTGTATAATTATTGTGAGGGATAGAAGCATAAGTGATAAGGTCGCAATTTAAATGCGATACGAAACTGCGGAGAGATGAATAGAATAAGCTCAGATTTTCACAGATTACTTTGGCAGTTTTAAAAACTGCTAGTATAATATATATTTATATCATAAAATAGTTGATGTATTTAATATTCGGCTGATAACAAGAATAATTTTTCTGCAAACCTAAAAGATTCAGTTCGTGAAAGTTTAGTTCATATCTTGGTTCGGCACATTCTTCCCAATTCCAAGTATAAAACATTTGTGTTTTATAATTTATTGTTTATTTTTAATTAGGCAGTAGAATCTTTCTTAGCGAATTCTCATGAATGCTGGCTTTAATGTCAACCAACACGCGTGTTTTGCTCAAAATATAGAAATAAAAAAAAATTTGCTTTATAATAAGATTCATTTCAGCTTTAAATTCATCGGTTTTTTTTCGGCAATGAGTTCATTTCAAGGCTCTATTCATGACTTATTAAAAACTTTGTAGTGCCCGTCTGAAACCAGTTTAATTTGAAATCGATTTGCAGTTCTGCTAAGAAGAGTATCCAAGCCGTCGACATACCTAAATACTCTAAATCCCCCCTAACGCGTCTTTATTGCGGTCTTTTATTTTCATAATGTTTTGCAAATAATAAAATTTAAAGCTCGTCAAACTTCAGGTCGAGCCGCAGTGCATAAATCAAACAACAATTTACGCTCCAAACATGATCATTGTTTATATATATATACGTATTTTTATGTGTACATTTCAGCAATGTGGGCATAAAAATAAAAACTCCACTTGAACATTGCAAAAGATTGGCCGCAACGCACAGTTACGAGTTACGTTTTGTGTCTTTCATTTATATACAATTTTGTTTTGGGTAAAAGTAAAGGCAGTGCAACTAACGTTTAAATAGCTAAACAAAAGCCAAAAATCCAGCTAAACATAATCAAAGCAAACACCCACCCGAGGCGGCGGCACAACAACAAAACACAACAAAATGCTGATATCAACGTAAGTAAAAGTACACAAAAAAAAAAACAGTAAAAACAACAACAGCACCTGTTAATTGCAATCAAAATGTGAAGAAAAAAAAACATAAAACAAAAGCAACAAAGTCAATTTTTGACCCACTGATGTTGACCCAGTTGAAGCTGGGATTTTGATATAAAAGACGCTTGCCCGCCGCGCAGCTTTCCTGGCGCTAAACTCAGTCAGTCATTCACTCAGTCAGTCAGTCAGTCAATCAGCCAGTCAGTCAGCAAGTCTTCCTGTTGTTGGCTTTGCACTTTGTCGACCCATAAATATTGCATAATATTTGCAGCTCCGCGCGGCCGTCGACTTTTCCTACGCTTCGCCCTTCTCGCAGCTTTTGCTTTTTGCCACATCTTGTGTGTGTGTGTGCGTGTGTGTGTCTCTCTTTTGCATATTTGCGAGCTGCGTCAAGCGAAAAGTTCGACCGCATTTTTGCGCAGGGCGAACAAGTTTGTAATTGTGTCAAATACTCATACCGAATGGGCCCATTGCATAATGCGACCATATCAATGCCTCATTTGTCAGCATCTTCACATGATTTCAGAGGGTTTTTTTGCGCACCTGTTGGATGTGGATACAAAGGGTATAATGGTTTTGTATAATTGTATGTAACAGGTATTAGGAAGCATCTCTATTTTTGAGACGATTTCCCATTATTCATCTGTCTTTCCCATTTTGTATAGTGTAGACCTGGGGTAATAAACATTACAGCCGCTGCTTGAACAAAAATTGTGTTTCCAGATTTTAATGTAAAATTATTTTAGATGTAAGACAATGAATAAAAAGTCATTTCTTATCAAAATAGGTTTAGTTCCCATCAAGTTATTTATGTTTAAAACGTGTACCGAAATGTATATGAGATTTTGTGGGTACAATGAACTTGGGGCAAAAAATTGCATTAAATTTATTTAATTTAATCTATAGCTAAAAACATGAGCGAAATGTTTTTTTTAAAGTTTATACCAAAGTTTATAGAAAATAAATATGTGATTAATAAGAAGAACTAGGTACAGGGCAAATTTAAGTAGGCTACATTCGACCGGAGTGGTACAATTTGTTTTTTTAATTTGATATATTGAGTAAGTGTCAATGCTGAATAATGTACATAGAACTTGATAATTTATAAGCCACACGCTGGCAAAATATATCTATAACAAAAAGTATAGCAAAACTATATGCGAATAGCGTATACTCTGCACTCCCTTTGCTGCGCCCTATTGTTTAAGCTTTCAGATCTTTTCGTCAGTTTCTTACAGTTTCCGCTTTTATTGCCGTCTTGAGAATTTAAATATTTAGGGGGAAATTCCTGAAGTGGCATTTTGTTGTTCTCTTGGAATTCCCCGACGTGCGCAGGCTGAGAATATATATTCACTATATGTCAACATTCCTTTGAGGATCGCGCATTTTAATTGAAATGCCCATCACGCCGTGCATTCAAGCTTGACAAACGCGCAAGCTCCCCCCCTCGCCCCTCGCCCTGTGAGGGAGAGAGGCATCTTAAGTGCGTCTGGAGTTGTATATATTGCGTGCTTTGCATTAACTTGATTACATATGATTAGATAGCTCAATCATCAATCATTCTCAAGCACTTGCTGCTGATGCTGCTGCTGCTGCTGCTGTTGTTTGTTGCAATTGCAGCTCCGCTTATGCAAGTGCATTATTGGCTAATTGTCAAAATAAACAAAACAAATTATTCACTCGCCTCGCTTACAGCTCACTTCCTGTTTGCTGACTCACCACTGACTCGGGGACTTTACAAATGAACTATAAAAAAAATGGTGTCTGAACAACAAAAGATTCAGTTATCCGTAGGGTGTGGGTGTGGCGACCTTTTGACCATATTATAATTACAAGCTGTCAGCGGGAGTTATTTAACTATTCATAATTCGTTTTTTTTCTCCTCAACACTTATTCTCTGGCTACCTATGGGTTGTTTTTATTTAATGGAAATACCTAGTCAAACAGCTACAAAACATAACGTTTTATTTTAGTTTTTTATTGGCTAATCTTTTGACATTTCTCACGGCACCTTTGGTAATTTTATTTTGTCACCCCAAAAAGAAAACACGAATGCATGGTTTTTATGTGTGTTTGTGTGTATGGGTGTGAGACTAAATAGCGCTCTAATAGCTAATTAAATTATCAATAAGCATGCACAGTTGGCAACAACAAACAAACAAAACGCTCAAATTTCCAACCATAAATGTCAAGCGCACCCAAAAAACTGAAATCTAAAAAAAAAATGTTGGCCTGTTGTCATTATAAAAAACTACTTGGCCTGACCTTGTCCATTGTTGACTGTGCACACACACACACACATAGGCAGAGCACACAGAAATTTACGCAATTTACGCACACACAAGCACAAATGTTGGCGCTGACTAACTCAATAATAGACACATACACAATAAACACACACACTACGCAAATCGAAAGACTCAAGCAACGAACTTGAAATACATTTCGTCAACGAAGCGCTGCTTGTTAGTTGCCTTTGTTGTTGCTGTTGTTGCAGCATGACATTTCTGAAATGCGTTTCATTTACAGAATTAATTTCGGCCAAAGCTTTAAGGCTGTGTTACTTCGCCCAGCCGCAATATGCAAATATTTTCCCGATAGGCTTTGATTTTTATATTATTTACTTTGTGTATTTTTTTTTTTGTGAATATATTTACTTGCCACTTGCCATCAGCCATTGGGCAATAACTGAGAGTTAGTTCGTCTCAAGCTGTTAACGCAGCTTATACAAAGTGCAAACATTTGGCTGGCTGATTGAATATTTATTCAATGAGCTGGCGGCGCAATCGATTAGCAAAATCTGATTTTATTTCGCCTTTTTTTTCCTTTCGTAAGCAGCGATCAATCAATGACCTTGAACTAATTTCCCATTAATTTAAAATATTTTTTTGGTATGACTTGCGTTTTGTTAATGACTTAAAAAGCCCGAAAGCAGTCTAAATAAGCTAAAAAGGTGTAAATTATATGAAGAGCATGTTAGTGTATTTGTGTGTGTGTGTGTGCTTGTCTGTCCATTAGTTGCTTTCTTTTCCAAAGAAAATCATTTAGCTGCCCATGGTGCAGCTAACCTTGACCCAAATGAGGCACCTTTTGCCGTTACTGTTGTTGCTTTGAATGCAGTTTTGGCCGACAGAGCTAACTCAATTAAATTGTGGGCAGCTGTTTTGCATTCGTATTGCAATTGCACAATAAACACTTCAAATGAATATGCAAATGGTAAAGCAAATGGGAATGCGAATGCGAATGCATTTTGCATAAGTATAGATACAAGTATTTGCTCAACGACTGACCAACTTGTCGCTGTTGGGCAATCAAGCGGACCAGGCCGCGCCAGAGCCGACCAGGCCAGGTCTGGCCAGTCTGCGGCTTTAACCACTTGGAGGCATTCACTTGCACGCCAAAATGTGTTGGCACAAAAAAAAAAACAAGAAAAAATACGTTGAGTAAGACTCTTCTCTGCACAGTCCGGTGTGTGTGTATGTGTGTGTGCAACAAATGGCTTGGTCAAACTCAGTATTGAAAAGAAAAGTGTTGCCAACCCGCTTTTGTTGTTGGCCACATAAGTCGTTATGTTATTTTTTTTTGCCATGTGACGCTGACATAGTTTTTATACCCTGTTTGTGGAAAATGTCTAAGAAAGGGTATTACGAGCACGCCTTGATCATTTGAATTAAAGAATAAATGTAATCAATTTTATCTAGTGCATAGTTACTTCCCATATTTATTTATATTTACAATGTATAAATGTATTAAACAGCGTTTTGCCAAAACTTAACGAATTTATAAACTTCATTTAAGTTTTCAAAAAAAGCGAAAAATAGGAAATTTTCAATCAATGGGGTATTTGCTAGTCTAGCATACTCGATCACAGCATATTTATTAGTTATGGGTTTTAATGACAAAGACCGAACCGGCTGCATAGGGGAGCGGGTCAACAGGAAATAGTTAACGCTGTGCACGATTCTAAAACGAATGACTTAGGCAACAAACTTGCAGCGGCATTTTATTTAATTTAGTTGTTGTTTTATATGAGGTATCTGTGATTTAGTTATTTTTTATCGGCATTGTTTTTAACATACTTGTTTTTCTTACTTACAGTGTTTCCACAGACTCCGTGATGACGACCACAAACAACGACGGTGGCACACAGCCGAATTCGGTTGCCGTTTGGGGCGCGCCCGCGGCGGGGCCACGGAACACACAGGCGGCCGTTTCGGTGCGACACGCTTTTAAGGCCTATGGCAAAAAGAAGAACGCCAATCAGGTGTTGAACAATTTGAATATGACAGTGCCCAAGGGCACAATGTAAGTACAAACAAATAAACATTTACACACTTCTGCGTGTTTATCTCAGCTCAACCGATGCTAATCAAGATTTCAACGATAAAAGTGAAATGTTGACAGCTTCCATTAGCGGGCCATTAAAATGGAAAAGGCGAAAGTAATTCACACATATCACTTAACGCGACATCAAATTTATTCGTGGCACAGTTATTTCGATGTTATATGTATAGGATATGCTCAGTAACATAGTATATGTACACTCAGAGAATATTGACAAGAATTTTGTGCTTCCAAATTTCCTAACTTGACAAACAAATTCTTATTTCAAACATGTTTTTTGAACCCAAAATTTGGTAAAATAAAAACTTAAATACAGTACTTTGAATTATAAGTTAAAGTACATTTTATGGCCATTTTTTTTTCAAAACTTATTTTTATGAATATTCCGCACTAAATACAAGTTTTTCGTTCGAAAACGAAATGTTCTAGAAATTTTAAAAGAATACGTTGTGAATGCTGCATCGTACGTACTTGAATTTAGTATTGCTATTTTGTGAACCGCATCCAATGTTAAAGTGGCTTAAAATTGATTTTCCTTGTAGCTGCTATTCGATTGCACAACATGCGAGTATTTTCCGTGTGGCCTAATCAAAGGTCAACTGATTGCTCGCAGCTTTAATAGTCGTAATTAACTATGCTGTGCTACAAGTGTGCGTTTGCATGTGTGTGTGTGCATCGGTGTGTGTGCTCAGTTCGATCTGAATACTGTGTAACTAGTTTCGAGCGTCTTGTAATTGAAACAACATTTTTGCATTGTAATTCGATGCTAAATCGAGCTAATGAAACGTGTTTACAGTGGTAGCCGGTTGTAATCGCACAGGGTTGCCACCGCTTCTCAATTATTATTATTCAGCATTGGCGTTTGCCAGACTCAATGCCACAGCAGACTTCTGTGTTATTCAACCATTAACAGGTAGCCAAAGGGTGTCCAAGATTTGCCAGTTCTATTAATTATTCACATTTGCAAGACAAACGCGTGCTCGCAAACCTCACCAAATTGGTTAGAAATCTATAAATATGCCAAAAATCAATTTAAGTACCTGTTGGGCCCTCACTGGTTCTCTCTCTCCTTCCCTCTTTTCGTGGCATTTGTTTGAGTTTTTGGCAAACATTTAGCGGCCATTAAATTAAAATCGCAAATTGTTTTTCTGTTATTTGACTTTGGCATTGGCTTGACTGTTAACCAGGCGTTCTTATAGCCGCAAATGATTGTGCAAGCCAAACAAAATTTGGTAAAAAAATTGATAACAAATGTAAAAAGGTAAATTGTTTAAATAAAATTATAAAACCCTAACAATAGCAGTTTTTTCATGGTTTGTCCTCTTGATTGATTCTGCATTTCAAAAAAAAAAATTTTGACATGTAAAGCTCTTGGATTCATAGCTCCCATATTTCAAACGCCCATATCTTTGTCAAATCTAAACCGATTTTCATGTTTGATGGCATTTTTTTCATGGTTTTTCCTCTAGATTGGTTCTGCATTTCAAATATATTCATTGTTGAAAATAATAATTTTTGCATTTTTTTGTCAAAAAAGCATGTACTCCCCCCTTACTCATTTTCGGAAATTTTTTTTTTCAAAATTTAGAATTGCAAATTTACACTTTTAATCGATTGTGGTTGCCACAATTAGTATAAAAAACCACATTAAAACCGATTCTGAGAGAGTCAAATTTTTTGTCAAAAATCATGCAAAAATTTACAAAAATTTTGACATGTAAAGCTCTTGGATTCATAGCTCCCATATTTCAAACGCCCATATCTTTGTCAAATCTAAACCGATTTTCATGTTTGATGGCATTTTTTTCATGGTTTGTCCTCTAGATTGGTTCTGCATTTCAAATATATTCATTATTGAAAATAATAATTTTTGCATTTTTTTGTCAAAAAAAGCATGTACTCCCCCCTTACTCATTTTCAAAAATTTTTTTTTTTCAAAATTTAGAATTGCAAATTTACACTTTTAATCGATTGTGGTTGTCACAATTAGTATAAAAAACCACATTAAAACCGATTCTGAGAGAGTCAAATTTTTTGTCAAAAATCATGCAAAAATTTACAAAAATTTTTACATGTAAAGCTCTTGGATTCATAGCTCCCATATTTCAAACGCCCATATCTTTGTCAAATCTAAACCGATTTTCATGTTTGATGGCATTTTTTTCATGGTTTGTCCTCTAGATTGGTTCTGCATTTCAAATATATTCATTATTGAAAATAATAATTTTTGCATTTTTTTGTCAAAAAAAGCATGTACTCCCCCCTTACTCATTTTCGGAAATTTTTTTTTTTCAAAATTTAGAATTGCAAATTTACACTTTTAATCGATTGTGGTTGCCACAATTAGTATAAAAAACCACATTAAAACCGATTCTGAGAGAGTCCAATTTTTTGTCAAAAATCATGCAAAAATTTACAAAAATTTTGACATGTAAAGCTCTTGGATTCATAGCTCCCATATTTCAAACGCCCATATCTTTGTCAAATCTAAACCGATTTTCATGTTTGATGGCATTTTTGTCATGGTTTTTCCTCTAGATTGGTTCTGCATTTCAAATATATTCATTATTGAAAATAATAATTTTTGCATTTTTTTGTCAAAAAAAGCATGTACTCTCCCCTTACTCATTTTCGGAAATTTTTTTTTTCAAAATTTAGAATTGCAAATTTACACTTTTAATCGATTGTGGTTGTCACAATTAGTATAAAAAACCACTTTAAAACCGATTCTGAGAGAGTCAAATTTTTTGTCAAAAATCATGCAAAAATTTACAAAAAATTTTACATGTAAAGCTCTTGGATTCTTAGCTCCCATATTTCAAACGCCCATATCTTTGTCAAATCTAAACCGATTTTCATGTTTGATGGCATTTTTTTCATGGTTTTTCCTCTAGATTGGTTCTGCATTTCAAATATATTCATTGTTGAAAATAATAATTTTTGCATTTTTTTGTCAAAAAAAGCATGTACTCCCCCCCTTACTCATTTTCAAAAATTTTTTTTTTTCAAAATTTAGAATTGCAAATTTACACTTTTAATCGATTGTGGTTGTCACAATTAGTATAAAAAACCACATTAAAACCGATTCTGAGAGAGTCAAATTTTTTGTCAAAAATCATGCAAAAATTTACAAAAATTTTTACATGTAAAGCTCTTGGATTCATAGCTCCCATATTTCAAACGCCCATATCTTTGTCAAATCTAAACCGATTTTCATGTTTGATGGCATTTTTTTCATGGTTTGTCCTCTAGATTGGTTCTGCATTTCAAATATATTCATTATTGAAAATAATAATTTTTGCATTTTTTTGTCAAAAAAAGCATGTACTCCCCCCTTACTCATTTTCAAAAATTTTTTTTTTTCAAAATTTAGAATTGCAAATTTACACTTTTAATCGATTGTGGTTGTCACAATTAGTATAAAAAACCACATTAAAACCGATTCTGAGAGAGTCAAATTTTTTGTCAAAAATCATGCAAAAATTTACAAAAATTTTTACATGTAAAGCTCTTGGATTCATAGCTTCCATATTTCAAACGCCCATATCTTTGTCAAATCTAAACCGATTTTCATGTTTGATGGCATTTTTTTCATGGTTTGTCCTCTAGATTGGTTCTGCATTTCAAATATATTCATTATTGAAAATAATAATTTTTGCATTTTTTTGTCAAAAAAAGCATGTACTCCCCCCTTACTCATTTTCGGAAATTTTTTTTTTCAAAATTTAGAATTGCAAATTTACACTTTTAATCGATTGTGGTTGCCACAATTAGTATAAAAAACCACATTAAAACCGATTCTGAGAGAGTCCAATTTTTTGTCAAAAATCATGCAAAAATTTACAAAAATTTTGACATGTAAAGCTCTTGGATTCATAGCTCCCATATTTCAAACGCCCATATCTTTGTCAAATCTAAACCGATTTTCATGTTTGATGGCATTTTTGTCATGGTTTTTCCTCTAGATTGGTTCTGCATTTCAAATATATTCATTATTGAAAATAATAATTTTTGCATTTTTTTGTCAAAAAAAGCATGTACTCTCCCCTTACTCATTTTCGGAAATTTTTTTTTTTCAAAATTTAGAATTGCAAATTTACACTTTTAATCGATTGTGGTTGTCACAATTAGTATAAAAAACCACATTAAAACCGATTCTGAGAGAGTCAAATTTTTTGTCAAAAATCATGCAAAAATTTACAAAAAATTTTACATGTAAAGCTCTTGGATTCTTAGCTCCCATATTTCAAACGCCCATATCTTTGTCAAATCTAAACCGATTTTCATGTTTGATGGCATTTTTTTCATGGTTTTTCCTCTAGATTGGTTCTGCATTTCAAATATATTCATTGTTGAAAATAATAATTTTTGCATTTTTTTGTCAAAAAAAGCATGTACTCCCCCCTTACTCATTTTCGGACATTTTTTTTTTCAAAATTTAGAATTGCAAATTTACACTTTTAATCGATTGTGGTTGTCACAATTAGTATAAAAAACCACATTAAAACCGATTCTGAGAGACTCAAATTTTTTGTCAAAAATCATGCAAAAATTTACAAAAAATTTTACATGTAAAGCTCTTGGATTCTTAGCTCCCATATTTCAAACGCCCATATCTTTGTCAAATCTAAACCGATTTTCATGTTTGATGGCATTTTTTTCATGGTTTTTCCTCTAGATTGGTTCTGCATTTCAAATATATTCATTGTTGAAAATAATAATTTTTGCATTTTTTTGTCAAAAAAAGCATGTACTCCCCCCTTACTCATTTTCGGAAATTTTTTTTTTTCAAAATTTAGAATTGCAAATTTACACTTTTAATCGATTGTGGTTGTCACAATTAGTATAAAAAACCACATTAAAACCGATTCTGAGAGAGTCAAATTTTTTGTCAAAAATCATGCAAAAATTTACAAAAATTTTGACATGTAAAGCTCTTGGATTCATAGCTCCCATATTTCAAACGCCCATATCTTTGTCAAAACTTTGTCTGACGCGGATGTAGACGAATATTTATGCCAAGTCTCTAGGTTCAATAGCGGCGAAAAAAATTTCGGTCATACGGATAGATAGACGGACAGCAAGACGGACATAAAAATAACATACAATTTTACAGTTGTATTAAATTATGTACTTATGCACAGACACACAATACAGACAGCTACAAACATTAAAATGTAGTAAAGAAGAAATTAAAAAAATACCAAGCAAAAATATGAAATTGAAATTTGTATTTAATTCTGTGCTTAGCCACAATCTTGACCCCGTATTCAAAAAACTCGCACCTAAACAACCGTTAAGCTTGATCAATTTTGACTTGACCTAGGTCAGTTTGTCAGTCAATGAACTGTGCGCTGAGCTCAGAGCTCAAGTCAGCAGCCTTTTTTTCATTTTTATTTTAATTTTTAGGTCGTGTCAAAGTCGCTGCGTTAATTAAAAGTTGAGCCGCCGACATTTTTTTCATGAGCAAGCAAATTCGATTCGTTAAATGCTGCAGCGTGTTAATTATAATAATAAATCCAATAACAAGCCGAAACGTGCGACCTACGTGCTGCAAAATATTGTCAAAGGCCGCCAGCTGAAAGACCAAAAACTAAAAACCTAAAAACCAGATGACAGACACTGCGATAACAACAATAACAATCGCAATAATAATAATAATAATCGTGTTGTCGTTGTTGTTGTTGTTGTTGATTGTGGGTCTCGCCAAGAAGGTGGAGTCGAGTTGCGTCCATTTGTTAGTCGACTGCGAAAAACATGTCTCCGTTTTCAAGGTGAACATTTCGAAATAATTCAACTTGAACTGTTGAAATTAACATTGACATCGCCGTTGACACGGCACGAATCGCAGCGCACTAACTTTTAAATGGAGCTACTATTTAGCTAGATATGTGTACATATGTGCTCGTCAGCGTTTATTTCTCGATTTGTCTACAATTTTTTTTTTTTTTTACTGCTGAGTTTGCACTAAACGCGTTTTGCTAGCGGCTAAAAACGCGAGCGCATTCAAGCTTGGCCAACAACGACGAACAAAAAATTCAAAGACAATCATTAAGAACATTTGCCGTTCATTTGACGACTACTTAAATGAACAAATTATGATATGGAAAGTCAAATTTAGACAATATTTTTACTAGTACATGGAAAATTTTTAAAATTTTAAATTGTTAGTTCTCAAATATCCTTGATGACTGAAATAAATGAAAAACAATTGGTGAAAGCTTCTGCCTCGGCTAGGTTCAAATTTGCTCTTCAATCTCTAGCCGTTTGTAGAGAACAGAGGAAATTAAATAAATTGCCCATTAGAACTCTAGGATGCGTTTGCAAGAGTCTCAACTGCATTCATACTACAGACGACAGACAGACGTAATGTACCCATTATGCCCAGAAACAGGGCATAAAGAATGTTTCAATGTCTCAACATTTTCTTGAACCCATCCCCAGCTATGGCCTGCTGGGTGCCTCCGGCTGTGGCAAGACCACGCTGCTCTCCTGCATCGTTGGCCGTCGCCGCCTGGACTCCGGCGAGATCTTCGTGCTGGGCGGCAAGCCGGGCACTCGGGGCTCGGGCGTGCCCGGCAAGCGTGTGGGCTACATGCCGCAAGAGATCGCGCTGTACGGCGAGTTCTCCATACAGGAGACGATGATGTACTTTGGCTGGATCTTTGGCATGGAAACGAAGGAGATTCTGGAGCGCCTGCAGTTTCTGCTCGACTTCCTCGACCTGCCCTCGGAGAAGCGTCTGGTGAAGAACCTCAGCGGCGGCCAGCAGCGTCGCGTCAGCTTCGCTGTGGCCCTCATGCACGATCCGGAGCTGCTTATTCTGGATGAGCCGACGGTGGGCGTCGATCCGTTGTTGCGCCAGAGCATCTGGAACCACTTGGTGCACATCACCAAGGCGGGCCAGAAAACGGTGATCATCACCACACACTATATCGAGGAGGCGCGACAGGCGCACACGGTAGGTGCCCCCCCACCCCGCCCCAAATGACTTTAATTTCTGATGTGGTTCCTTGCAGATTGGTCTGATGCGCTCGGGCCACTTGCTGGCCGAGGAGTCGCCCAGCGTGCTGCTGTCCATGTACAAGTGCATCAGTCTCGAGGAGGTATTCTTGAAGCTCTCGCGCATCCAGAGCCAGAAGGGCGATGTCACCCATGTGAACTTCAGGTGAGTCTCGATTCGGTGCTGCACGTATAATTCGAAATCGTGACTGACAACCCGTAGAACCCGCATCTAATATTTGTCTCTCTTAATTTACATTTGTTCTGGCACTCGCATGCTCGCAATCTGTGTACCAACAATCCATCCATGTGTGTGTCTCTGTCTCTCTCCCTCGCGATCTTGCGATCTCTCCCCCTCTCTCTCTCTCTGTGTGTGTTTCTTGTTGATATTGGTGACAGTAACAATATCTCGTTGCATGCCATGGCCTTTGGCAGTAAGATGGACAAGCCCAGCTCCAGTCAGGAGGGCGGCGTTGTGGGCCTCAATTTCCACCAGAGCAAGGAGGTGCTGATCAACGATACCAACGGCTCCATTTATACGGTTTGTTTGCCAGCCGGAGCGCATTTAATTTGTCCCACTAATTTAACCCTTGCCGAGCAGCTGAACCAGGAGCCCTACAGTCCGCCGCCATCGAAGCGACAGAATAATCCGAATGATGAGGAGAGCTGTCGGGATTGCTTTGCGGATCTGTGCAAGGTCACGTCCAAGGGCAAGATACGCGCCCTGCTCACCAAGAATATGCTCCGCATGTGGCGCAATGTGGGCGTGATGCTCTTCATCTTCGCCCTGCCTGTCATGCAGGTGATACTCTTCTGCCTGGCCATTGGACGCGATCCCCAGGGCCTCAATTTGGCCATTGTCAACAACGAAATGAACAACACGGTGGGTGGAAATGCACAGAAATCTGAATATATATATATATACAAACGGGACAAGTCTGATTTGAAGATTTTTAAATTGTTGAATATTTTCCGGGCAAAGTATATCGTTGAAGTAAATCAGATTTTAATTTTATTTCGTCTTTGGACTTTCCAGCGTGAATTTTCCGAACATATAAAAATACGTTTGAATAAAACTTAAAAATAAATTTCAATAGTTTTCCACATATAAAATAAAAATAAAAAAAGTTTTTCAAAATCTCTGATACATGAAAAGGTTTTACAAAAGACAGCTGCCTAGTTAGCTGCCTAGCTATTAACGTTTGGCCTATGCGCTGCACATCAATCAATCAATCAGTCAATCACTCTGCCAAAATGACGTTTTACATGAATATGAATGAACCTTGCCTAATAAGAGTCCTTCTACCAACACAGGACACCTGCTTCTGGGAGGATGGCTGTCACTTTGCCAATCTGGGCTGTCGCTATTTGAATCATCTGAACACCAGCGTGGTCAAGATGTATTATACGGATATCGAGGATGCGAAGGCGGCGGTGAGGCGAGGCGATGCCTGGGGCGCTGTCTACATAACGGAGAACTTTACGGACGCGTTCACGGCACGCGCTGCTTTGGGCCGCGATTCGGACGACGAGACCATCGAGCAGTCCGAGGTGAAGGTGTGGCTGGACATGTCCAATCAGCAGATCGGCGTTATGCTCAATCGCGACATTCAGCTGGCGTATCGCGATTTCGCCATGGGCCTGCTCGGCCAGTGCGGCAATAATCCCAAGCTGGGCGATGTGCCCATTCAGTTCAGGGAGCCCATCTACGGCACCATGAATCCATCCTTTACCGATTTCGTTGCACCTGGCGTGATATTGACGTAAGCGCGAATTTGCATGCTCATTAAAAAACTTATTTCATCAGCCATTAATATTGCTGTTTCCTTTATAGCATTGTCTTCTTCTTGGCTGTGGCGCTGACGTCATCCGCACTGATCATCGAACGCACTGAGGTGAGTTAAAAATACTATGCAAGAGTCAGAAATGCGGTGAGGTTGCATCTCTACTTCTTTTAAGTGTCCCAGAAATGATGAAAAATATAATATATAATACTAAATTAAATATTTATAAATTCGTCTTTGTTATATTCTAATATAAATTATAAAGAAAATAAAAATTATGCGCTAAAATTATTAGATTTATCTCAAAAAATCAAATATAAATTGTACTACAAAAAATATTTAATCAAAGAACAATTTAAAATTATATTATATGTTACTTTAGAAAAATTAGAAAGCTTAGACTTGAAAGAACAATTTTTAAAGAAAAAATTTAAAAAAATTACCATACAAAATTGTTGGCCCAAAATTTTACATGAAAGTTATTTTAATAGGACTTGACTGAAAATGCGTTAAATAATATTATTTTCGTTATGTGGATAGATAGATTATTTTAAATTAAAATTTCAGTCTACAAACATTTCTTAACATAAACTTAACTGAAGAAGAGCTTTAAAAATGTATTTTCAAAATTTGTTTAAAAAAAATTAAAGTATAATTTTGTTGTTCATCAATCAACATAATAATTTCTGTCCATTTAAATTGCGGCTCTACTAACTAATACTCTCTCTTCAGGGCCTGCTGGACCGCTCTTGGGTAGCCGGCGTCTCGCCCGGCGAGATTCTCTTCTCGCACGTCATCACCCAGTTTGTGGTCATGTGCGGCCAGACGACGCTGGTGCTGATCTTCATGCTGGTGGTGTTCGGGGTGACCAACAACGGCGATCTGTTCTGGGTGATTGTCCTGACGCTGCTGCAGGGCATGTGCGGCATGTGCTTTGGCTTCCTCATCTCCTCCATTTGCGAACTGGAACGCAATGCCATCCAGTTGGCGCTGGGCTCCTTCTACCCGACGCTGCTGCTCTCGGGCGTCATTTGGCCCATTGAGGGCATGCCTGTGGTGCTGAGGTGCGTTTAGAATGTCCGACTAATCCTCGCCAGCGGCTGCTCTAACTGCTTAATCTTACGCTCTTTCAGATACATCTCGCTGTGCCTGCCGCTGACGCTGGCCACATCCTCGCTGCGCTCGATTTTGACGCGCGGCTGGGCGATATTCGAGTCGGATGTGTATATTGGCTATCTGAGCACGCTCTCCTGGATCTTGGGCTTCCTGGTGCTGACGCTGCTGGTGCTGCGCTCCAAGCGCGGCTAGGCGTCGCCCCGGGCGGGTCTTAAGTTTTAGAGCAACACTAATTTTAAATGCGTCAAACTAATTTAGTTTGCGTTTAGACTAGGACGCTTTCAGTAGTCATCAAACTCCTCCTCCCTCCCACTTTGCGCACGCTTAGCTCTAAAAGAAATTCCTGAGGTCCTAGCGAGATTTCTAATTTGCATCTGCTCTTGGCTGTCTAATGTTACCTTTCTGTCACTCTTGAATCTGCCTAAATGTCATAAATTATTTAAGCACACATGCAACTTCTTCTTCTTTTTCGTTTTTTTCTGCAAAGTTTTCCCTAATTTAAGTTGTGCACATTTTTGCGTAGTGTAATTTGTAAGGTTTAGGTACATAAATAAATTGTTGTAAATACTTAGAACTGCAACTTTATCACACAGCAAATCCCAATAGCTGGCGGAGTCCACTATTTCCGCAAACCTCTTGTAGAACCTTATTTTATTTCCAAAAAACAAAAAAAAAAAAACAAAAAATGCAAAAAAAAAACAACAAGCAAACGGGCAAAAAGCACACAACAACTAATTTTATATATTTTCAATGGACTGTGATTGTACTTTTTTTGTTTTAATAATGCACGCAAATTTTTATGTTGGGTGCAAACCCGACTTTAAATACATAAACAGAAAACAAGACAAAAAAAAAGACAAAAGTAAAAAAAACATTGGTGGGGTTTGTTAGTAACATTAAGTAGCTTAAAGCATTTTTGTATGGGTTTAAGTTTTGTAAGTTAAAACGTAATTAAATACATTAATGTTAACTACACTACTTACATAATAATAACACATACATAAACATATGTATGTGTATCTGCAGAAATGTTATGCAAGTGGCATAAATATTTCTCAACGAACAAAACAAACAAAAAAAAAACAACAAAACGAACACAACAAAAACGTTCTTATTTAAGCAACAATAATTATGTGAACGCAATTATGTATAAATAACAATAAAAATGAATAAAATCCAAAAAATTTGAATGGTTCTTGTTTTGCACTGTACTTAAAACAAAAGCAGAGACAAATCGAAATTTTTAAATTGGCGCCCAGCTCTGTATGAGTTGTTACACAACACTGCCAATAAAACAATTGAAATAAATAAATTCAACGATTTAGTGTATTTTTTCTTTTCAAAACTTTAAGCAAAAGCGCAAGTGGTTGTTATTTTGCTACAAGTCATTACACAACACTGATAACATACCAATTTATGTATTTGGATTGTTTTAAATGCAGCTTTCACTTACTTTAAGCAATTGCATATTTGTAAATTTTAAATACGCGCTCAATGGAATGTGTGCCGTTATACAGCACTGTTATCACTTTACATATTGGCAGCACCATGCATTAGTGCTGCCCAGCGCCCGCATCCGAACATATGTTCGCTGCGCTCTAAGCAACAAGAAGAAGCATCATAACAAAGAAAATTTCGCGAAGTAAATGAAAATCAACGTTTGCAAGTAAACAAAATGTGATTGCCGCATAATCATTGAAGCACACAATAAACGCTACAAAATATGGACAAGTCCAGCGCTTATGAGAAATTCACGGGCTACGTGGACCAACTGCGCACCACGGAATGCAGGTGAGCGTTTGTTTGTGTTTGTGTTTTCACCCTGACTTCTACGGGCGCTGCAACAGACCGGCAACAGTTTGTTATTGCGCAAAAAGAACGCAAGGAAATGCAGATGCAACTAAGTTGGGGCAACGGCTACTTTTGTGTGCTGGTATCGATCAAACAGCTTGCTTAGGGGCTGCGGCTCAAAGAGCTCTACAACGGGCAGCGGGCGCATAGCTCAGCTGCTGTGACGTCATCAAATTTCTAACCAGTGAGCTGGTTACAGTGGGCACTGGAGTTATCGAACGACATTAAGTTTAAGTACAAACAATGGAAACATTATATAATGCATTATGTGCAGGGAGCTATTCACACTATGGCAACCAAGAAAAAAATTTGTATAGCCGGTTCAGTTCGAACCAATAGGCCTTCAAGCTAAACTAGGTTTGCGAACCCTTTCTAATTTTAGGTTCGTAGGTGCGTAGACATTTGGATAACTGAAACTGAGAGTATGTGTTCGAATCCCCAGACTCGTTTTAGCCGTAGGCCATAAAGGCTTTATAAAAGACAGGTTAATAGCTTACAGCTCGTTTCAAGATTTTTAATAAATAAAAACTCGTTTTGGGCTTAAATTGTTTCAGTTAAAACCCAGTTTTAGCAAACTTTTGGTCTTATATCTGCAAGGTTCTCAATCAGAAATCTTATTCAAGCTTAGTCAAGTGTTCATTAGACTTTATTTACAGACAGTGGGACACTGTCCCTGGCTTATGCCTGAGAGTCAATATAATTAATCATCAACGTAAACCCCTGCTGTTTATGACTGGCCCATCTAGCTATTTATCTACCTAACTGTACAAAGTTTTTATTCGCATTATTAACTCCACAACATTGTCAACCTTTTACAGCCAAAAGCAGAAGATTGCCTGCTTTCAGCAGATTGCCGAGTGCATTATGTCATCGGCTCTGGCCGGGCACATCAATTATGCCGCACACTGTGGAACGGCTACCAATGTGTTGTTGCTGTTCTGTGAGGATTTTGACTCGGTGGTGCGCATGAGCGCCGAGGAGAACCTCAACAAAGTCTTTCGTGCCTTGGAAAAGACGCGAGTCAGTCGCATCTTGATGGACTTATATGGCGAAATCAAGCGAAATGGAAATCAAAGGTGGGTATACTGGCATATAGCTATATATATGCTCACTTTTATATTCACTTACATTCTCCTATATTGGTAGATCGTTGCGCATATGCCTGAATCTGTTCTCGCACTATGCACCCCAAATCAAGGAGAAGCACATCAAGTGGTATGCTGTGCGCCTGCTGCAGTGCATGTCCATCGTGGCACAGCGCAAGGAGACGGCGCTGCAGGAGACATTAAGCGATTTTGTCAAGCATTTCGGACGCTACGTGCAACAGGGCCTCAACGATAGTGAAACGTGCAAATTGTTTGAGGTAAAGCAGCGCTAAAATACAAAACAGTTTAAATAGTATAGAAGATAAGTACTATGGCATATTTGTAGCAGCTTGGTATACATTTTAATTATATATTTTATATATAGTCGTAAGTTGTTTGTTTATTTCTCTCTAACATACTGTAAATTGTCGCCGAGGAAGGAAGTTAACGAAATTAAATTATATATACTAAACATTTAGCTTGAAGCGTAATGGAAACACAAATTTTCAAATACCATCATGACACGTTCATGGGAAGGAGCCAGTCCAGCCAGATTCTTTATATCTAATTGTTGTTGTTGTACATATATAACTAAAATTTATTATTCTACAATTATTGTTTAATAACCTAGTTTAGTTTATATAGTATTTGTAATATTTTTAAATTTACAAACTGTGTGTTCTTAGTCGGTTTGAATTTGAATTCTTATTTTTATTCTTTTCTAGATAGATGCCAACATTATTTTAATCGTAGTCTCTTTTTTGTCGCTGTAATACAATATGTTATTTGTAAAATAGTCTTAGAAATATAATAATCTGAAAAATAGATAGGTTCAACTTCAAGTAGTTATAAATGAATATTTTATATTTTTAAATTACAATTAAGTTAGCCTTAAGTCTAAAGCTGCTACCAATTGAAATCCAATTTTAATTAGCCAACTTGGCAAGCGTTTGTGCATTGTGCTTGTCACAACTCCCAATTGGCCCGAACGTGACCTGCTGATATGTTTGCCGATTTGTTGACTCGCATCTCTCAATTTCTTTGATTGCAGACATTCCTGGGCAACATCAGCTCGGATTGCGCGGTGAAGCGCCGTTGCTCGGCACAAAATTGCATCAGCTTGATTGAGCATGCGCGCAATAGAAGCCTCATGGCCAGGCATGGACTGAGCAAAGTGATTGGTAAGCCAACAAAATGCCGGATATGAGATGTGCACGTGCATGTCTATGTTATATAGAGTGTATATAAATCTATCTCACTGACAATGGTTCAATTGCAAATACCAAGTGCATCAATTGCTAATGCAGCTGTCGGCTGTGGCATTTATTTGTGCGCGAATATTTTTGAATAGCTTCTCTATTTTTGTTTGCTGTTTTTTTTTTCGTAACTAATCCAAATGCTGTTGTTGTTGTTCACCATTTGATGCATTTACGCGCGGAAAATATCGCTGTAGTTTCATCAATAATGAAAATTGTGCTTAAAAAGCGTGTAACGGCTTTAACGCGCCAAATGCCAAGTGCCACATACCTATAAATGTAGCCAACAAATAAAAAAGAGAACACATATACATATATGTAACTATAGTATGTGTGTGGGTGCGTACTAGATATTTTTTAATATTCTAAAAAGCCACAAATCCATTGAAAATACCATTGCAGAATATATACACTCCCGCGCATTGTGGACTTTGCTTCGTTTTGGGGTTTGGTTTTGGGCTGGGGCTTGGGGTTTTCGGCTGCTGGGCGTTGAGCACTATACAAACTAACTGTAAATGCAATCACAGTCAGTCAGAGCATTTCTCTGTCTGTCTGCTGCGTGTGGGTGTGTGTGTGGTGCAGCCACAGCTAAAACTAAAATGCCGGTTGATATAAATTATATTTCTATATTGCAGTTGGTTACCTCTTGTATGCGTTGAATGCCCGCCTGAGTAGCCCATTCCCCCCTTATATGCAATGCATATATGCCATTTTGATACACTTGCGGAGGGTATATTTACTTTGTTGCGAAATGTTGCATTGAGGGAGACATCTCTTATCAAGTATATATTCTTGATGAGGACGACGAACTAAGTTCTCTTCTTAACATTTATTTAATATATTGTACGAGCATACTATCCATAGCTCCCATAGGAAAATTTATTTTAGACATAGACAAGTCATAGACATAGACTTAGTTTAGTATAGACAACTTTTTTAAAAATATTTCAATCAAATTCAGCCATTGTTAGAAATACTTTACCGTTAACATATAAACAAAATGTTTTAAGTATTGGAATACATATATATACACATAAATATCACATAACTCCCAAAGTAACAATCCCTAGACAAAATGCTTTTTATTTGAAAATTTTTTGTTTATATGATAGACTTACTTTTGTAGAATATATCTGCAAAATTGTATTCACATCGGCCACTATTTATATAGTGGTATATAGTTATCATAGGAACTATCGAAAATATAGAGAATTAGATAAAAAAGCACAAAAATTGAAACACGCACATCTGAAAGGATATTCACTCTGCGGCACCTTGAATATAACAGTTCTTACTTGTTTTTTACGAATTTGTTTCGATTTTAGACAACGGAAACGAGGCAGTTTTTATTTAGCCATTTGTTGGCTGGCAACTGCAGCAATAACTGCATAACCAACAGAAATCATAGCAAATGCCAACTGCAACAACAACAACAACAACAACAACAACGAGAGTAGTGCATTGTAAAAATTCTGAAAATCAAAAAATCAGAAAAAACAATAGGACAAAAAATAACTAAACATTTTTGCAACACAAATCATTTTTTATTGAATTTTCATGAACGCTTTATTGGCAAACATGCCGTAAAGGTAAATGCACACAATTTTCGATATAACTATAGGGGCGGAGTGGTATGGTGGTGGGGGGGGGGGGGGTCAGGGGGACATACAGTGTGCTGCAATTTTAACTGATAAAATTGCAAGTGCGGAGTTTTCAAGTTGATTTGAAAATAGTATTCAAAACTTGATTAAATTAGACACACAATTTATTTACATTTAAATCATTTTCATTTATATTTGTTTCACAAAAACATAAATATACAAAATTTTGTTTTGGGCCAGGCTGCGTCAAAGGGCAAAGTTCTCTTTTTTTATGGATGCAGGGGGGGGGGGGGGGGAATCTACATTGCGCTTTTCAGCTTTTTAGTTGTTTACCTTCAAATCAACTCCTTCAACTTGTGGCCTGTGTGGCTAAGGCTGTGTCAACTTCAAGCCACTGCTTGTTGCAAGTGCAGCATGCCACAATGGCTGGGCGACAACAACAACTACAAGAAGAACAAGAACAACTACTCAGTGCACAGTCTGGCGCCTCTTTTTATGGCAGCCATCAGTGTAAGACTTGCAACACTCCCGTCCCTCTATGCCACACGCCACAGTCTTGTGTCTTGCCCCAACAAACACTCGGCAAGGTCCTTAACGCTATTGCTACTCCCGCTCATCCTTTCCCTCATTCTCCTCCTTATTCTCCTACGGTGGCTGCTTCTGTTTGTCTGTTTGTTTGAGGCTGTAAGGCAGGCAAAATGAAATTTATGCACTTGGACACTTCCCTGTAATAATTCATGCGAAATTGAATCAGATATTCATTCCTGTGCAGCTTTAAAAGGATAATCAACTTTATAAACAGCCAGCAAACAAGACCAGCTCCAAATTTATGCAGACAACAGTTGTCGCGGCTACTCGGTGCAAAACAATAAACCAAAAATGTCCAAATGGTACTCAAACTGCCAACTTAACTAGTTGACCAAGTTAACAAGTTACCCAATTAACAGCAATTGCTTTTGTGAATACTTATCATTGGTTGTGAAGTTAAAGACTTGTATAGATATTAAAAATAGCAACTAACCATTCGTTGCTTGAAGTTCTTTTAAGTATTTACTTGCTATTATTTACAAATAATAATAGCTATAGTGTACAGATAAAATAAATCTTGTTTAAAAAGCAAGCAGACCGGAGATCTGCCTTTATAATGTTAACTGCCCGCTGTTAATTCAAATAGACCAATATGTGTTGATCGCCTTTCTATGTGATTTTCATAAATTTAAATAAGCTGACATATTTTGGCGTTTTCCCTCTTTCTTGCATACTCCCCTAATCTTACCACCTCTCTTCCGCATTCCTCTTTCTTAATCTCTCTCTCCTTCTCCCTATCCCTATCTCCCTATCTTTCTCTCTGTTTCTCTCCCTATATTTCTCTTTAATACTGTCTCTCTTTCTCTCCCTCTCTCTCTCTCTCCCACTCTCTCTCTCTCTCTCCCACTCTCTCTCTCTCTCTCCCACTCTCTCTCTCTCTCTCCCACTCTCTCTCTCTCTCCCACTCTCCCTCTCTTTCTCTCCCTCTCTCTCTCTCTGTCTCTCTCTCTCTCACTCTCTCTCGCTCTCGCTCTCTCTCTCTCTCTCCCCCTCTCCCTCTCTTTTTCTCTCTTTCTCCCTCTCTCTCTCTCCCTCTCTCCCTCTCTCCCTCTCTCTCTCCCTCTCTCTCTCCCTCTCTCTCTCCCTCTCTCTCTCTCTCCCTCTCTCTCTCTATCCCTCTCTCTCTCTATCCCTCTCTCTCTCTATCCCTCTCTCTCTCTCTCTCTCTCTCTCTCTCTCTCTCTCTCTCTCTCTCTCTCTCTCTCCCCCTCTCCCTCTCCCTATTTATCTCTCTCTCTATCTTTCTCTCTTTTACTTTTTCCTCACTCTCTCTTAATCTGAATATCCCTCTAACTCTATCTTTATATTATTGCTTTTTACTCATACTCTCTCTTTTATTGGTACTACTTCATGACATCAAGTAAGGTTTCCATGAGATCCAAAGCCAGCTTCCAATTCTCCACTTGTTCCTTACGGCATTTCACGCTTAAATTTATCGTCGATTATATTTAAATGCCATTTGAAAGTTTCTCTCACACATCTTCTTACATACATCATGTTCATATAAAAGTAACATCTAGAATTTTTTATGGACTTAAATGCAGTTCATTTGGCAGCACTCTTCTGTGCCACATAAATCATACAATGCGTTGTCGAATGTGCCACAGAGCCGAAAATGCGGCACTTAAATGTGTGGCAGACAGGGTGGCGTGCCACTCAATCAGGTTGAATATTTCAGGCGTCAACTGATAAAAGTGTGACATGAAGAGCTTTTCACAGCTAGACAGGAATTGCAGCGCGCATTTCATATTAATTTGAGAGATTAAACACCTTGCGCTTTATCAGGCATTCGGGCATTAATTGAGTACCTTAAACGTGCCACAAGCAAGCGACTTCATCTTTGGCCTTGGCCAAAGTTTATGCGGCTTATGGCGCAATTAATTGATACACATGGAACATAGGCAACAAGTTTCTGCTGCTGCTGCTGCTCGCCAAAGTCAATTGGAGGGTCATATAAAAGTTGCTCCAGCAATGCGAAAAGTGTTTTCAATTTTTCTCTTCAAGTCCCCTTTCCAAAGGAAACGGCAAACTAATTGAGTAACAAAGTTGCAACTTGGCATTTTGTGATTGGTGGCGTATAAGTAATAAAAAGCCGAGAAATAACCGAGCAAACAAACATTCAGCGCAGCCTATGGGAAAACGCGCATACTTGTGTGTGTGCGTGTGTTAGTATGTGTGTGGCCCAAAGTCTATAAATATAAGATGAAAACTTTTCAATGAGATAAATTTAATTGGTGGCAATTTGTTGCAAGGCATGCGAGGGGCGAAAGCGAGCGAAAAAGTTGCCAAAGAAATATGAACTGCAATTGGCCAAAGGTATACGTAAGTGTTTGTGTTTGGGTATGCGTGTGTGAACTGTGTGTGTGCTGCAAAGTTCGAGTTTGCGTTTTTAATTTGTGGCAACAGCAGCCATAAGTTGTGCGCCCCGAACAAAAGGCATTAACTAAAAGTTGTCTATAGCTACACTCAGAGAAAAACGACGTTGTTAATACAAGCTAGACATATACATATATATATATATATATATATAAAACTTAGAATTTTCTCGTTTTCATGGAATTTCTTGAAGATTTCGTTCCTGAATATTCATAGATAGAATCATTTTTGATTTCATAATCAAGCATAATCATAAATAACAACAAAATTTTAGAAAAATAAGTATTTTTTCTCAAGTTAAGCAATTTAAACCTTGACCTTTGTCAACTTGATTGAGGTACAAACTTCTTGCAACAATTTTCGCACTTAAAATAAACGCAGAATTTTCTTAATGAAGCTATAAAGGTTTTTTTCTTATGTATACAAATTTTGGGAATTTAAAAATCGTTTTTGAATTTCGAATTTTGTTCTCAAGTGGAGAAAATTCCACAATTTCTCAGATTTCCTCAAATTTGCCTAATAAAGTAAAAGGATTCTTAGATTCAGTTATTTATGGATTAAATATTAAAGTACACAACTTATGTATTTTTTCTTCGAGTGTAACTAGAGTATATATATACGACATAACTGTCTCACCTATACTCACCTGCTCGCGCCGTTATCTCTTGCAGAAATGCTGCTGATGGATCAACAAACGAGCTGCGTGCTGGGCGCCTTGGGTTTGTTGCGTCTGCTGCTGCCGCAGCTGATACGCGGCTATGGCTCTGATTGCCACGATGATGGCGACTCCTTGGCGGATGCCGGACAACACCAACAGCAGCACCAGCATCAGCATCAGCATCAACAGCAGCATCAGCAGCAACAACAAGCAGCTGCGTCCGACTGTCGGCAAATTATTGAAATTTATGATTATTGTTTGCACCTGCTGAGCACGCAGCATACAACGAATCACGCCATCATAAATGCCGCACTCGAGGTCATCAATGGCATACTCCAGGCGGTCCAGGGCGGCCAAGGAGCGGCAGCTGGATTGGCGCACAGTTTGCGCCAACTGTTGTGCAATCAACAACTGGAGCACAATGAGTATTTGCGGCGAAGGAAATCATTAAAAAATCAAATATTCCAATTGAAAAATTACGAAGGGGGTGAGGCGGAAGAGGAGGAGCTCGCTTGGATGAGGCAAATGCAAATGGCAAAGAATTCAAATGCCAGGCAAAAGTGTCAACAACAACAACAACAACAACAACAACAACAACGGAAGCAGCAGTTGCAACAACAACTGCAGATTGGCATCAACCCTCTGCAAGTCGTGGGAATTAATGCCATGGCTGATGTTGCTGACACCGAGAAAGATGCTGCTGCAAGTTCCGCTGCTGATGAAGGTAAGGTAAATAATGCACAGTCTGAGCTGTGCATGTGTGCTTGTGTATGTGTACGCGTGTCTGTGTGTGTGTCTGTGTGTGTGTGCATTCATGTGCGACTGTGACACGCTGACAGACTGACAGGCAGACTGACGAACAGACAGTCAGACAAGCAAACAGATAGACCGCACTGAAATCAAGAAAATTGAGCAATGCCACTGTCACACAGACACACACACACATACACAATGCACATATGAAAATTATTAGTGCATGCTTTTAGGCGGCTGGCAAAATGAGGTCAAAAACGACATTTGCATTTGCCGCCACCAGCGACTACAACTATTTACACAAATTGTTAAGCTAACCCAATGCACATTCTCTACTTGCAACTACCCAACCACACAACAACCCCCCCAACCACCCACCCAACCACCTTCCGGGCAGCAGTCAAAAAAACAACGCGACGTCAAATTAGAAATGCGGCACGCAGCATTAGCGAATGTGTTGCAAGCAGCGCATCAGATGAGGAGGCTGCTAATGATGATCAGGATGATCACGATGATGGTGATGGCGACGATGACATGGAGCTGCTAAGTGCCATTGCGGATGATGAGTGCGATGGCTTTACAACGCTGTCGCAACTAAATGAAGCACAAACGACTGTGTCAGCGGCATTGAAAATGCCGAATACAACAGCTGCAGCTGCAACAGCCGTGGCAACTAATGATGCTGCATCAATGCCTAAACCTCAGGCCATGCAGCATCAGTCCTCGCTGCAGAATCTGCTTGCCAGCGATGACAGATCCCAGCATTTGAGTGACATCGACAATGAATCGTTCAACAGCATCGATTTCGATGCGGAAATAACAATTGCTGGCGCCAGAGAGCACCAACAAACAGGAGCAACAGCGGCAACAACGACAGCAACAACAATGGCAACAACAACGGCAATCGAGTCAACCGAGTCAATGCCAGATGCAACAACAATTGGCACATTCTTCAACAATTTGTTGTCCCATTCAAATGCAGGTGAGTTCATACCAGTACATAACTATATTGTTCCGCCTACCGCTTAAATCAAATGCTATTAATGGGGTATATACGAATTTCGGCAAAATATGGTGGGAATTTAAATTAAACAATTTCCATTCTGCATACGTCTGCACAAGCCTGGATTTAAAAGATAAAAAGAAAGGATCTAGGAGGTGTGTGAAAATGTATATAATATAATCAAATAAATAATAAATAAATAAATTATAATATTGTCGTGTGGGATTTACATATCAGTTTCAATCAAAGTTTTTTGTAAAGAAATATTTAAATCATAAATTTTTTACTATGGCAAATGAATTCCCAGATAAATTTAAATTTATATTTAACTTAGCTTAAGATTTACTCCGATTTTGAAAAACAAAATTGATAGATTTTGTATAAGCTTCTCGACTATTAATTATATATCTTGGAATATTAAAAACTCTTCTATATTCCGTAAAATCTGAAAATGCATTAAAATGTTTGTGCTTGAAGTAGACTAATTTCTGCATATCTGCACGATATTTCATAGTTTTGCATATATTTCGTATGAGTCCTAGACAAATATTTCATTACCGTACTTCAAAATGCAGCTAGCGGGCGATTGGAAAACAATTTTCATTTGATTTTATTGGATTTCGCGGTCTGAAGTTTTTTTCTTTTTGTGTCTTTTTTTCCCTTTTGTTTTCCATTTCACCACATTTATTTACAATATTTGTGCACGGCAATCAAATTATTTGCATAATTGTAGTCGAGAGTGAGCACAGAGAATAAGAGAGAGAGAGCGAGAGGGAATGGGTGAGAGAGCAAGACAGCGGGCCGGCGAGGCAGACAACACGTTGGCAACGAAATTTGCATGTTGCCTTTTACCAATTGCACTTGCAAATTAATGAAGCGTAATTGTTGTTGTTCACTATGTTGCCTGCTCTCTGTGGAGTCAACAACACAGCAACAACAACGACTAAATTAAATTAGGCAATGCTCGAACGAGTTGCAGCCAAAGCGCAGAGCATGCCTAGATGCAAATAGGAAAGGTGGAAGGGGCAGGCAGAGGTGGAGAGGGTCACAAGTTGCATGCATCATTTGTCGCTTCATTGGCTGCGTGTCGCTTGCAACTTTTTGTTGCTTTTGTGTCTCGTCTGTTGACATGACAACAACAGCAGCAGCACCAACAACAGCAGCAGCAGCAGCAACAACAACAACACCAAAGTCAATAGCATTAGCCAACAATATTTGCCGTTTGCCATTTGAAAATTGAATTCATTTTGATTGAGAAAACGGCGTGCTGTTCAAACTTCTAAACAGTTTTCGAATACATATTTGAATACATTCATTTTGGGCGTTTGTTCGTTGAGCTGTGTCTGCAAGTTGGCAGCAAAACATTTTGATATGACCCAAAAAAAAAAAGAAGGAAAACAAACTGTAGGCGGACATGTCCCGTCTTATTTGTGTGAGTATGTGTGGCTTAATAAGCAGTGGAAACGCTGTGCACGGAGCCGGAAGCACTAATTAAGCGAATGAGTTTTGAGGAGAGTGAGAGAGTGAACTATACATATATGTGATATGTTCGAAAGAGACTGCAAGTTTTGTGTTAAAAAAACAAGTGATAGTGTTGCATGGTGCGCCATACTCTGTTCGCAATGTGGTTAAAGTCGAAAACACGCCTCTTGATAACTGTTGAAAATATTGATGATCGCGAATATGGGGCGTGTTCAAATATATTTTATGTTGACTTGATCTTGGGAAGAAATCATTAGTAGTTTGTGTGTCAAGTTTGGTGATTCTAGCACTAAAATTGTGGAAGGTTTAGAATTACGAAATCCCGGATTATGCACAACCTCACCTGAATGTGGTATAAAAGAGATGGTATTTAAAGTTTGAAACCAATATGCTAGTAGGGTATAAAAAACAAGTAGAGCATTCTAACTGTCCGGCAATAGGATATTCTGACCTTTGTTTCAACACCCACACACAAGTTTATGTTCATGTTCTACCATAAAGATTTCCAGTTGTATTATACTTCGGTCCAAACTTTAAACTACCATAGCTTGGTTAAAACTGAATTAATTTTAATGAGGCATACATTTTTGTTTATATAAATTTAATGGTTAAATTTGAATTTGAAAATATTGAAACACAATTTTTGTGTACAAATTTCTGCTGCAAAACTCAAATGTGCATGGCCTGCTGCTTTGCTTGTTCTGCTCCCAGGTCCACATTAAGAGAAACGGACGGACAGATGGACTTGGCGAAATCGACTCAGCAAACATATACTTCAAATCATTATACCCTTTTTTACGCACTTGCAATGGATGCAGAGTATGTAAGGAAAAGAAAAAAAGAAGAGCTTAAACAACAACTTGACGTAAATGTTGGGCTTAAATTCGTCGTCTCTTGTGCTGTCCGTCTGTCTGTCTGTCCGTGTGTGGGTTGCGGATTTAGCTTGAAACATGGCAATGCATTTACCGCGTACAATCCCATGCTCTGGCGACGCCCCGCTGCACGTTCCCCCCGCTGCCCCTTCCATCCCGCCCCACTCGCCTGCTCAGCTGTTTTTAGTTGCGCGAATGCTGCTGCCACTTGGCCAAAGCATCACAATGCAAGTTGGCAACAAAGTGGTTAAGACAAATGGGTTACGTGATAAAATGCGGTTACTCAAATTGCATGTATGCAAGCTTACATCTTCTGTCACTGTGTGCGTGTGTGTGTGAGTGTGTGTTGGAGAGTGTGTGAGTCTGTTTGTGGGTGTTTTAGTTTATTTAGTATTGCCAGCCAGCCAGCTAGAATAGCTAGGCCAGAGGATCTGGCGTTCATTTAGCTGCTTTTGCTTTCGCAACTGATGTTGTTATTGTTGTTGTTACACTTGCTGCTGTTGTTTTTTGCTGCTGTTGTTGTGCACTTATGCGCTATCAGCCTTTTTAGCACTACTCCCACACCGCTACCTCCCTCACGCCAGCTATTGTTGACTTTTTTCTATATATATACACAAGTATGTATATCAGCAGCCGCCAATCTTCAGCCGCAGCCAAAGAGCGTCACCAAATCCTGCAATTTGTATACCCTCACTGCAGCAACGAGCATTATGACTATGTCGCTTACAATGGTTTCTAATAGAAAAAGTTTGGTATTTTTCTACAATTTTAATTTCTTAAAAGAATATTGTTCAATTAATAACATAGCTATAGTTACGACTAAAGAATAATTTTTAATTAGGTTAAAAACTTGATTAATGTTCTGATTTTTACTTTCCCCTAGTTAAAATGTTTTTTAATAATTGAGGATTTGTACAAGTCAAAAAACGTGTTAGGAAGACCTAACTGTACTATAACTGAAGACAAGATCATCATGATTATGTTCTTTCGTGAACTTTATCTATCTTTATTTGGTGATCATAAAATAAGTTTTTAATAGAAAGATGTTTTTATACTTATTAAATTTATTTACAATGCCCTGCATTCAAAATAATTTTTTTTTTTTTTAATTTCCGATAAAGCAAATAAGAGTTGTCGTCACTTTTACATTTTTACTGAAATATTTATACCAATCCAGGTTTGTAGTGATTTTTTCCAAAGGTATCACAAAACATTCAAAATTAATACAAATTCAGATTATGTAAAAATGTAAAAAATTCTTTAATCAGTTTAGAATAAAATTAATTATTTCATTGTATTATTATTCATGAGTATATTTTATAAACTTTTTTTTTAACTATTTTAGTTACAAATATTTTTCTGCAATTAGATTTGCTCTTATTGTTTATACTTTAATAGAGCATTTATTTGTCCGTTATATTGCCCTGTTTTCATAAAGGATTTATTTTGGTTTTTTTTTTGGTTACTTTGCATATGCATATTGTGGGTAGTACCGAGCAGTCTTTTGGCTGGTTATGTGTCACCCATAAAGTGGCAGCCCGCATTTTGCCCACATTCCTGCAAACAGTTTCACTTCTTGTTCTTGCGCGTTTTCCGTTCGTGACTGCCGCGTTTCCTACGCGTGGTTTTCGCTATCCTTTGGCTTTTTCTCGTGCTTTATTTGTTGTACTTTTCTTTTTAGGGAGGGACGTTTTCCCTTAATTTTTTGGTGGTGTGTGTACTCATATGTACGCCCGCTAGTTTTATTTGCCATTTTGCTGTTTTTGTTGTTGTGCTTATTTTTAACGTGATTTTAAATAACAAAACTGTGCAAAAGTTCTTGGGGGCTGCTGCTGTTTTATAACAGTTTCAATTTGAGACACTCAACTTTTGTTTTTTTGTTTTTGGGTCGCACCTCCGCCCCTTGCTTAAGCTCAACTATTAAAGCATAAAATGCAGCAAACAAGCCGACAAAAGTACATGCATGTATGTATATATATATATATATATATATATAGAATATATGCATGTGCCTCATAAAAAAGCTGAAGTTAACTCAGCGTGTCGTGTGTTGCAAGTGCCTCAATTTTGGTTAGGTTTATGCGCGCAATGAGCCCGCTAATTGCATGCCTGTAAAACTCAAGTGTTTTTCTCTGATTTAGCTTGGGTTTTTAAATCAAAGCTACGATTGGGGTAGATTTTATGCTCCTAGAATAGAACCTCTTTGTTCAAGCAGCTTTTACAAGGGTGCTTTGTGTGCTTGCCTTTGATTGAAAGTGATCAGTTTTAAGTTCGTATATTTTCTCCAGTTATGTTTGATCTTGCTTATAATTAAATTCTAGTTCGTTTCATAGGAGCATTTCTGTCTCCTATTTAAAATATTTTATATAAATTGCATATTATGTAGTTCACTTTTTATTGGCAAGTGGATCTTCAGCGGAAGTTTTCTTTCCGTTTGGCGTTGTTGCTCTAATTTTTATAGCACTTGCATGCGGTCGGAACATCCATTAGAAAATACAGCAACAACAACAACAAAAACAATATCAACAGGAATTGCAGCTAACAGATACAGTAGCTAAATAAAAACAATTTTTTAAGCCAGCTTAAGTGCGGTTGCGGTCAATGGTGGCAGCGTTGCTCCCTCATATCTCCCTCTACCGCTCTCTCTTTCTCTTTCGCTCTCTCTCACTCTTTTCACTAAACTTATGTGCTCTATAAAATTTGAGTTTCCAATTAATTTCCAATAGCAATAGCTGCAGCGACGGCTAAGAATGTGCGGCGCAACTTAACTGCATAGGAAAACAAAATAAAAATACTTAGTACACTTTAAGAAATAACCTAAAATTTATTACCAGTGATGTCAAAATTTGACCAAGTTGAAATCTTAACTTTACAAAAAAAAACCTCTTGTTTCTAAGAAATTTTTTATAATCAATTTATTTACCTTATTTTAGCGCCAAATTTCTTAATTACAAAACTAAAACACAATACTCAATCGAAGAAGTATATTTTTTCATACTTATTTTACGTACGACAATTCGTGCTATAAGTTTCGATTATGAAATCAAAATTGATTCATTTTTAATTTTAAAATATTTACAATAATTCTTTCGTTTTCTCTGAGTGTATTCTTTTCGTAGAGAGTGCTTAAGTAGCATATGTCCTGTAACAAGGTATAAAATGAGACTTTGAATATGTGATTATAGGCAATGTATAAAAATTTTATATTTATTTTTATACAAATACATTATTAAATTGTATAAATATTTTATATATTTATATATATATCTATATCTATATCTATATCTATATATATGTTTTTATAAATACTGTATTTTAATTTAATATTTCATTGTATATTATTTTATTTTGTTTATTTTTATATACCCTTTTGCAATGTATCCAGTCGGGAATAAGGAAACTAATTAAATACTTACAAAAGGCTGCATAAGGGTATTAGCAGCAACTAAACATAATAGTTTTTCGATATTTGCAGACCGTAGTGCTGGGGTTTAGGGGTGGGGATGTAGGGAGTCTTGTGTTTCATGTTTATTGCCATCTCGTGTTAAGAAAGTTTGCAAACATTTTCCGTTTTGTTGCATTCTTAAAAGCCCCAATAGCCACAACGGCCGCGACAGACAAATGTGCCTGGTAATTGGCTACAAGTTTTGGATTGCACGGATGGGGGAAAGGGGGGGGGGGTTGAGGTAAGCTGGCAGCGAGGCAATCCACAATTAGCCTGAGCCAACTCCGGGCTGGGCATTAGTGTCAGGCCAAGAGTTATCTGGCAAAGTTTCGACTGGACGAACTAAGTTACTTTTCTCTCTTCTGCTCTCCTTTCCCGCCGCAGCCTCAGAGTCGGTCAGTAAGCTCTTTCGTCAATCAAGCGGGCCCAAATCCACGCCAGCCAAGACGACGCCACTGCCCGCTGATAAATCGGATGCTGCCTCAACGGCTTCGCTGACGCTCTCGTTCAGCTCGCTGGCCAGCGAGCGTCAGCCCTCAATAGCAGAGACGCCCACGCCCCTGGAGGAGTTGTCTGCATCGGCATCAGCATCAGTATCAGCATCAGCGTCAATTTCAGCGTCTGCCTCGTACACGGCATCCACGGCGCTGCTGATGGATGCGCCGGCAGTGACTGCAGCAGACTCTGAACCGGAGCCGCAGCTGCGTCGCACGCCCAACGGTAGGTTTCTTGTCGCAGCTGATTCAGCTACAGCCACTAATTAGTTCCTTTATCCACGCAGCTAATCCCTTTCTGGCGGCCAGTTCGCCGCTCAAGCAAACAATGCCCGGCCGTGCGCTAATCAGCGTCAAAATTGGCAGCATTCTGGAGCAATCGCTGGTCAACTACACGGCTCGCCTGCTCGCCGCACGTTTCCTGCTCAGCGGCGAGCCGTCCGGACTGCAGCCGGACAATGTTAGCCGCGTGTCCATCAAGAGCTTGTCGCTGGCCGTGATTGCGCAGTGCGTGCGGCTGTCGGCGCGTGTCCTCCAGCTGTCGCTGCAGATCAGCGCCGAGGAGCTGCAGCTGCTCGCCGAGCTCAGCTGTGCGGCCAGCGGGGCCAGCACGCAGGCCTCGAGTCCGCAGAGCAGCAACGATTCGCAGCGCAGCGCGCAACTGGGCCAGTCGATGACTGCCACGCTGCCGGCGGTTGAGGACCATCAGCTGCTGCTGCTCGATATGAAGGACGATCACTTCGGACCAAGCACCTGTCCCGCCTATCTGCAACAGTCGCCCACGCTAACCCGCAGCGCCGATGCCGCGCTGCTGCAGCGCCAGCTGGAGGCGCGTCGGCACTCAGCGCAACAACAGGCCAGTGCTGGCGATAGTCAGCTCTCCAGATCCGAGATCATAGGCAGCTCGTATCGTATCACCGTTGCCGCCGAGGATGCGCCGCCGTTGGCGTTGCCGCCGCCGTTGCCGCCCAAGCGCACCAAATCGATGCGCAGTCGCGTCGCTGGAAGCACGGGTCGGGCCACGCCCACAAGCACGACCCAAGCCCTGTCGGACGTGCTGCTCTTCTACGCGCATTGCGATCCCATTTTGCGCGGCGGCGTTCAGCAGATTGTGGGCAACTTTATCCAGGCGAGCGGCGCCGGTCGCTGCCTCCAGCTGCCGCCGGGACTTGGACTGTCGCATCTGCTGGCCATTTTGCTGAAGGTATGCGTGCGTTACTCCACACTGGCAACAATAGCGCCTTTGATATCCCCCTTTTGTGTGTGTGTGTGTGTGTTTGTGGGAGCGTGTTTGTCTGGCTTATCTGCCACGACTTAATGTGGCAAACGATGCTCCACATCCAGTTATCTATTCATATGTACTCGTATCTTTGGCCATTGCTTGCAACTTGCCACTTGCACCTGCCCCTCGCACGCGCCCTTTACCCCGCTGCCCCACAGCTGGCTTATGCATAACGCATACGCCGCGTTATTTGCTTCTCCCCTTTACGATGGCATTCTATAAATATGCGCCTCCACCTTTTCGCTGTACGCTTTTTTCAATACTCTGTTTATTAGGTGTAAATGAGAGTATATTAAACACAACTAAACAAATAAACTTGGTGAATATTGGTTAAAATTCAGCTAAGGAAATTAAAAGGAAGAAGTGTTATTATTGAAATGGAAACAAAAATTAAAATAAAATAATATTTAAAAAAAAAAATGTATATAATATACATATATAATACAAAAATATGTGTTCCATTTTAATAATAACATACTTTTTTAAATTTTGTCTAGCTTTATTTTTATGCAATAATTATTAAAGTTTTTTATTTAAGCTTGTATATTAATATATATTCATATTTATACAATTCATTAATGTCGCCCATGTCTGTTTAGGGTCAACAAATTTGGTAGTTAGACTACTGAAGACGTTCTTTAAAGATTGAGTCACGGAGTGTTGTGCAAGTCGGGTACAGCCGACTGACATTCTAACTTGCCTTTTTTCTATGTTAAACCAACAAGCCAACATATTTTAACACATGCAGGCGAGCACACACAACCCACTCACGCACACACACACACACACCGACACAGACACGTGGCCATATCAATGGCTGCTGCTGCGAGCTTTTGAATATTTTGCAGCACTGGTTGGCGTTGCAGTTGCAGTTGCAGCTAAGCCGGCGGCATTTTGTGTCGGGTTGTTTTTCATTTGAAAATAAGAAAGAAAATTCTTATCGCTTTCGCAATGTGCAAGTGCAAATGCCCCTAAGGGTAGGTGGCGCATCCGTTGCCAACACACACACACACGCGAGCAAATGGAGAATGTGCGCATAACTTGCACATTGATTTCTCTCTTGAGAATTGCTTGGTACACATAGAACATGCGGTAGTGTGGGGCCGCTCTGCCTCTTCTTATTGAATTCAATAATTTAGTGGCCGGCCAGAAATAAAAAGGAAATTCAAATTGCACTTGGCTTGCCCAAAAGCGCAATTTGATTATGCAATGTTGTTATGCAACGAGTTGCAAAGCGGCGCGGAACGTGCCAGCTGAAAATCACATTAGATGCCTTGCCCCATATAATGCCAGCAAATCCGTCTCAATGGCACTTGCCACACACACACACACACACACATACATACATATCTATCTATACTATATAGTATGGTATGCAGAGCGAGATCTTCCCTGGAGCAGGGCAACTGTGATAACAATAGCCCTTTTTTGGCTGTGCTACGGCAAGGAAGAGCTTGTTAAGATTCGTTAAAAATGCACACACACCCACACACACCCAGCTGCTTGTGCAAAACTTTTTGCTTGTGCAAACAATAAAACACAAATTCGCTTAGCAGCGCAAACTGAGCCCTCAGCCAACGTCAGTTCTGTTCTTGGGGCCAGAGATACATACATATCTATATGTATTTTATATATAAAGAAAATTTTTAGTGAGTGAGAAAAAGTTTTTCCTGCTTTTTGCACATTTTTGCAGGGCTTTGAGGACGAGATACACACAGTGGTCATACAAGCGTTGAATGCATTCGATAAGATATTTCCGCATGTGGTGTCCAAATATTTGACAGGGCCGCCATGTCATTATCATGCTCATCAGAAGCGACAGCATTTGCAGCAGCCAAGTGGACAACAAAAGGTTCCAGGCCAGGCCCAAACATTTGGCCAACAAACTTTTCCAAAGAATCTGGATAATGCCTTAAGCAGTCAGCAGCAGCCGCAGCAGCAGCAGGAACTAGAGGAGCGGCAACAATGGCACTCTAACGATGACAACTCCAGGGCAGACGAGGCCAGGATGTGTGCCAGGTCGTCAGCCACTGATAATGATGAGCTGCTAGCTGCTCTTTTGAATGATTTTCAATTGCAATCGAAGCGCATGCAGCCCAGCAGCAGCAGCGGCAGCACCAGCAGCAACAACAACAACAGCCAATATAATGAGCCCGGGCCGTGCTGTGTGTTTGCCATTTCACCAAAATTGCTCTTGAACAAACTTCGTTTGTGCCGTCACAATAAATACTGGTTGGTCCAGAATAAATATGCCGAAGTTATTTCCAATTTAAATTACATACTGCTGCGCTCCTACTACGCAAATTTCGACTGTACCTTCGACAACAACAACAATCACCAGGATACTGAGCCGGAGCCAAAGGATCAACGGCAGTCTAAGGCTGACGCCTGCCACAGCTATGCGGCCGCTCATAACAAGGACATTGTCTGCACTTATGAGGTAAGCAGATAAAACGACTTATTACAAAAAAGAAAAATAAATAAACAAACAAAATTATATACATTCATGTGCGCTAGTGGGAAGTGCGCGGCTAGAGGTAACCCTGCAGCTAAATAAGATTTGCTGATCGATCCTAAAGAAATTTCTGGGACTTAAATACGTTATACATAAATAAAGTAAACAAATTGTAAAACCAAAAATTTGTGACTTAACATATTTTACAAAAATTTTATTTGGGATACAATTTTTAAAAGGCTAGAAAAATATTTTCCAAAAGTAGAAAAATAATTTAAATGTATACAACATGCAAAAACGTGAGGTTATAGTTATAAGATGTGCCCTTAAATTGCAAAGTTCCAACCCCACTTGTAAGGAAGGTAGGTAGGTAGGTATATAAAAGTATTTCGTATTCTTCATCTCTGTATTTTTGGTGTCAGTTACAATTAAAATCCTTGAGATATCGGGAAATCAGGAAAGTGTGGCGAGATTTCGATAATATCGAAAAAAAAATATTATATAGAGAAACTTTTCTATAAAATTCAAGTCAGTTAATGCTCACCAAGAATATATATTCTAACTAAGCTGGGACTAGCCTAACCATATTCAACGAGTACGGGGTATATCAAAAAAGCATCAAGTTCAGGCCAGAAGCTGCTTGTCTTGTTTATTGTGTAGATTATTTTTTGTTTTTTGGTTCCGCACTCCTGGCGACTGGCTTCAAAAGCAATTGAAGTGCGCCAAACCAACCGACGCTTCCCACTTCTACTCCCTCCTCCCCCCCTTTCCCTAGACCCTACCCCGCCCAGGCGTGGCCAACATCCTCTTATTGAACTTTTGTGCATTGAAGTGTGGCTCTTTGTGCATGTGCAGACTGGCCCCATTACGATCCGATCCGACTGACAGTTTGTTTTGCTTTTGGGGTTTTTCGCAGCGCATTTATATACATAGAAACACATATATATATACTATAAATATATATATATATATATATATATATATATGTATATATACTTATAAACACATACACTCCGTATTTGTTGATTTATTATTTTGACAAAGCCAAGCAATTTGCTAAATGGTAAAAAGGGACGTACTTCGTACAACGTGTACACAGACTGAAGACTTAGCAAACAATTGAGCGCTGCCTGTATGGCAGGAACGAACGATGCCACATGCACTGATAAAAGAGGAAATGACATTTCTTGGGTGGGGCTAAACGAAAAGCCTTTGAGTGAATATCGTGTGGCTAAGCAAAACGTTTCCCAAGAAATTAAAATAATTGAAATTAAAACTTAATAGTAATGATTAAAAGGGAAGGTAATGATATTAAATAAAGTTTTAAACCTAGTTCAAAATAAGAAGAAACCTGATATTATTATATATTTATATATATTTTTATGAATTTGGCAAAAAAAAAAAAAAAGGAAAATTTTGCTTCAATTAAATTATAACATAAAATTAATGTTAATGGATAAAATAAAAAATGATTCACAACATTAAATAGAAATACTTTTTAAGATTCCATAACTATGACAAAACTAAACCGATTTCCATTAGGTATACTACTTTGTTCATAGCTTCGGATTTATTTCTAAGAATTATATTTAATTTTCAAACAATTTTATAATTTAAAATATGAATTAAATATTTAATCGACTTGGAATTTAAACAGTCAATGCATTAAAATAATAATGTGTTATTCATTAGATTTACTATTTTGGTCATTATTTAACCATAGAATGAATTCAGTTCAACAAATTAAATGTGACTCATTTTAAATAGTACATTTTGTTTGTACTTTTATGGTAAAAAAAAATAATTGAATTGAAAGTGTACCGAAAAATTAAGGTAATTTAATTTAAACAATTTTTATATGTCATTTAATTGATAGAAATGGCTGAAAATTTGTGCCATAAATAAGAAAAATGCTTGCTTAGTAGCCAAACTTTTTTGGGAACATATTGACTCTATTTTCCATCACTAGTAGTTGCGTTTTTTTTTTTGTTTTGTTTGTTTTGAGACAGCCAACACAACATCTGCACTGTATATGAAATAAGACGCCGCAGAGCTGGCCATAAATGTGTTGTGGCTCAAAGAGTTGTGACCGCGTTGCAGCTACAAAATTTACTTTTGCCCCACGGGGTGGGCGAGGGCAAGGGCATTATGAAAACTTGGCGCTGGGTTTTTCTTTCTGATTTACAACCTGCAGTCAACTAACTTGGGACACGCTTTTCGATACCCACAGGCTCAATTCCTGGACGAACTTCTGCAGCTGCTGGGCGACGATGATGCGCGTGTACGGGAGCATGCCGCATTCTGCCTGTGCCGCTTTATAATGCAAACAGCGCGCCAACCGGAGGCACCAACAAGAGAAACAGCAACAACAACAGCATCAACAACAACGAGAATTGAGGAAGGTAGCATGAATGCTGAAACTCAACAAACTAATTTCAATTTGCTTTGGGATTTTTTCGACTATCGCATATTTGGCAGCATGTCCGTGACGTTGCGTAATTTATTCCGTACTAGCTCAACGATTGCCTCCCCAATGGCAGTCCTGGATGGTGCTGAGTACCAAACCAACGTCGAAGATGTTGTTGCTGTTGCTGGTGGAAGCAGCAGCACGATTGGTGGCAGCGTAGGTGCAGCCGCTGCGGCGTCGGCCTACTTTGATGGCAGTTACGGTGTCGGCATAGCTGACGGCCATGTTTTTGCCTTTGGATTTCAACGTCAAATAGCGCAAGAGGAAAAAGTTTTGGCCAAAGTTTTGTATCGCATGACAAATAAATTGATGACGCTCAATGATAAAAATTTGCAGGTAAATATTTGTGTTCGCTCTTCAAAAATATGCTAGATTTGCCATAAAAATAACTAACAAAATTTCTGCTATCCTCCGCCCTCTCATCCCACTCTCTCTCTATCTGACTTCAGTTTGGCATCATTTGCGCGCTGCGACTTCTGCTGAAACACTTCAATTATGTGGACTATCAACAGGCCTGGACAGAATTTAATTTTAATGAAATCTGCATGAGCTACGCCTATTACAACAGTGCAACAGCTGGCGACTTGAATTGTCAGAACGATTTGATTGACGTGATGGCCCAATTATTCGCAGGTAAGTGCACCGCCCACATAGACATTTATATACATTTATTTCTTATTACCCGCAAAAGGTGGAAATTTATTAACTTACGAACAAAATTTTAAATTCTATAATGGTTATTATACTATCAAAATACCCAATAATTAAATTGAATCTAATAATTTATTTTGAGAAATTTTTATTTTAGTCAGTCTCATCACATACATATCCCTAACTTTATTTATTATTTGCCCAAGTGCATTCTCGGCATTCATTAAATTGTTGTCGACCACTTTGTATTACTAACTGGATAGTTACTTTTACATAAAATGTTGAGTACAACAAAAAACAAAACAATTTTAAAATTTATTTTTAATTGTATTACTTTGCACTAAATGCCATAGAAATGTCCAAATAAATCATTTTAATTAATTGTTTGTCATTAAATGAATTTACATAAATATTTTTGTGCTGTCTGTAGCTTTTGGGCGTACCACATTCCAATTTAATTTTTTATGTATTTTTTTTTTGCGTTATTTTAATTGTAATTTTAATGAAGCAAGAGCACAAATTAGCATAAATATTTTTAATTTTCTATCAGCATATTAATTCAATTTGAGTCTATGGTTTTTTTTAATATAACAAGCTAGAAAGTAATTAAAAAAAGTGTATTTAAATAAGGCGTGGTTTTACGGCAAAAAATAGGGCACTATCAAATACTCTACTCTGCAAATATTTAATTAAATTTAAGTAATTAGAGACATACAGGACGAAGATAAATTATCGCAGGCTTAAATACTCGAACTCAATTCTACTGTACTTAAATGAAGTACAATCGTTGTCCATTTAAGGACAACATAATTATTTCACAAACGTTTCTTATTTCAGCTATCTATGCTAAACATAAATATAAAAACCCACGAATAAATTATAGAATATTATCATTTTTCTCGATATACCCTTACAAATATAAGTGGTTTATTATATTTTGGTAAATAGTTCGAGGTACTTGTATTTGTTTTGTGTATTCATTTCGATTTGCAATTGATATCAGTTAACTGCATAGTCACAGCCTAATCGCGCATTCGATGCGGCAACTGTTAAACATTTAAGTATTTGAGATATCAACTGTAATTAAATCAATTTCAACAGTCCCATTAGCGAACTGGTCCCAAAAAGTGCCAACAATAATAAAATGCCGAAACAACAATGACAACCGAAGCGGATTGTGCGCTAATAAACATTTTAATTCAATTTACCAAATTGCGTAAACCAAAAAACCAAACTTCAACTTAATTTCATTATTGGCATTTACACGGCGCCCGGCCACGCCCATTGTCAAACTGTTGTCGCTGTCAGCTGCAGAGTTAGAGTTTAATTTTTATTTTGTTGTTGTGTAAAAATATTTGTTTTTTTTTGTTGGCTTGATTGCCAGCCGCGTATTTGCAATGCGCTAATGTAATCCACCATAATCAAAAAGTAATTAAATTATTAATAAACCATTAAATGTAAAATAATTTTCGTGCAACTCGCACCATGTTACCCGCTTCCCCCGCCGCTCTTCACCACAGCCATTGCGATTTGCATTTGTGCATTTTTGCATAAGCAAATAATTTAATTTTTAAGCCGCGAGCGCTTTCGCACCTCCAACTATTGCCCTGCCATGTAATATATAAATATTTATATATGTGTGTACGTATGGGTGTGTTTGTGTATGTGTGTGTGAGTGATGGTATGTGTGGCGTGTGTGCGTTCTTTATCCGAGCATCGATTTCAAAACAAAATCGCCAAATGTTGTACGGCTTTTTGGCAAGTGTTTTGTGATAAGTTTTGACAGTATGCAAATCAGATTGTTGGCATGTGAAGCCAGCAAAGAAAGCAAGCGAGAGGTTTTAGTGGAGTGTGCTCGACTTTGGGATGACCTGTATTCATGATTTTGATTGACTACCAAACACGATGTAGAATAATATCTTCTAAAACTGGTGTGCTTTGTATTATAAAGAGCCTTTTGGGATACAAGTATATAGAAAATTTTAATATAATTAAAAAAATATTAATCAATCAGGAGAATTTCTTAACTTGTGCACTAAATTTCTATTTTTAAAAACCTTTTTATAATTCCAAATGCCCTAATTATAATTAATGAAGGAAACGTTGCTTTTAAGTTTTTAAAACCCCTTTGTTCAACCCCTTTGAAAACGTTATAAGATTACAGCTTAAATCTTACTATTAAAATGCTCCCAAATTTATCATACCCATCGCATATATATATTTTGGGCTGCAGGTAATCAATCCATTTAGAAAATAGTTTAAATTGGCAAATCGAACAATATAATAATTCAGTTTATACAATTTAATTTTATTGAACAATTTAATGAGGCCACCATCCCGCTCTCTCTCTCTCTCTCTCTGCCTCTATATTCGCACATTCATTTTATTATTATTTTTATTTGTACGTAAATTGTAATGCCCCGCATTATGACTGAATTAATGCACGACGAGCTCATTTGCGGAACGTTCAATTAAAACGGAATATTCCGGAATGCCTGTCTGCCGTGTTCCATAAATGCCTGACTGATGGCCCAAGTGTATATCAAATTGACAACAACTGACGGATCTCTCAGTTGAACTGTGCAGTGCAGCGGCCTCGGTGGCATTAATAAAAATAATATTACGTATACGCTGCGTATAACAGTGGTGCATTATAGTGCATGTACAGTGGACGATCGATAACGATAATGAACTCGCTGCCGTGGGCAATTTAAATTAACAAGAAGATTCAATTTCTGAACATGTTATTTGCCTTTGAATTTATTTATAAAAATATATAACATACAAGGATAAAAATCTCAGAACAATGATTAAGCTCATAGTCTTAAATCTATAGCATTATTGCTAGTCTTAATTACAGGAAGATTCTTATATTGAGATTTGTAAAATCGAACTTACACTGTATTTAGTTATTATTATTGTGCTGCCGATATTTTCCCTATCTTCATCTTTGAGTCCCTCATCTACAGCCTATGAAGTTTATTTTTCGTTTATTTCGTATGCATTTTTAAATTGCTATTGCTTTAATTTTGTTGCAACAATGCGCGATTCTTACGTGGCATGCAACAGCCTTCGTGTGGCATGCTGCAAAGCCATCGTTATTGGCAAAAAGCAGTGGGGCGATAATCGAACTGTGGCGCGTCGTTGTTGTGAATATGAGCTCACATAAATAAATATAAATTAGCAACGGAACTGTGGCATCGTCTCATTATGTGCAATTTTCAATTAATTAGTTAATGTAATGCAAACTCCAACCCTTGTCACCCCCCGCCCCTTTCTCTCTCCCCTCTCCTCCGCTGCTTACCTGGCCCCGCATTGTCGCTTGGTAAGCAGCTCGTGGGGTTTGTTGTTGTTTTAAATGGCTCCCCGAACACTTAATTTTTATAAATATTTATGCGAATACAATTTAATTTATTTGTGCAAAAAAAATTGGAAGAATAAAAATAATAATTTTTTTATGCACGCATTTTCTTTGCGCGCACAAATAAAAATTTATTTAGCATTTGCTGGCGTTGCATTGTTGACACATAAATTGAAATGTTGCATGCTCACACACACAACACACACACATGCACACTCCCGTTTAATGAATGCATATAAATCATGGCATACTTTGAAGTGTTTTCCGCTTGTTACCTATGCAATTTTTGCTTTAATTTCGCATTATTTTGTGTGCTTTCGATATTTATATAGTCATGTTGGCAATCTCTGCCTTTTTTCAATACACTGCTCAAGGTGGAGTCGAGTATATTGGCTTTGGGCGTGGTATACTCGTGTGTAGCTACGTCGTATGTAGTGTTAATATATCTATGTGGGCATAGCCAACTAGGAGGCGTGGCAAATAGCTGAAATCCTTATTAACTATGAAGAGAAATATTTTCGACTGTTTTAATGTATTATCTTACCACTAACAGAGTATTGCGCAGTCGGTCGCTTCCCACAAATTTTTGTATTAATTTTTACGCCGGATTTATTTTTCCCAAATGCAAATCCATTAAATGGATTTTTAATTTTGCGTACTGCAATTACTCGGCATTTGTATAATTTTAAGCGATTGTTGGCATTTTAACACAATTAGCTCGTGCTGCGTACATTGCTTAATTTGTCATTAATATGCTGCAAATACTTACCACTTGATGTCGCTCCCTCTGATTCCCTCAGGTGGCATGCTGAGCACGGGCGAGGCGCCGCCCACAACCCAGCTGGACTTTCTGCTGCGTCACTGCGTCAAGCTGCTCAACATTTACTATCACCTGGTGGGCAATCAGCGCCCAGTGCAGCCGAGCGGCAGCAGCATCAGCAGCAGCAGCAGCAGCAGCAGCAGCAATGTTGGCGGCAGCGTCGGCAGCGGCAGCGGCAGCAAACCCCCCAAGACGAGCAGAAGCGAACTCTTCACGCTCAGCGGCAGCGGCAGCGGCGGCAGGGAAACGCAAGCGGCGCTGCAGGCGATGGGTTACTTTGCCAGCGATTACGTTTACATGAAACTTTACAACATTTTAAGAGGTGCTAATGACAGCTACAAGGTAAGTCAAAGCCGCAGGTGAAGACAGCAAGAAGGGGGGCGGGATGCGGGGAGCGCCATTAACTTGCGGCGGTGGCATTGCAATGGCAGAAAGTTCGCCGGCACGTGCAGCGCAGATTTTGCCAACTGGAATTCTTCCAGTTTGCAGTCGCGTCGCCAATTGCACCTCACGTAAAACGCAATGCGCCGTTTTATATGCAACACTTTTCGGGCAACGTTGCCGCGCAATGAGTTGCAACAAGGGTGCGCATTTAACTTCGCTGTGCCGCAGCTAAAATACCCTTGCAGGCATCAAGAAGACGCGTGGTATATATCTAAAATTAAATGTATGAATACAATTTGTGACTTATGATTCCAAATGGTTATTCGATTTGGGTGATAAATTGCACAAGTGCCAAGTGCACAAGTATTTCGGTATCGTTATAAAACAAACAAATGGTATATAAATAATGGGTTTTCACAAATTGTTTCCATATCAGATGTAAGCCTTTGTGGAATATTTATGATCAGATATGGTGAATATGTTCGGAACAAGGTGATGCTCGCAATTGTTGAGTTTATTCGGGATATTTTAATAAACATAAAAAAATAGTTCCGTTAGTTATACGAAACACCTACTTAGTACTTAAACAGGGAAAAAAAAAAATTAAACATTATTTGATGTCTATTCTTATTTTCATTAACGTACTTATTTTGGCGAACCAATTTTTAGATAAGTTTTTAAATTTTGACCGAAAATTTTTGTTTTTATAGTTTTTATAGTTTAAGCACAATGAAAAAAGCTTTTTGAAGAAATGAAAACGTAATGTTGATGTACTTATTATTTTAATCAGAAGTGTATATACACTGACGGCAAAAAAAAAGAGAGCTTTATGAAAGATTTCATCTCGATAATTCGAGACTAGTTTTAATAGAACCATATAGGTTCGACAACTTCTCCATATCAAGCGACCCTCTAGGTTCCATATCAAGAGACCCACTGCAAGGGCATAAAAATTGGAGCCAGCAACAAAATGCTTGCAACGTTCTCAACACTCGACTCTTGACTTTCAACTTTTCGACTTGCCACTCAAGGAAACTTGACGCGTTGCAACTCGACGCGACTCGACTGAATGCGGGCATTGCATTAGGGCGTGGCTAATAAAAGCCAGCGCTTTTAGCTTGGCTTCTGAGCGCTCATTCGGTAACTTCCCTGACCCGCTCTTGTCTGCACATACAGATAACCATAAATCACGATGCTGGCGGCTTATTAATTTGCCTGCTGAAGAGCTGCCTCAACGCGCTCAGTTTGTGCCTGGAGGCAACGCCGCCGCCGTCGCTTGCCACACCGAACGCGCCTGCACTGAAATTAATTGAAGAAATACTACAGTATTTGACCAGGCTCATAAATTATGCGGCCGGCGAGTGCGTTGCATGTCTGCGGCAACTGTTGAAATATTTATTTGGCCAAAATTATGCAAGCCAAGTGCAAAGGCAGCCCGATGGATATCATGCCACATTTGTGCGTCCCTACTTTCTGGCCAAGCGCTGTGGCAACGCCTCGCCACTGTTGCCAATAGGCTCAGGAGCAGGAGCAGGAGCAGGAGCAGGAACGGGAACGGGAACGGGAGCTGCAGCACAGCCTACCCTCGGCTCCCTTTTTGTCCGGGGCATGCAGGCGGGGGCGTCGCCATCGGGCGATTGCGTGCGGCTCATAAAGCTGTTCGAGCCGTTGGTCATCTACTGTTTGACGGTGAGTTGTGAGTTGCCAATTGCTAATTAATTTTAGTAGTTGCCAATTTGTTTGATTAAAAATGCGCAGACACAAAAGCCCTGCCACAGCTGCGTACAACGTGTGCATGTGTGTGTGTGTGTGTGTGTTCATATTTTATTTATGGCAAACATTTGCGTTGCACTTGTATTCCACAAACCATTCTCCAACCCAATCCCGCCCCACAGCTCTTCATGAAGTCCAATGCGCTGATACAGGCGCCCATATTGAAGCTACTCTCGCAGCTGCTGGACCTGAACGTTACCTACAGCATACTGGACTCAAAGAGCGTTATATTTGAGCAAATACTAAACAATTTGGACCTAATTGAAAGTGGCATCGACAGGTGAGTGCACTTTGCTGCGTTTATTATTCCATGGCCGCGAGGCAGCGAGTGGGCGGGTGCTCTAATCACATTAGAAAGCCAAATGATATGGATAGCCCCAGCTTATTGTTGTTTAATGGAGTTACCTACCAGCATCTATTGTACTTTCATTAACAATTTAATGGTATATGTACACGTAGAGAAAAACTGTATGCTACATTCAAGTACAAGTGAAAATTCGTTACTTTTTTGTTTAAATTTTTATAATAATATATTTTCTCGTATATTTTCGAATAAAGAAATGTATTCAACCTATGAAATTTCTACCTCCATTTGTGCTTAGTTTTGGAAGATCCGATTAAGGTTTGGGAAAATGTAGCTGATACTTTTTCCCCCTTTTTCAATTTCAGAGATGAATTTTAGTGAACGGATGAACGAAATTTTTTTCGGCGCTATTGAAGATAGAGACTTGAAATTTTGGTTGTATATTTGTAGTTATCTGCTTTAGTGTTAAGATTTTTGTGCCACGCCCACTTGCATTGCTAAATTTTGAAAAAAAAACTATTTTTGCGAAAATGAGTAAGAGGGAGTACATGATATTTTATCAAAAAATCCAAAAAATATTATTTTTAATCATGAATATATTTGAAATGCAGAATTGATCTAGAGGGCAAACCATAAAAAAAATACCATCAAATATGAAAATTGGTTCAATTTTGAGAATGTTATGGGCTTTGAAATATGGGAGCTATGGATCCGAGAGTTTTGCATCCATCTAAATAAATGTCATATTTAGCATCTTCATCTTCGCTCCCAATCTGTTCCTTTAATATACGAGCAGTATATTTTATTGACATTTTATTCGGATTTTGCCCAATAAGCGAAATCGACTTGGTCTCAAGTCTATGTGCGATTATTTATATTACATTATATATATTACAATTAAATCCATTGTTTTGTTTTATGTTTTTTTTTTGTCAATAGAAACGCAGCCATCATAGTGCCGGTAATGCTGAAGTTCCTGATGCAACTAACCCACAAGAGCGACCGCCCTCTGGTGAGCATACCGAAGATCATCAGCATCACCAACAATCTGCTGGCCAACGGGGCTGTGCGGGATGTGGCGCTGCTGGCGCTAAAAACACTCAGCTACGAGCTGTTCTTCATGCACAGTCCGCTGGATGAGGCGCTGGAGGAGGAGGTGGACGCGGCCCGGGAGCGTGGCAGCTGCCACAGTCCGCTGACAGCGGCGCCCACCCAGGAGACAAAGGAGGCGCTGCTGGCGCAACGGCGGGAACTGGCAACACAAAAGGAGGTGGTGCTGGGCATGCTGGAGAAGTTCATCGATGCACGCGCCGTGCAACAGTTGTTGGCCCTAATGTTGCTGTACGAGCGCAGTTTGCAGCAGCTGGATGCGCCCAAATATCTCAGTGCACAGGATGCGAATGTCATTTATGGCTTGCTTTGCCGGTCGCTGGCCAGCGGACAGCTGCGAGCGCAGACCTTCGGGGATCTGAGGCTCCTCGAAAGCTGTTTTCGCAACAATGGCAACTATGTGCTGGCCGACAGCAAGGAGTTCCTGCAATTGCTGCAGCTATTCATTGAGCAGGTGAGCGGCCCCAAATACGCATAACGAATGAATGAATGACACTCACAGACAGCAGCTGCTGAATAATGCAGCCATCGCTGCGAATGCGACAGGTGCTTAGAAAACTACTGTGCGGTTAGTTCTTCGGCTCATAAATATGCGTCCGGCTTAATGCTTGCTTAAGTACGCACAACTCACAAATGCGGCGTGAAATCTCTTGAAATATTGATAAACACAGGCGTTGAGGCATTGACAAAATTGCCTGCTAATATATATATTGACACTTTTCGCCGCACTTGATGGCATAATTGAAATAATGACATATTCACACAACTTACAACTGCTAATGGCATAAGTTAAATGCTATCATCCTTCATTTCAGTTCGAATCCAAACCAAAATACAGCATTTCACTTCTGCTTATTGGCATTAAATTTCCGTTCATCTCGCTCCAGTCGACTTGAAAGAGACAGCTCCCATTCCCCCCCATTTGTTTTGTGCCTACCAATTGTTATCACAGTTATCTATTACTTAAGTATAAATTTTGGGGTAGGCCAGACAGGATGTGCGTTGAATAATTCACATACAAGTTGAATGAATTAAATGTCACTTGAATTAAACAATAAGAGCATATTTACTGTCGAATAGCATTACTTGAAAGGGTATTATTCAATGAATCGATTTTGAACATTTGATTACATTTGTCAAAATCCAGAGAGTTATTTTAAGCAGAGTATACCTTAGTCGCTTGGCATTATTAAGGTTAATGCGGTTCAAGTAACTTAACACGAGCCATATTTAAATATTCTATAAATACGCAAATCCGTTTATTGTGAAAAACACTTGGAGTTTCACATATCACAAAGATATTAAATAAATCTGATAGGGAAACAAAGTTGTTATTATTTTATTCACATACTCGTTTCTCCCAAAAACAAGTCTTTGGTTTAATTGACACATACATTTACTACAGAAGTTGCCAATTAATATCTATTGAACTTTTCGTCACACTTGTGTGTGTTTTACAGTTCGGGCCAGGTGATTATTTTAAAGTTTTCAATATTAATTTTCAAAACAATTTTATCAGACTAAATTGTATTAATTTTTCTTTGGCATTTTATGAGCATAAATATTTCAAAATGGGTGAATACACATTTATTTTTTGTATGTACAGTCAGTAATTCAGTTAGTCAATCAGTTAGTCAGTTAATCAGTGAACAATCAGTCAGTCATAAATCTCTCAGTCAATCATTAAATTAATCTGTCAGTCAGTTATTGAACCTGAGAATCAATAAATCAGGCAATCAATAAATATCTCAGTCAATCATTAAATCAAACAGGCAGTCAGTCACTACGACAGTCAGTCAGTAAATCAGATAGCTAATCAGTCAATCAATGAAACAATCAGTCAGTCAATCAGGCATTCAATAAATTTCTGTTAATCATAAAATTAATCAGTCAATCAGTTAATAAGTCAGTCAATCAATCAATCGAGCAGTCAGTCAATAAGTCAGTTAGTCAATCAGGCAGTCAATCAGTCAGTCTATATATCTATCGGTCAATCAGTAGCCAGCCAGTTAGTCAATAAGTCATTCAGTCAGTCAGATTCACGTGCATGAAATCTTTTTCTATTCCGTTATTATTTCGCCTATCTGCCACGCGATGTTGCACGTAAAGTAGGCACTGCAAATGGTTCATTTAACACTCGTGCGTCAGTTGGCCGTGTGGGAATTGGTTGGACCTGCGGCTGTCGCAGGGCGGGGAGGGGAGGGGGGGGGTTGCTGGCTTGTGGGTTCATCAGCGATTTGTCATTTACCCCCTGCCCCCTCCCTTTTCACCTGTCCGGCAATGCGCTGCTTATTTGCATTTACATGCACACGAATGCACTTTGCTGCTCTTGCGGCACACATACTGTGCATATATATATAGTTGTTTTTTTGCCTCTTGTTGCATGTGGCGCCGTAGTTAATGTGGCACATGTCGTATACGTGACATTTTTAATACCTACGCTTCAACGCCGCACATTTTCAACTATTAATGCGCATTTAAGCTACACATGCATTAACTGTCGACCTGCCGAGCTGTCAGACCAGTCCGACCCCGACGGACGGCTCACATCCTGCCTCTGGCTGAGTTGCAGCCGAAGCAACAGCCAACTTAATTGCACACCAAGTGTAGGTTTCTCTCTGTGTGTGTGTGTGCTCACTCTCCTGCATAGGCAACGCTTAACTGAACTCAACTGCTTGCCGGCCACTGCTCGCTTCATATCCTTTGATACATTGGCATACATCACGTGTCTAACGTTCGGTTAACGTGAATGCTTACTTTCCAGTTTTAAATATTCTAGCTTTGGCTATTTGGCTCCATTTAACTTGTAATTAAAGAGCACCACTTGAAACTTGAACCAATTATAGTTTATTTCATTTGAGGGCTGAGCTAACAAAAATAATAACAAAATCTGGAAAGCTGAGGCCGTGAATGCACTAGCAGAAAATACCCTTTACGAAGAACTGAGGAGCTGGGTGCTAGACTACTATTAAGGACATTTTAAAGTAAATTAAATTTTAGATTATTCATATCCGATATTAAAAGCTGATATTCTAGTGATTATTGAAACACACACACACACTCTCGGCTCAAAGGTTTGATTCATGATTTTGAAAAATAAATATTGTAAATGGGAATTGGTATAAATATAAAACATATGAAGACATAAAGAGCGTAAATTGGAATATTAGCAGCTTTATATAGAATAATTTCTTGGACCACATTTTATTAGTAAATAGTCCATCGCTAAACAATAATACATTTTTCCAAATAGTTATGGAAATAGGCGAAATGACAAGTAGTTGATGAAAACGTAAAAATGTAGGATAATAAAATGCTTATTCTTTTAAAAACTTTTTCCCAGTGTGGATTATTTAACAGCCACACCTTCTACATTTTTTAATTCTTATTGTCTCGAAGATCAAATAACAAATTTGTTAAAATGGATACTATGTATCAGATCATGTGTTTAGTTTATTTTGAAATCTTACATAACATACTTAACCTACACTCTAATTTATACTATTTAAATTGATGATAATCGAACAATATGTAAAATATGCCCCCAATAGAATAAATAATAGAAAAATGCTTTTTAATCAGAAATATTTCCATTCCACAAGCTTGTCTAGCACCCATGCTGTGTTCGCGTGATTACAGGGTATTAATATGCAACACCCACGCACTTTTTGCCAGCCAGGTGGGCATGAGTAATTAAGTCGGGCAATGAGCGCATAAGTCAATGCACGACTGGCTGAGCAGGAGTCTAAAGCCCACTTCTCCACTGTCCTTCCCCTCTGTGGGTATTAGTGGATTGGTGTGTGTGTGTGTATGTGTGTGTGTGTGTGTGTGTATGTGCGTGTGTATGTGTGTGTGAGGCTGGGTAAAAGTTTATAGCATCAACATTTTAATTGAAATTGAAAATGCGCCACAACTTAAATAACATTTTGCGTGTAAACATTAAAAATGCGAGCAAAAACAAAAAAAAATGCTTATTTGGAAATTAAAACGCTGGCAGGCAACGTGTGGCAGTTTTAATTGCATTGCATGCGGCACACTAGCTGTGTGTGTGTGTGTGTGTGTGAGTATCCTTTCTAATTACTGCCGGAAAATATGTTGATGTTGTCGCTGGCAACTTTGTTACAGCAAATTTATGCAAAGTTTCACACTTTGCCGCACTGGCGACCAAAAACGAACTCGAGTCATCGTCAAAAACTAACATTCAATGATTCCCCCCATTCCCCCTTGCCCCCTTGTTTCTTGCAGGACGTGGCGAACTTTGGTGATTTAGCGCTGGCAATGATTACGCTGGCAAATGTTATCCTCAAAACCGAAGAAATTTATCTGGTGAATCACATAAAACTTTATTTGAAAAATAATCCAATGGCCGCCGCTGCCGCAACAACAACAACAACAACAACGACGATGCCACACTGGCGGGATGAAGCACCTTCGACATCTTCGGCTGCTGCTGCCGCCAGAGCCACCGCCACCACCCGTCGACCCACCATCAGCGAAATTAACTACTTTGCCAAAGTATTGAGCGAGAAGCTGGTCGGCTGTGTGGACGCGCTGCTTGCCTCTGATTTGGGCGCAACGCAGGCCGGCCACGCCTACTGCCAGCTGGCCGGCCGCTTCGTTAACGCGCTGCACAACGTCTGCTGTCGTTCGCGGCACAAGGATGCGCTGCAATCCGTTTTCCGCTCGGTCTTGGCCGAATCCGAATTCCTCTGTAAATACAACCATTTACTCCTGTTGAGCGCCGCCGGCGCCTGCGATGTCCTGGAGCCCGTCCTGCTGGCCAGCCTGCGGCTGCTATTGTCCATGCGCTTGCTGGAGCCAATGGTACTGCTGATGCAGGCGGCAGATCTGCCGCTAAAGTGGAGCCTGCAGCGTGCAATGTTGCACGAAGTTTGCCATGGCAGTGCGGTAAGTAAGTGCGGGAGCGGGGCGGGGGCACTGTGGCCAACTGGACCACTTTTTGTGGCACTCATAATTTATCGCACGATTTAGCGGGGGTTTTGGGTCTAGTCCATTGATCTATGTTGTGCAAAAAGATGTCCATCTTTATTCAAGAATCTTTATGATATGTGTATATAAATAAATATTTTAATTAGATTGGCTTTTAACGCTCTTTTAAATAATTAAATATACGTTTTTCATTGTTCTCACCAAAGGTGATGATACACAACAAAAAAGATTCGAAGTTGTATAATCGGGTTTACCTGCTAAAAACATAAACTTTGCAGAAAAAAAGAAACCTTCAAAAGCTGCCACATTTTTGTAGTTTCATTAATTTATTTTTATTCACTAAATTATTGACATCCACACCATAAAACTAAATCAAAATATTGTCAGCAGATGTTTTTAACGTTTGTAATTTACGCCAAAAATGCATATAATACAAGTCTGTTATTCTATTCTAATAGAATTAAGGCCTATTATTCTAATAGAATAAAAGCCTGTTAACATTTCTGTAAAATGACTTGTTATTTTTTAAGAACTTTTAAAAGTATAATTTTGCCTGAAAAACGACCCAAATGCCCCATAGTACAGTGTAGTGGGCGGGGCAGTGGGGTATGCAGCTGGTTGCACATTAGTTTAATTTGAATTTCGACAGTAGTCGTGGCAGCTGATTTGGCCACTGAGAGATAGAGAGAGAGAGAGTTCCCCGCTAGCTGACAGTTGTCGGGTGCTCGTAATTTTGCGGTTGACCGCGTCGGGTTTTGGGTTTTTTGGTTTCCGGTTTCCGGTACGGCTAACTCGCCAGGGTTTATTTAAACTTGTGGCCGGTGTTGGGCCCACAGTGTCTGGGCCTTAAAGCTGCGCATAATTTTAATTGATTGGCACTCGAACATGCGCCACTTGTCGGCTAATGGTCCAGGATTGGCTGCTCCAGGGGCAGAGAGCACAGCTCACACAAATCACAATCGACTAATTGCAGGCCTTGGATTGGAGTCCGCAACAAGTGCGCCGCCTGTGCGCCGGCAAGTATCTGAATTTCCTAATTGCTGACCACTTGCAATTCCTTGGCGAGCTCTCCCAAGTGCGTCCCGAGTGCGGCTCATTATTGCTGGCGGCGCTGCTCCGGCATGCGTCCGACTTGAACAAAGTAAGTTGGCAGCGGTATTTTTTTGCATCACAATGCCGTCGTCTTATGCCTTTGTTCTATTTCTTCAATTCCTGCAGCACTCGATACGCAGCGTCCTGCGTCTGTTGTGCGTCATTTGCGAGAACAGTTCCCCGGATGCCGCTGGCGATGCGGCCACCTTCACATTGCAGGCACTGCAGCTGCTCAGTCGCCTGCACCAGCTGCAGGACGGCCAGCGGGCACTGCAGCTACCCATGGAGCGTCTGGCCCGACGACTGGCTGGCCAGAGTACGGGAGCCACCAGGCGTAGCATCTACGAGCAGCTGTTGCAGGGCGATCTCGCCGGAGACGAGGACCAGGACGAGCTGCGTACCATGCTGTGAGTAAATGGGCACAATTACTCTTTGAGTGCTGTGACTCTTGACAACTAAATTTAAATCAATTTGACGGTACACTGCAAAACAAAATCGGGGTACTTTCACTTTTACTTTTACTAACCATGCACCGAAATTTTGGCTCGAACCTATTCGTGTTTCATCTTTAATGAAAATATTTACTTTTTTATTTAAGAAAATTTTTATTGTTACCTATTTTTGATTAAAGAACAGCAGGTTCGTTTCGTGAATCCCAATTTTGCACACACATGAGCCTACGTTTGGGTTCGTCACATTCATGCTATTTTTATAGTAAATATTTTTTTTATTTTTAGGAAAACTAATATTTTTTTATTTATGTTCATCTAAGAGGTATAATAATTTTCATCCAATAATTAATTTTTTAGTAAATCTAAGCTGAGATACAACTCATTTATTGAGTTCAAATTCTAGAAACGGAAACAGCTCCGGTTAGAAGTATTTTCACAGACAGCTAATACTAACTAATAAAACTTTTATCGATCCAATATCTGATTCACTTTAACAAGTTTTGCAATTTAAAAAATAAAAAAATAAAAAAACTAGTGTAAATGAGAATTGCAATGCAAATCAATGAGGGGAAAAGTTACAAATGGTGCAAATGTAAATTGCCAGCTAAGTTCCCTTGAGGGTACACTACCCCACAGAAACCAATTGAGAGTAAAATGTATAGCAAATGCTGTTTAGAACAAGTTACGTTTTTTTTTAATAAATTTTTTAGACCCTACCAGGACTAGTTTAATGCAAGTGTAGTTGGGCTTCGATGAGATGCTTTTGCTTATATGCTTTCATGATTTAATATTTCCTATTTTTATTTCCTGGCAGACTGAAGGACCTGGAGTGCCCGCAGGACAATAGCAGTGCTGCGCCGCCGCGCATAATTGATGAGAGCTGGCTCTTTGGCCAGGTAAGTGGGTCGCCCACTTAACGCTGCGTTTGGCTAATTTATGAGCCACGCTTTGCTTTGCTTTGCTCTTTGGCGAACTGTTTTCGGTCATATACCCTGTGCCCAGTGTAAATGCGGCAAGAATAGGGTATATTCGCAATAGGGTATATTGTGTAACAAACTGAGATATCTCCAATTGTATAAAGTTTATGTGATTAAGTGTCGATAATTGCCCAGTTTCCGGAATCGATAAATAGCGATGTTTCAGAGCGCTGACCTAAAAGGCTTTTAGCTCGTACATCTTTCGATAAATCGATAAATATCGATGTATAGTCCCTTTCGCTTTCACGTCTTAACTCCCTTCTTTAACTGAAAACGATAGTCATTGATATTTAGTTTCTCATAGTTTCTCCTTTTTTTTTAATTATCGATATTAAGACCCAGTTTTCTGAGCATATATCGAAGATTAAAAGAAAATTTGGTACATACGTTTTTCTATAGTATACACAAAGTAAGAATTTTTATCTCTTAGATTCTCTCCCTGAGCTAAAGCTGAGTAAAGAGCATCAGCCAGTCGGTCACACTCGACTAGAAACTTATGCTTTTTTCTTTTTAATTATTTTGCCTTTGCAGCTTATCAAATTTGCCACACAGCACGCGGAGGCGCCTCAGCAGCAACGGCAGCTGATGCGGCTGCTGCTCGAGATTCAGTCGGAGGCGAAGCTGCAGCGTCTGTTGCGCAGCCTGGGACCCGTGCAGGAGGCGCGTCTGCTGCGGCACGCCCTGGACGGAGCATTGTCGGCGATGTTGGCCATCTTTCAGCAGAAGTGCATTCAGCATGCGCCGCACATTAACTACATGCAGCTGCCGCCGCTGGGGCGCGTTGCCTGTGCGTCGTTGATGTCGCGGTTGGAGCAGACGCCACCAGATGTGGCAACAACCACTGCTGAGCAATTGGACGTGGCACGGGCGCTGACCACGCTGCTCGAATGCATCCGGCGGCTTGAGCAGGCAGCGCTCATTTACATTGATGCCCGGCACATCGAGAAGTTTGTGGCCGAGCATTTGCTGCGCGCGGAGCAGCTGCCCCTCCTGCTGGCCTACGCGCGTCGCTTGGCCGGCGCCGTGGTGCAACAGCTGCGCCAGGCAGCGGCATGCAACGCAGCACCGGCTGATGGCCTGGTCGTGCTGCTGGGCTGCTTGGATGCGCTGCTGCAGCAGCCACGCATTTGGTGGTCGCTGAATGCCAGCTCGGATGCTTTGCGTGCGGAGCTGCTGGAGGTGCCGGTGCTCACTGCCTGTCACATGCTGCAGGACACAATTTTCTATCGGCGACATCGCCTGCACAGCACACAGCCGGCACCGCAGGCCATCTTCCTGGCCAAGTTGATTGAAACGCAAATTGATATCGACTGCTCGCAGCCGGCCAACGAATTGGCTCGCTCGCCCTTTGCCGGCCACGAGCTGGCGCCGGCTCAAGTGCCCCTGGTAAGTGGCAGCAGCAGCAGCTGCTGCACAGCCGAAAAATTGGTCTTAAATTCCAAAAAATATTTTCATGTTTATAAAAAACATATTAGTTTTGTATTCCTATTAATGCTGACTTGAAATTTATTTTTTAACAGTTTTTTTTTTGTTGGTGGGAAAGAGGTGAAAAGGGAAAGTAAGAGAGCGTATTAATAATTGAGAATAAGCATTAAACTCGTGATTAAAGCGTTTTTAACTCAAATATTGACTTAAAAGTAGAATCAGAAAATTTAATAGGTTTTAGTTAAAAATTGTTTACGGTGTACACTCACTGTTTTCAATTCAAACACGAGTTTCGAGCACATTTGAATTTTAAAATTTGGGATTAAAAAAGTATAATACTTAAGTCGAAAACCCTACAGCACTTCGGCAACTAGAATTGGCGATTCATAACAGATATGTGTTTTAAAAATATGTATCTTTTTAATTAAATACAAAAAAAGAACAAAGATTTAGTTTGCAAGTTACAAAATATTCACCTTATATTTGATTTTTGTGGAAAATTCTTGATTGATGTCTGTTTGCAGTCGCTGATCGCCTCCATTGGCACCTCGCTGCTGCGCACCCATCAGTTCTATGACTACGCAGTTATGCCCTACGAGCTCGTCCAGCAGCAGCAGCAGGAGGAGGAGGCGCCACCTGCCGGCGGCGATGGCAAGCTGCCCAACATACCTGTGGATAGCCTCAGCGATGTGGATGTCCTGCGTCAATTCGTCAAGCGGTGAGTGCGGCCAATTGTTTCTACTGCTAATTAACTGATTTGATTGCCGTGGCCTGTTGCCTGTTGCCTGTTGCACGTTGCACGTTGCACGTTGCTTGGCAGCGCACCTTGTGCCACTTCAGTTATGATTTTCTTAAAGAGCAACATGGCAATTATTGCATTTACAACAACAGCAATTGTTGCTGACAGCAGTCTGACAGGACTTGCGCCGCTTGGCAAGCAACATGCAGCGTGGTTGGCGACAAGTTCAGTTGTGGATGAGGGCAACAGTAGCTAAACCGCAACTGGCAGCAACAGCAAGCCCATATTAGATGCAGTGTGTCCGTGTATGGGGCCATATGTGTGTGTGTGTGTTGTAAGTTGTCATTGTCATCACAGTGCTTATGTCCGTTGCTGTCGCTTTGTCCTTGACTGAGCGATGCTTGTTTGCCTCGTTCTTGTCGGCTGACAGCTTCCACATCGCTGCTGTTGCTTTTTCTTCTTCTGTTCTTGTCATTGTTTCCGTGCCAGTCGTCATCATTACGCTGTCAGCGCTAGAATTGTCATCAGCCAGGAATTGGGCATATATATTTGTGGAAATGTGTGTGTGTGTGTGTGTTTGTTTGTCTGTCTGACCAGCCTAAAAGTTGCAAACATTCCAGCGCTGCTTTTAAAGCGCTCAAACGCGCAAAACACTTTTCGCAGCATGGCAAAAGCGCAAACATCAAAACCACATCAGCGGCATCAGCACCACCCGCAGCACCACCCACAGCACCATCCAGCACCACAACACACAGCACAACAAGCGCCCAGCTCGCGGCAACGACAAAATCCCCCAAAGGGCTGACAGAGCGGAACATCAACAGCTCTATTAGATGAAGCGTCGTGGATGATGCTGTGACAGCCAGAGGCGAGGGTAGGGTAGGACGGGCATGCGAGTATAGACAAGCACTTTGCACTCGAAGGCAAGCACTGCGGGCTGGGATTTGAGTCTGGGGCAGGTGTCGTGTTTTCTTCATCTACACGAACAACAGGAAGTGTTCGTGTTAAGAAAGCAAATTTCGTGCGTGCGCCTAAGAAATATATGTATAATGTGCACGGATTTCAAATATAAAATCAAGCAGACAAAATTTATTTTTTTAAAAGACTTCTAAGCTTTTAAACTAAAAATTAAAATTAAGGGAAAATCAGAAGAAAAAAAAAAACAACTTAAAAATTTCCCGGTCACAAAAACAGAAAACTGTTAATGGGTTCATTAGTGTCGTGTTCGTGTCGTATTCGAAAGATCCGACACGCGTCCATCTCTAGATTTAGGGCTTGGGGCGCAGTGAAAGATGCCGCGCAACAGCAGCGCAACGGAGGCAGCCAGCGATATAAACAAATTATGAGCAGCAAAGTGAGATAAATGTATGTGTGCGTGTCACACAATGAGCGAGAGAGAGAGGAGAGTGGAGAAAAGCGAGCGAAAGGGCGCGTCATGTGAGGATTCAGCTCGCTGCTTCTTAGTTCACATAGTTGCTAATTGCGCACAAACCGCTGAACGCAGCCAGCAGCAGCAGCAGCAGCGAAATAAGCAACAGCAACAACTGAACATTTTAGCCAACTTTTGTCAAACAGCAAATGGGCGCTCTTGGCTCGGGGGCGTGGCAGTGGCATCGATACGTATTCCAAGAGAAATAAGTTACTTAGTTGCTTGGCAGAAAGTTAGTTGCTTGGAGCGCAACAAAACTAATCAATGGCTAATTGAGATTTTTGGGCTTCTAAATATTTGAAGAGCTCAACTAATTGAATTAAATTTGCAGACCTTTGTTAACAGCATACCAAAATATATTTCTGTGTGTGTGTGTGTGTGTGTGTGTGCTTAAAACACTTTTGCAATTTATTTATTATGCAGCACATAAACTAACTCTCTTCTTCTTCGGACTATTTGCCACAGGCTCTCCATATTTGGCTACACAACACGCCAGCAATTCGAGGAGTACTTTATGACATTTTTGCTGCTGATCAATAAGGTGTACGACGAGCATATGGTCGATCAGCAGGAACAGTTCCAGATCAAGCAGGTCTGCCTGCTGGCCATCATGGAGCTGCTGGCCACCTACAAAACTTTCCCCATTGTCGGCCATGGCAGCAGTCAGTTTTATCACACAACACGCTGGCAGCGCATCAATTGTGACAGCATTAGGTGAGTGCCAAAAAAAAAAAAAAAAAAAAAAAAAAAATACAAAAAACCAACTATGAAAACTGAAAATTGTGAAACACTGAAAATATGATGAAAACTCAAATTAATATTCAGCAAGTGGGCACAAAAGTTTTTAATGCGTAAATAACAAAAAGCATAAATTAGAAGCGACCGTCAAAAGTTGTTGGCCACACAACACTTAAGTGTGTGTGTGTGTGTGTGTGTGTGAGTGAGTGTGTAAGTGCTGGTGTGTGTGCTACGTGCCTCTCGCTGGACCCAAGCATCCGTCCATTCCGTGTATTACATATGCCCTGTCCCCTGACGCATATTATTTTTTAGCAATTACCGAAACTCTGCAACTTTAAAAGCACAACTAATTTGTTAACATGCAATCCCTAAAACAATTTGGACAAGTTTTTTTTTTCGTACTTATGTGTATATACATTTTTTTCGAGTTGTAGAAATTTGTTCTTTTCTGTAGAATTTATAGTGATGTAAAATATACAAAATAGTTGAATAATATTATTTAACAATGCAATTTGTTTGTTATTCTTAAACTTTATTAAATGATTGCAGCTCTCTAAAGTCGACAGCAAAAAAAAAACAGTTTGTTTTGTACTATTTACATAATGGGTATATATAGAGTCGACTTTGCGCTGACTTTTTTAATTGAAAATTGAAAAAACAATCGGACTCAAACAAACATAGAATTGCTTACCTTATGGAACTTTGAATACCCTATTTTATGTAAAGAAAATGAACATTTTTTAGCGCTTAAAAATAAATTCCTTAGTGAATTAAATAAAATTTTTCAGAATTTAGAATTACAATTTACAAAAATTTAACTTATGCACTCCGATTTAATTATTTATTTATATTTTTATATTTATTTATTATTTATTAAATTTAGTTTTAAGATTTATTTTTATTTTTGTCTTTTTTTTATGCTTCTAAAATCTTTTTTGTAATTTGAATTAAACTGATATACAGAATCAATTTAGAGGCCAAACCATGGTGAAAATGGTAAACATCTTGAAAATCGGTGTAGTTTTGACAAAGTTACGGGAGTTTGAATTCTGGCAAGTATGTGTTCGGGAGATTAAATGTCAACATTTTTGTCAATTTTGGCTTGATTTTTAACAGAAAAATAGACCCCTCAGAATCACTTTTAAAGTTGCGTTTTATACTAACTTTGGTACCAGCAATCTATTAAAAATAAAACTTCGCGATTCCAAATAAAAAAAAATTTTTTTTTTCAAAATAAGTAAGGGGGGAGTAAAGGATTTTTTTTGGAAAAAAATGAAAAAAAAATTATTTTCAAAATCAATTTAAATTGAAATACAGAATCAATTTAGATGTCAAACCATGGTGAAAATGGTAAACATCTTGAAAATCGGTTTAGTTTTGGCAAAGTTATGGGAGTTTGAAATCTGGCAAGTATGTGTTCGGGAGATAAATGTCAAAATTTTTGTCAATTTTGGCTTGATTTTTAACAGAAAAATCGACCCCCTCAGAATCACTTTTAAAGTTGCGTTTTATACTAACTTTGGTACCAGCAATCTATTAAAAATAAAACTTCGCGATTCTAAATCAAAAAAAAAATTTTTTTTTTCAAAATAAGTAAGGGGGGAGTAAAGGATTTTTTTGGAAAAACTATGAAAAAAAAATTATTTTCAAATTCGAATTAAATTGTAATACAGAATCAATTTAGATGTCAAACCATGGTGAAAACGGTCAACATCTTGAAAATCGGTTCAGTTTTGACAAAGTTATGGGATTTTGAAATCTGGCAAGTATGTGTTCGGGAGATTTACATGTCAAATTTTTTTTCAATTTTGGCTTGATTTTTGACAGAAAAATCGACCCCCTCAGAATCACTCAATCTATTAAAAATCTAATAAAAATAAAACTTCGCGATTCAAAATAAAAAAAAATTTTTTTTTTAAATAAGTAAGGGCTCTTAAAAGCAAACTTAAGTTTAAATTTGAAAACAATTGAAATTTTTGTTTTTTTAATATTTCATTTAAAAGTTTAAAGTTTCGCAAAAACTATTCGCTATTAAACCCGTTGACAGCTTCTGTAGAATATCAAAAATTTGACATGAATTCAGGGGTATTTTGTTTATACATATGTTTTGTTTTGCACACCACAAAAATGATAAAATAATTTCAAAAGTTCAAAAGTGTTTTTATTTATTATTTTATTTTTGTGTTGTGATTTTTGCGCTCTCTATGAAATGGAGTTGCCAGCGGGGGCAACCACTGAAAATCAGCAAAAGTGAAATTGTTGCAATTTCTTTGTATTGGCCGCAGGTCAACAAAACGATAAATGCTCGGTTAGTCGGCAGGCATTTGTTTACTTTTAATTTGTGTTGCTGTTCTAGTGTGTGAGAATAGGTGTGTGTTTGTGTGTTTATAATATTTGCTATTGCTTGTGTGATTTGTGCTTAATTGAGAGTTAAACGCGCTGGGAACTTTTTTATCAATCGCAAACACGCACTTTTCCCATGAGCTGATAATTTCCTTTTTTTATGCGCGCAGCCTGAAGAAACTGCACAAGGTGCAGCTGCTTGTCGATGCCACGTGCAACGTCTTCTATCTGCCCAATCTGGAGCGGCAGCCGCGCGAGGACAATGTGATTGGCACACGCAACTTTGCGGCCAATCAGTGCGATCTCAATTTCAGCTGGGCTCTGATGGAGGCTTATGCCCAGGCGCCGCCCTACGACGCCGAGGCGCCCGGCGACGACGTCGATGGAGCAGGCGGCGAGCTGGGCAAACGGCGTCAATCGACGTGCCACAACATGAGTGACACCGCGTGGAGTAACTATCGGCATTTTGTGCAGCTGTCCGGCATCGACTTTCGCAGCAGCACGCAGCTAGTCTTTGACGTGCTGCAGCAGATGATCGAGGTAAGTTCCTGGCTGCCTGCCACAGCCGGTTGAATCTGTGATGTATAACGTACGGCAATTGTAGCAGAATTTCATTTCATTTTGAGAAGATTTTCATTTTGGATATTCTTGAATGAAGAAGCAATTTTTCTTAATTTAATAATCGAACATTAATTGTGCCCAAATAGGTAAAACCTTTTGCACTGCACTTTTTAAATTTTAGATTTTTAGATTAATAAATTTTGGAATTTTGTTGAAATACAAATTTTTCTTCAGTTTAAAATGTTGTACCTGGCAAGGTTTATACATAATTTAAATACAAAAATTAATTGTTTTTCTTCTCTATGTGTGCTCATCCATTTAGTGATCCTTTGGGCGCACATAATTTGCTGCCTAGCCAATTGGCTTGAATTGAATCGATTTGGCTGTTGCCAGTTGGCTAATTGGAAATGTCTAAATGTCTGTTGTTAACGTTTGTCCACAGGTGAATCACGTCCTGGTGCTGCCGAACCTGGTCAAATTCTGTGAAATCTGCGAGAGTCGTGATCAAATCAAGTGGATTAAGGAGCGCACACTGCGACTCCAGGACCAAATCGCCATGGACGATACCATATCGCATGAGGTGGGTGCAAAAATAAACCAAAATTGGTGCAGCCTGCCTTCATTACATTTGCCAATGCATACGTCGTCTTCGTCTTTCCGTTCTACTTCTTCCACTTGTTGTTGTTTTCATTGCAGCACATAATCTACTTACTGTGCCGCACGCAGGCCCTGCTGATACCCAGCCACGGCGAGCTGCAGCATTTGGCCGCGCTGATTGGCAACGTCTATTTGAAGAGCTCGCACTGCTTCATTCGCATTGCGGCCCTCCAGGGCCTCCTCTGCCTTCTCGAGTGCTGCGCCCGCACCAACACGGCCATGGGCAAGCTCAGTGATGAGCTCGCATTGCTGCGTGACTTAATTGTTGGCTACATCAATCGTCAGGGCATCATTGATGAGAGGTAATACACAAACGCAAACATACAGCAACACATACACATGCACCGTGTGCAGCCGATGCACTATGGAGAATTCGGAACATGAAACGGCATTATTATTATTTTTATTATTTAAAGTATAAGGTAGTCGTTGTTCAGTTAACTGAACACCGAACACTAAGACAACTGCATCAGATCAAGTTAAATTCTATGAATTAAAATACATATAGAGTTGCCGAGTTTTCGCAAACAGCGAAACCGGCCAACTGCCCCACAGTGCCATATTTCAGGCAAATCTCAAGTCCTGTGTAACAATTATCGCTGCCTGGTAACCGGGCTGGCATTAGGCATCAGTTGCCGCACGCAAACCCAGTTGCCACATCTTGGTTTTAGCCGCAAATAAGAGCAAGTTGCAGCCAGCTCTATTTACGCTGTACATTAGTTGGGCTCTTGCCAACGCTCCGCCGCGTCATGCAATAATGGCCAAAGTTCTGCAGCTTTTGGCCCTGACGCTGCGGATCTACCTGGTCTGGTTCGCTTTTGTGGCGTTATCAAAAAGTTTTCAAGTGCTGCGACGGATGCTGGGCTGCACTTCCTTTTGCGTTGGCAAAAGTCGAAGTTCTAATAACTCGACGTGACTGCCATGACCATATTGAAAGTTCCTGTGGCTGTCGATAGATTTAACCAACTCAAGCGGAATGTCTGATCGATGGCACTGCCGGGGCTGCTGATGTTGCCGTTGCTGCTGTGTATATTGCTGCTGCTGCTGCTGCTGTTGTGTGTGGCAGCCAAATTGTAATTATTGGCATTGCAGCTGCAGCGGCTTCTGTTGCTGCTGCAAGTTTTGCTTAGCTACTTGCTGCGGGCTGGGGCTATTGATGAAATTTCATATGCCAGCACTTCAGTTGCTTTGCTGCTCAAAAGTTGTTGTTGCCGACGAAAATGTTGCACAAGTTTTCTGTCTTCTTCTTGCGCTTGGCAACCTTGAAAATATAGCTGGCGTGCAACACCCAAAAAAGTTGCGACCGTTGAAAATTATTAAATTGAAATTCAGGCAAAATTGCGCATACGCCGCATTGGCCGCGCACATCCAATAAGAGGCCATACGCAATTTACCATCAGCCGCAACAACAACAACATTTAGCGTAGGTTCTCTGCAAACTAATCAGCGCACAGACAACAGCTTTAGACCATGGCCAAAAGCCATAGTTCGCAACCGGCCTAATTATTTTGCAATTTTACGCGCGTAACAAGGCGAGCTCTGCCCCGTTGGCCACGTTGTAAAGCGGTCAGCAATGCGAGCGCCCCCATCAAAAACTTCTAATTAATTTACAGAAAGAAAAAAATGGGAAAATGCACACATGATGCCAACGGGCGAACGGGTTAGCGGTCAGAGATTGCGTTGGTGTCAAAGTTTTTGCCCCGTTTTTCAACGCGTGGCTCGAGGCGAAATAACTTGTTAGCGAGGAAAATATACGCTTGCGAAAGGTATTAAAATGTAGTCCCGAAATACACAACGCATAGAAGAAGACGTGTGTGATTAAATATATATATTATTAATCTGTATGAACAGTCATATAAATATCTGACTCGTTAAGAACGTTATTATAATGCTCCCATGTTTTCCTAGATATCCTAACTAAACACAGCAAATACAAACGCCACCTACTGATACATAAATTAACTGATATATAAATGAAAAGGTTACATTTGAAATATATATATATATATATGTCATGCCAGCAAACGGTCAACATTTTAGTTGTTATAGCCGGATTAAATATTATGTATCGACCGGAAATTAAATACATCGCTCTGCGGCCACTATGTTTGCAAGGGTATTTAATATTCGGCACACCAACAACAATTGCCCCTGTTAAATTTTACCTTTACCGTTTTTTGCTCTGCTTTCAGCCCGCTGCAGTTCAGCGACGCGCATACGAAGCTGGTCTGGACGCTCAATTACAGCCTGATCGAGTGGACATCGAAATTTGTGCCGCAATGCCATTTGCTGTCGAATACAATTATTGCGGCCAATAATTTGCTGAAGAAGACACAGAATGAGGAGCTCTATCTGTGCGTGCTGCATGTGAGTAGAAGCCTAGCCTAATACGCATACACACACACACACACACACACACGCAGGCGGACTGTCAGACAGACTGTTGCCATTGCTGCGCCTGTCAAGTTCCTACTGATGGCCCTAAACGCTCAGCCATTGGCCAACCAAATCTAGTTGGCCGACTTCAACTCAGACAGCGTTCACGTCGCGCTTAATTGGTTTTTTGATTGACAATTTTCAAGAGGCAGCGAACCAGCCACCGGGCCAACTGCAATGGCTAGCAAAAACAAAAAAAAAAAAATCTAAAAAAAAGAAAAAGAAAAAACACACTCTCATAACTGGCAGACGCAGAAAAAATGCGAAAGCAACAACAAAATGTTTATTGGCCAAAACGGAGCGTCAAAACAGCACAAGTCGCACACAGCTACACCCACCGTGTGTGTATGTGTGTGTGTGTGTGTGTGTGTGTGTGTGTGTGGGTGTGAGTACATGAGCTTGTTTCAGTGCCCTGCTCAAAGTCCAATGTAATGAAATTGTTGCTCAAACATTGTGCAGACATCGCTTATATGATGTTGCAGCAGAGACAACATCAATAACAAATTCCTCAGTCGGTGCACATAATTTGGCCATTTAATAATCGACTAGTTGAGATTTTAATTGCCTTTGGTAACATGGTAGTAGATGCCAGTACGCCAGTGGATAAACAAATTGCATGCACCGACTACGACAGTAATTAACAAATAGAAATGCAGCTACTAAACAAACGTAGTCGACATCAAGATATCACGTAGTGTGCATATAAAAAAGCCAAGTTTGGTACTTATTTTGTATAGCAAAATGCTATAGTGGATGAATTATTGAAGATGGCTTTCAAAAAATTCAAATAACACTCCGACTTTAACTGAAAGTTAAGCTAGCAATAAAAATGTACAGAGCTGTATCGATTTGTACTTCCTCTCTATATTTATAGAGAGTCCTCATATACCCATTTTCAAATGAAAATGCGTCGTAGAGAATGCAAAACGTTTCTGTACGCTGAATACTTCCGGTCATTGGATATTTTTTGCTGGCGGCCAAATTAAATTCAACTTTTGGAAGCAATTTATGAAATTTGCACGCTATTCAATTGTTTCATTGTTGTTGTTGTTTTTGCCGCTACTTGCGCTTTGATGGCAACAGACAGAGACAGAGCGAGCTAATAGCAACAAGAGAGAGTGGTAGATAGGCTGCAGGGGCTGGGTGCGCAATAGCGCGCAGCGACAACAGCGGCCAATAACAATAACAATTTGCCACTCAATTAGCGTGGCCATTACTGAAAAATCCACTTAAGTATGCAATGATAAAAATTCAAAAGCGAATCGTCGCCCACTCCGCCGCCCCCCGAAGGCTATTTCTCTATGCCCCTTTTGTGTACACATATATACAATGCTATCTACATGTTTATTTTGGTTTTTTTCTTTTTTAACAATACAAATTTACATATCGTATGTAGTGCACTTATTTATTTATCTTCTGCCTTCGCCAGGGTCTCGAGCGCATTGTGGTGACCAGCGGCTGTGGGAGTGCAGCGCCTACTGCAGCCGAGTTCAGCGGAAGCGGTGCCGGGGATACTGGAGCGGGAGCGGGAGCTGGAGCTGGAGCTGGTTCTGGAGCTGTGGTCACACCGCAGTTGCGACATAAAATTGAAAAACTTGCGCTCGAATTGCTGAAAATGGAAAATGAGAAATTTTCAATTCCAGCATTGAAATTGCTTTTGTCCTGCATGTATGTGGGTAAGTACCAAAAAGGGAGAATCGACCCAGCAAAAGAGAAAGAAAAAGAAAAGAAGTAGCGAAAGCAGACGCAAAACAAGAATTTATACAAAGACAAACAGAACAAGAAACAGATGTTGTGAGTAGTTGTTGCTAGAAAGCTGCCGGAAATATTTTGTTATTTTATTTAATGTCACAACAGCCGCAAGAACCAATTGTTCTTGTTGTTGTTATAGTTGTTTTTTTTTTTTTTTTTTTTTTTTTGTTGTTTATGGTATCAGCAGAATCGGCTTTAGCATGTGGGCAGCATGTGTTGCAGCTCCCCGGCGGATGGTGAAAGTTAAGCGGGTGTTTCAAATATCCAGACAGATTGTGATTTAAATTAGACTTAGAATTAGACTGCGTTTGAACACGATGTTTTTACAGAAATTCAGAAATATGGCATAAAATTATTACAAAATTATTTGCTAATATTAAAGTCTGTGTTACTGCATTGTGATACTTGTTTCAAGTTACCTTAGAAAACTTCGACCAGCGCCCATCTCTAGTTGAAATATGGTATTAAGTTGTGTAGCACTGAAAAAAAAGACCAACTTAATCATATACATTAAATATGCACATATATAATTTAATATATTACCCACTTTAATTTGGTTTGAGTTTTGGCGTCAGGTCAATTCGTAGCCTGTTCCAGTGGCCAAAACTCAATGGGCCAGTGTCCATCTGTTTGCCTGGCCTTGTTCAGTGTTGGGTCAACAGTTTGTTTGCCCGCCATTTTGGCCATGACTGCGTGTGTCCGTCCGTCTGTTTATGTAAGGACATGCCCTGGTAATTGCTACTTTCGCCGGCCAGTTGGCCAGTTCGCTGGCAGACCAACAATTATTTCGCTTGTTGCAGTTATTAGCGCAATTTGGGCCACTTATTAGCGCTGAGAAGTGTTTGACACTCCAACACAGGCAGTCGCACCCTTCTCTCCCAGTCTCTCCCCAACTGACCTTTCCCTTTCCACAAACAGCTCATTTTGAAATGCTGAAATATTGCTAAGCGGTTCTTCGGGACACAGTTCGGTCGTTATTTTACCCTTTGATTGTTTTACCCTTGCAAACGATATTATAAATTGGCTAAGTTATGTGTAACATCCCCGACTCCATAAAGCATCTATCTTGAATTCAAATTTGAATACTGTGTTAAAAAAGTGCAAACACATTTCGCATACATATTTTGAATTTCCTCAGCAGCATTTAATAATTTATCTCAGCTGAAAGATTTTATTAAAAAAATCCAAAAAATTGTATTGTCAATAATGAATACATTTGAAATGCAGAATCAATCTAGAGGGTCAAAAAAATGCCATCAAACATGAAAATCGGATCAGTATTGAGAAAATAACAATAATAAGTACTGTGTACTGAGAACGGGTATTACGCAGTCGGTTATGTCCAGCTGCAATGTTCTTACGTGTTTACTCATCTGCATGACGACCCACCCCCTTCCCACCCCGTTGTTCATTAATGTGGACTTAGCTCTATAAAAGAACAGCGATTCCGGCCCCATCCGCAGCAGGCATCAAATATTATTGTTGTTTCGGCCGTTTTTGGCGATGTTGACTTGATAATCGCCGCCAATGTGGCTTTAAAACGTGTTGCTTTGGCAATTGGCTTAGCTGAAAATCGTTTAGTTGTGTTTTCCTTAACAGCTAACAGACTAGAGCTTGCCGCGCCCCCTGCTCCCTTCAGGCCATTTCCCTCGTCAGCTTTGGTTTAATCTTTTTGTGTTTTTCCTGCGTTTTTTGCTTCTGGCACAACTTTAAACTTGAAGTTTAGCTTTTCGGGGCGAGCGTAAATATGTGCAGCGGCTTTTTGGCCAAAACGATGGCAGCCACATGGCATAACTATGGCACAGGATGCGACGCAGGATACGCTGGCCAGTTCGCAGCTCGCTCGCACGCAATCTCCGTGTATTTTCCTTGCACTTTGTCAGTTGGGATGCGCGGGTCCTCGGCAAATGCGCACAGCATGCAAATCCTTTGAAAAATGTCAATGTTTGTGCGGGCTGCCGCCCCCATGTCCCCCCTGCCTCCCATCAAATCAGTTTGGCAGCAAATGGCGGCGATATTTAGGCCCTTCGCGGCCAGGACGAAGTGCAGCTGAGCGGAAGTTGGCCATTGCGTGGCGCGTTTTTTTTCGACTGTTCGTTAGCCTGGTTTATTAAAGTGTTTGGCGGCGCAAAAACAACAGCAACAAGAAACAAAAACAAACAAAAGTACACGCAGAAGACGACAATGCACGCCCACGAAAACACACTACAAAAAAAAAAACAATAAAATAGCCGCCTCTTCGCCGAGCCCTACGAAATAATAAATATTTGCAGCTATATTGGGCATCCCTTAAGGGCCAGGACAGGCGCCACAGACCTTTTATTTATTCTTTTTTTCTCGTTGCTCCTTAAACGAATTTTACAGTTTGTTAGCAATTTTTGTTGTTGTTTTTTTTTTTTGGCTTTTATATTTTCTTTCCTCTCGGCATTTGTGGCGCGCATAATTGTGGCCCCGACCTTAGCCAACATGCAGCATCAACCACAACAACAACAATAGCCAAATTGGCAACTGTAAGAGCCACCATTGTAAGCTGGTAAAAGCAAAAGGCCAAAGTTGCGCTGGCCAAGCGCTCGTATTGTAAATAATTCGCGCACGCCAAAGCCAAATGCAACCACATGGGGCAGTCAGAGCTTAGTGCTGCCTCACCCAAAATACATGCCCCCCCACACACACACACACACACACACAGTTTGGTGCAAAGTTCGTCGCCAGCTTTTCGCTTTCAGTACAAAGCCGGTAACATATTTCACCTATGCAGCAAACGCGACGCACATTAATTTTCACAGTTCCCAGTTTCCATCACATCGGATTTTAGCTGCTGATCATCTACCGAATAAACCCAATGTCAATAGGGGGTTTCCCTTTTTAGTCTCGGCTATTTTAACACATCTCTTCGAATTTTACTTGGAATTAGCTTTAAAATTGGCATTTAACAACCTATATATATTCCTGTTGCTAGTCAAACATGAACACAATGCTCAGAGTGTTTATTTTATACTCTGTAGAGCTGTTGAAAGGGTATGTGAATTACAAAAAAAAAAAGCTGATCTGAGATGCAATAAGACTAAATCTATTATTTGAATTTTGATTTTGTTTCATATTAATATTTATATTATTTATTAGTACTATAGAATATAGTTATAAACTATTAGTCAATTTAACATTGAATTTGGAGTCTCAATTTTAGAAAACTCATTTCCTATTAAATATTGTTTCTAATAACCCAACTATTGTTAATATGATGACTATGTCATTATCAAATATTATATATTAACCTGGGATTCGAACCTCCATCCCAGTTCTACATAATTTTATAGAAAATAATAATAATTTTTTGTAGTGTTAAGTTTCTAGAGAAATCGATATTAAAATAGGGTAATCTAAAATGTAAACCGTAATTTCTATATGCCTACGCATTTCTCACTAACTCAGTACAGGGTATACTTAGCGATTATGCTATTTGAACGTGTTCTTTCACTTATTTCAATGGATCTCTAGAACTCTCGTCTTGTGCTGTGCAGCTAGGAAAACAAACAAATAAACTTTGGTAAACACCAACATCATTTCAAAAACGAATCCAGACACCCACACCCACACCCACTTATACAGAATGTATGTATCGAAAGGCAGACGCGTCAAGTTGTCTGCTTGTGGAGAGCCCTTCCACGGAAGAGGGGAGTTCCCTTTGAGCTCCTACTCGTGAAAAATCCATAAAATTGAAATGTAAATTTATGTGTGCCCTGGCGGATATTTAAGCATTGACGTTGACTTTGACGCTGACGTTAACGTGGACGTTAATGCTAATGTTGTCGTTAGACGCGAGCGGAAGACAGCTTGTTAATTGTTAAGTTTTGTTGTGCGTTACCCATTATTTTAACTTTATATTATATTATTATCTCGCTCGTTTTTGCAGGTTCCGCCAGCCAGCTGGAGAATACGGAACTATCGAATGGCATTGTCCACGATGATCCGGAGATAATCGCGCTGCAGAGCGATAAAGTCGATATTCTTTTGCATTGTATTAAATCATCGAGTCGAGACGCCGCGTGGATTTATGGACAGGTTCTGTGCCAAATTATACGTGATTTAGTGCCGCCAAATGAAATATTGACGAAGGTCATAAAGGAGTTCCTCGCCATAAATCAGCCGCATGGCGATGTTATAGCCACGATTGTATATCAGGTGAGTGTGTGGCCAAATCTGTTGGCCAAGTGTTCAGTAGGTCCTCTAGTCAGTTTGAGCTCAGTTGAGCTCAGCTAGCAAAAGGTAAAGACGTCGCTTGCCTCTTGGTTGTGTGTGTGTGTGTGTGTGTCGTTGAGGTTGCTTTGGGCAGCTTTATGGGCCTGGTGCGAAGCAAATGCACCGCTAATATTTGGGCGAAAGGGTAAAATAGTTGCCCCATTCAGTTGTCAGATGCCAGCTTGTGCTGTGGTGTGCGTGTGTGCCCGGCATTTGTTGGCAGCTTGAAAATTAATGGAATTCATGGCTACAGCTTGGCCCCTGCCCAGGCTGGCCCAGACCAACAACGTACGCAACAACTATGTGGGTCAGTGCGAGAGGCATCCACTGTGGTGGCATAAAATTTTTTCATTAGGTTCAAGGTTGCACTGTGGGTGTGTGTGTGTGTGCAGGGAAATTAATAAGGAAAAACAAGAAGAAAAGTAAAAGCAAATACAAGCCGCCTTGGACTTGTCTCAGCTTTGGGCGGGGAAGCAACAGCAGCCGCAACTGGCTTTAAGCCCAAATTGCACTGTCATTTGGGGCAAGTTAACTAACCCGACCAACTGAAGCGAGCAGCGGAATTTCATTAGGCCAGGCCTGCCACAAACTGTGCAGCACACCTTTCTGTACCCTTGCATGGGGTATTTACAATTTTAGGGACGTCATGTGTAACGCCTAGAAGAAGATGTATTGCAGCACAAAAATTAGTACGAATTTAATAAGAAAAGTTGTATGAAATTAAAAAAAATATTTGTTAAGAAACATTCTTTCTATATTTCAAACATTGTAATTGCATATATATTGCATATGTATATATAGCTGCCATAGCAACTATCGGATTATGTTTTTGTTTAGGTAATCTATTTAATTTTGAAGTTGTGCGAACCTAATTCACCTATTATGAGTTTAACTATGCACCTAATAATAAGAAGCACTATATGAGCTCCCATAGAAACAAGGGTATTCGTTATTCGGTAAGCCGAACACAAATTCTCCTTTCTTGCTTCTCGTTTTTGGTGCACTCACTGCGGCGCCTTATAATCAACAATTTTGTTGCCTTTTGTTTTAGCCAACGCTTTTCACAGCAGCACTAACGTATTCTCCGCTCTCGGTCTTTGTTCCATTTTTGGTCTACGTGCTCTTGCAGGTGTTTCGCTCGGCTATTGACTCGTCGTTCCTGCAGATGCTGCAGGATTGGCTGATCTGCACGCTGCCAACGTTTTTGGCCCGGCCGGAGGAGCAGGGCGTCTGGGGTCTGAGCGTCATCTTTTTATCCGCTTCCATAAATCTGCATTTGATTAAACTATTTCCGCTGGTGCTCGGCATCGGTGCCGCATCCGCCTGCGGCGGCGTCTCGACGGCCGCTGGCGCTGCGGCGCTGCCACCGCGGAAATTGGGTCAACACGAAATTGCATTGTTCGTGACAGCTGCACAAGATTTCCATGCGAAATTGAGTGGCGAGCAGAAGCTGCGCTTTCGCGAGGCCTTCAGGAACTACGAGCAGCGCCAGGTCTATGCCACGATGCTGCAGCGCCTCGGCTAGCTGCTGATAAGGCGTCCTCATCCCCGCCCTCCCGAAAAATCGGAATAGAGCGACCCCCCGCGAGCTGCCCCCTAACCCCCAAGGAGTTCCCAAACGGATTTGGCCAAAACTTGCGTCCAGGAGAAGCGCAAGCGTGAATAACTAATTGCTCTGCTCGGCGTTTGTTGGCGCCAACAAAGTTCAGACGGATGTACTCCTTCTCCCTCCCCCCCACTCCTCCCCAACCTCCCCCTTCTGTTCGTCGTCATCCTCGACCGGGCGAAACTTCTTTAATAGTTGGCGAATTCAAAATTAATTTATGGTTTACATTATGTGTAACTAATATTTAAATTATTGCCACCACGCCCCCTCTTCCCCGCTCCTTATCTATTGCTCGCTCGAAACTTTAACGACCCGCAATTAATTCCTGAGACGCTCTCTGCCTCCTTTTAGAAAATTGTGTTCTTGTCGGTTTTTCGTAAAGTTTTTCATTCTATGTATTACAACGTGGCTGAGCGAAGAGCCGGGCAGTAGTCATTAGTATGCGGCTTAATCAATTGCTAGTTAATTTAATTAAAAATTCCATTATGCGAAATTGTAATAAAAATAACCTAAAACGTATTTAACCAGCGATCAACTTATATTCCAATTGTAACTCAAATGTATTTGTTCAAAGTCTTAAAAGCGATTTATTAATAAAATGCAAACTTCAAATCAACGTGTGTCTTTTCTTTATTAATCTGGGCCATACTTAAGGCGTCGCCTTAATCTCAACTGGGCGTAACCTATTTTTCCTAAGAGTCTGATAAAGTTCGTCTCGAGCTGCCGCAGTTACTTTTTCATGTGAACTGTTCTTTTTTTGCCATTTAAACTGTGTACCAAATCTGTTTTGAACTTTTGCACTTTTACCTTGTGGCGCTTGTGCTGCTGCTGCTGCTTCTTCTTCTGCTTCTGCTGCTGATGATGGTGCATGCAACACAGCTCGTGCGGATTTTTGAGTTGCAGCTAAGCGCATTAAAATTGACAAAATGCCACTCAAAAAGTATCGTAAAACTTGTTGGCTACAGGAAAAAAGGTAAGTTGCTTCAAGATTCGAGTACAAACGACTAGCAGATACACTACTTCTCTGCCTTGGACTGGTCTGTTCAAAAAGAGACGTCTAACTGCGCCCAAAAATCAATTTGTTCATTATTGGAGAGGTCGGAAAAATTGCCAAATAATTAGTAAATATTAAATTGTGTAAGTAAGCGTAGTTAAATTCTTTTATATTTATAAATATTTTAAATTAATTTTAAATTGAATATTTAAAAAAACTATCCTTCTAGGTATTAGTAATATTGTATATTTGAAAATCATAAACCTTACTTTTTAAAGAAAAAACCCTTTCTGCTGCTCGAAAACCTGGTTCACTTAGACATCTGATTTAATTGAATAATTCCCAAGGAAATAGTAATTTTTAAGCTTTTCACTTAACTCATGCACATACATAGCTAATATACCCCCTGCGACAACTATTGTGGATTGAAGAGAACGAATAAGAAGATTTTCCGCCATTTTGTGACTTATAGAAGCTACATATACACTGACAGCCCTTTGGCTGTATTTGTGTGCAAAAATTGGCAGATCAACTTTTTGCTGCATGCGTACAAGTGTAGTGCGTGTGCGTGCGTGTGTGTTTGTGTGTGTGTGTGTGTGTGTGTGTTGTGTGTGCGGGCGCTGTGTGCAAATCGGAAATTTGCCAGTTGAGCGCAAATCGAGAAAGAAACGCTCGAAAATGAAGTGTAAAGTCGTTTTTGTTGGCCCAAAACGCCTTATGCAATCGAGCACAACATGTAAAGGTGGGTGTGTGCGAATGTGTGGATGTTGTGTAAAGACAATGTCCTTTGCTGTTGCCATTGTCGCGATTATGCGACACGCCAAGAGGCAATTTGGCCGTCGCGTTGGCCATAAACTGCATCATTTGGGCTATCAGCATTTGGTTACGCTTCATTTGGCCAAATGGCCATAACGGGCCCGGGCACAGATTGTCGCCAGCTGGCCCGCCCAGTGCCCGCTGCCCGCTGCCCGCTGCTCGCTGCTCGCTGGCTGCTGCCAATTTATGTGGCGCAAACGACTGACCGAGCAGCGCGCCCCACAACACTGAATCAGGTGTGCCAGACCTGCCATGACCTGCGCCTGTTCCCATTGCCAGCGCCAGCCGAGTGTTCCGTTCCGTTTCCAGCGTTCCGCAGCATTTGCGCTCTCTTCGTCGCTGTTAAATCGCAGAGGGCCGAAACTCACCACTTTTCGGAGTTGCGCTCTTTGCCGTAGGACTCTCTTAAATTTGCCGACTCTCTCTCGTTCTCTCTCTCTCTCTCTCTCTCTATGTGTGACTCTCTCGTGCTCTGGCTGTTATGACTAGGTCAGTAGTGCGACTGTTTCGTTCCATTACGTTTCAGCTGCTTTGTATGCAGGCCAGCACAAAAGTATGCTACAATTTCTTAATGCTCAGCGTCTCAGCACACACACACACACACTCACACACAACGACCACTGTTACACTCACAGTTATGATTATGATTATTGTTATGATGATAACATTGTTGCCATTGTTGTTGGCGGTGTTGGCACCGTTATTGTTTAGCTATTTGCCCAGGCCCTACAATGACTTGGCCAAGAAGTTCCCACGTTGCCCAGCAAAGTGCGTCCACTGAAGCGTGCGCCTTAATGGAGCCAATAGTTTTGGTCCATTGAACAGACACCTACAAACACACACGCACTCACAGACTTACACACACTCCTCGCACCCACTACAAATATAATTATCGTTAGGCTTAAATCGAATCTTAATTCCAAAAATAGTTCTCTTTAATATACAATATTTACTATGTACTGTAAATAAAGTTAAAATCAATTTAGAAATTGACTTGACTTGAAACGAAAAATTGTAATTTGCACAAATTTTCTAGCGAATACAAACTCTCGTGTTAAACTGATTTATTTCTTAGACTGTATACTGCATTTGAAGTTTATATTTGAAAATTTTAGATGTTAAAAAACACTCTTGAAGAATTTTATTTTAAATTTTTAAGAAATACCCTACGAATTTTCCAATTTGCCAGATTTTGGCAACGCTTGTACTTGATTTAAGTACAATATTCTTGTTTACTTTCTCTGCGTTTGTTATACAATCTTTGTATTATACATATTCACAGTAAATAACATTAGGGTGAACTCATAACTATAGGACAAAGAACAAGGAACACAAAAAAATACACACCCACACGCATAGGCTGCCACAAGAGTGAGATAGAGATAGAGAGGTGGCAGCATATTATCTTATGAACAACACCTGCTTTTCGCTTACCTGCAACAGCTTTGAGAAGCTAATTTGAAATTTTAATTACATTGGCAGCGCGATGAAGTGACGCCTGTCATCGACTGATACGCCTTAATTACGCCACCTTGGCGAAACAACAACTCGACATTAGCCACGCCCACGCCTACGCCCACGCCGGTGCCCACGGCAGACAATGTGCCGTGTGTAAAAATCAACGCCTCAAGTTGTTGTGCCGCTCGCTGGACGCGCGCACGCTTATTAAAACTGGAATAAATTATGCAAAACTGCGAGCAGCTCGATTTCCGTTTGCCTTTCGCCTTTCGCTTTTCACTCCCCGGTTTTCGCCCAAAAAGCGTAGCCAATATACGGAACACAAGACGAACGCTGCATAATTAATTCAGCTCCATGAATGCAATCAAAACGCGTGCAAAACTTGACCAAAACCCCGCCAAATAGAGGCCAAAACTTAAAGGTGTCAAAGGCAGGCCTTAAGCCAGGGCTCTCAAAGTTCCAGGAGTGTGGCCAGAGTTTGAGTTTGAACTTCTGTCGATTAATGAGTTTTAGGGCTGTCGCGTGAATGGTGAACTAGTTAATACCAGTACGCGACTTAACAAAAAATGTCTGGAATGTGTGATAAAATAAACCTAAAAATTATTAGATAAGCAATAATATTAATATTACAATGAAAAATGATTTAAAAATTAATTTTATTTCTAACGAGGCCTCAATATAATAATAATTTATTTTATATAAAATCTCAACATGCTTATCAAAATAATAACAAAATAATTACATAAATAATAACATAACAATATTAAAAGGAAAAATTTTAGTAATATGATTTAGAATTTATTTTTAGTTTTGGAAAGATGCCGAACAAGTGAAGTTGAATAATATAATTTATATTAAGTTTTTAAAAAGTGTGCAAGTCGTGTATTTATTTTGGACTGTTTTCACTGTTTTTTAGTACGCAAAAATTCAACACTCAACACTCACCAAAAACGCGACTCGTGGAAACACTCTTCCGCCGTGCTTCCCGGCCACATTAGAATAAATAAATGCCTGAATGACTTGCATAAATGAATGAATAAACATGCCGCGCTGCTAACTTGCTGCAATTGGAAACTCAACTACTCGACTGACTTCTGTGAGTGTATGTGTGAGCCGGGTGGCAGCGCCGGCGGCGCCATGCAATACCCCAAATGCAATATCACAAGTATTTCGATTTCGATTTTGCGTTTTCCACATGACTTCCCAGACAATTAAACGCCAGCAGCAGCCAGAGATTTTTCCGACCATTTTGTATTAGTTGTGATGCTTGAAGTTGTTGAAAATGCGTAACACCAAAAAAAGCAGAGAATTTGCTGTTTATTCATTTATTGTTTACATTGAATTAGCAAAAAGCGGCGCAATTAACAGTTCTGTTTACATTTGACGCCGCTTCGGTGCGCGTGGCCCTAAAATAAACGTTAACAAATAGACAGTTATATTAGCCTATATACTAGTCTATATAACTAAACAGATACATATGCATATATATTTGTGCTAGCGATTTAAAACGCGCGCGATTTTTTCTTTGGTACTTGTTTTGATCGGAATTCTACGTTGTTGTTTTTATGAACTTTTTGGTCCTTTCATTTTGGCATTGGTCGTTAATTAGCGGCACATGCTCAGCCCCATAATTGCCCGCATTTAGCCGCTTGGCCGCGTCCCAGCCGCTCCTGGCCGCCACAAGGCAATCAATCTGCTAGCTCCTGCTCCTGCTCCTGCTCCTGCTCCGGCTCCTGCTCCCGCTGTCGGTCAATCTTTTGGCACACTCTTCCTGTTAAATATATTGTTGGGGCTGTCGCCGATTTTGCTGTCGGCTGTCGTCAATTTGGGCGCTCACAGGCCCGTCGTAGAGGTCCGGCCGCAGGACGTCTTCCGCGGCGGCGGCAAATCAGATGTGTAATTCTGGTAGCGATTCGAGCAGTTAATGGCCTGCAGAGAGTTGTCGGATGAAATGCAAGAAATGGCGGGCCGTAAGTTAATGCGAGAAATACATAAAATAACGACAGTAAACTGTGCCAAAAATGTTTGATTAATGATGTGTTCCTGGATGCACGGCGGAGCCAAACGGAACCAGGCCGACGCTTTAGCAATTCCCCTATCAAACACTACTCCCGTCCACCCCTCGGCCTGGACCGGGGCTGTGGCTTTGCATTTGAATGATTAGATTTGATTCAATATTCAATTATTTAACTGGTTTGAGGTGTTGAAATGCCCACAGTTTATCTGGGGGCCCGTTGTCTGGGCACAGTCCCTTCTATTCCGTTGGGCGTTTGCATATAAATGATTTATGAATTTGCGCTCTGATTGAACCGTCCGAAATTGTTGATTAGTGCGCCGTCATAGGAACAACAACAACAACAACGGCAACGGCAACAATAACAGCAGCAGCAGTGAGAATAACAACAACAATCGCACAGACATTTCCATGCAATCGCTCAAGGGAAATAAGTTACGGGTTTTTGGGCCCCGTCGCCTCTCAACCATTTCCAAATGCATAATGGGTGCGTGTGCGTGTGTGTGTGCGTGGGTATGCGTGTGCGTGTGTACCTGTATTTGCGCTACGGCTGTTATTTGATTATGGCGCATGTTAAGCTCAGGAATTTATACACGGCTTTTCATTTACGAGGAAATGATCGAATAATCGCCCAGTCAGATACCAAATTTGAATATTTTTTCATCCCAAATCTCTTTACATTGATATTGATTGTACAAAGGATTTGAAATTAATGTTCTCAGCTTGTTGCACGGATTAAATATGCAATATTTAAATTAAACGTCTATTAAACTTCAATCATAACATGACATATAAATCATTATAAATTATCAGAAGGCAGTTCTTCAGACAAAAACAACTTCTACAACAGGCAATGATATATGATATTTAATGCAATGTTTATTTAGATACGTGATTTATTTATTTTATGTAAAATAAAGTTAAATGAATTGTATATAATGTTTTCAATAATACAACCAAGTTTATACTTAGAGATAGAAATCAATAATTATTTGGAAACATTCACTCAGGGAAAAAAGCTAACAAATGACTACCTAAATTAAGCACAAGCATTGGCAAATGCAAGAGTAATAAATATTATATTCAAATACTGTGTACCTAAACTTATATTTCTTCAATTAAGAGCGTTTTACGCTTACAAAAACCTTGTATTTCACGCATATTTAAATTCAAAACGCCGCTGTATATAAATATATACATGTAAGGGCCTATTTAATCTGCACCCGAGTGTTTAAGGTCCCGACAGTAGTCGGGTAGTCGGACTGTGCAGTAGCACAGTCTGCCTTCTATTATTGAATTAAATCGGCTGTGCGCCAACATCCTAGCCTAAAAATAATATTAAAAATAAAAAAAACTGGCACACTTTTGACTAATTGTATAATCGACGGGGAGTCAGTTGAGCAATTAGCCAATTTGATGGGCTAATGCGTGTGTTCAATACCTGCCTAGGCGAGGATTTAAAGCCCAGCAGAAGTATAAAAAATAAAATAAACAAAAAGTTTTGCACGCGCGCCCAGCACACTAACAACAAAAACAATAGCCAGCGACAACGCCACAATTTAATTAATGTAATTAATCTAATTTAATGACTTGACAAACACATCAATTAGCGACGGGTGCGCGGGGCCGAGCGACGAACGGCAATTTATATGCAAAGTACCGTCGAGGACTTTGCGCAAAATGGAAAAACTGAAGCCAGCAGCAACCGCAGCAACAACAAAACAAATTAAAATATTAAAATTAGGCCACACAAATGATTGAAAGGAAATGTGGTAGAGAAAATGCGACGGCTCGATGCCATCGATGGGTCTGCCTGTGTGTCTGTCCGTCCGTCTGCCTGTCCACTGTCCCTAAAGTAATTAAAAGTAAGTAAAGCAAAGTCTCCGCCCTCCCGCACCCTCTTCCCTGTGGAATGTGGCCATGAATTCGGTTTTATTTTGATTTTTCCTTACGTTTTGTACTTATGTAAATGGCCACTGACCAAAAAGAATTAATGTGCGCCGCAAGTGAGTTGAATCGGAATGAGGTGCCGTGCATTCTATTCCCGAGCAGCAGCAGCCGGGTCCGGCTCGGTCCCGTCCCGGCTCGAGCTGTGTCAACGAACCTCTTGAATTTGCATAAAGTGCTGAAGTGACCAGTAGCCAACATCTGCTGCTGGTCTTAACGCACGGATAATTTGTTGCAAGTGCTTGTGACGCACATTTGAAATGCCATCATTCAAAACAGCCCACTGTAAGCTAATGATAAACATTCATATCGTGAGGGCGCAGCACAAAGGGCCTAAAAATAGAAACCGTTGCTGAACCAAACGGATTTGATTTAATTTGATTTGCCTGAGCTTGTTTTGGAATTTTATGATTTTCTTTTTTTCGCTGTAAAATCGCTTTTTGTATTTATAACGCAATTGTTGGGCGCGTCCCACGCGGCGAATGCGCGTTTTTCGCACTTAACTCATTAAGGCCCGCCTACTGGCTGGCAAATGTTTGGGCACTGCGCGCGTTTTTCTAATACTATTTTATGTTTTTTTGCACACTGTCTGTCCGTCTGCCTGTTTGCAGGTTAAATAATTTAATTGAATTATCGATGAAAAACATTTGAGGAATAAAAAGCACATTTGAGTTCAAATCAAATACCTGACGTTTTAACAGCTGCATGGAAAATCACGCTGGGCGAACCGGAAACACTTTATAAATCACTGCGAAACTGCAAAACTGGGTCGAGAGCGGCCACTTAATAAAGCCATATGAAATATGTATGACAAAAAAAGTATCAGAAAAGAGGCAAACAATTGTTTCAATTGCCAACAAACAAAGTATTGAAGAAAGTATTCTACATAGTATTGAGCGAGCACTCACGGCTCAACAATGCCATTGAAGAACTTAACAATGGGTCGATTGCCTTGGCCATACTCGGCAATCCTTGGCTCACTCACCTTGTAGAAGGCCTTGCGAAAATTGTCCGAGAGAAAGGCGTAGAGCAGCGGATTGATGCAGGAGCTGGTATAGGCCATGGTGTGGGCCACTATCTGTAGGATCACTGTAAACATGGTGATATCGTACATGTCCAGCGCCTTTAGCAGTAATATCAGCTGTAATCAAATTATATATATGGGAATAACTATTGGAATATTTAAAAAAAATAGCATTCTCAAGATTAAGTACTGTTATTAAAAGCTACTTTAAAATTGATTCCAGTTTTTTGTCAAATATGTCAATATGTCAAATTAAAATTTTGATCAATACTTTGTATCAAAAACATTTTTTTTTCAAAATTTAGAATCACAAAATTTTATTTTCAATCAATTTCTTATAGTATAGTTCTTATAGAATTAGACTTTTGAATATCATAACTTTGTCAAAAATCATATTATTGTCATGTTTAATGATATTTTATTCATGGTTTCACATATTCTTTAAATCTGCATATAAAACTGAGACTCTAGTTTGGATCTTACTCACCTGCACGGGCAGCCAGAGCGAGGCGAAGGCAATGACGACGACGACGACCAGGCGGGTGACCCGCTTGCGACCCCTCTGCGACTCCTTGGACATGCGCACGCCGCTGCCCTGGCGCCAGAGGCGCATGATCATGCGCACATACAGGCCGCTGATGACCATCAGGGGCAGCAGGTAGGAGCTGATGAAGAAGCTCACCTGGAAGGTGCTCTGATCGACGACGTCGTTGTCGATGAAGCGGCACATGGCGTAGGTGATGTTCGTCCGGTTATCATGGTTGACCTGCAGCAAATAAAACAAAAAATAGAAAATATTGCGCATACGTCATGTGGCCTGACAGTTTCATGGCTTTGACATGCATAAATAAACTAAATAGCAGTTGGATAAAAAAGCAAAACAATAGGCAAATAGTTGGCATAACTAAAACGCACACTATCTGTGCCCTGGAGACTGTCTGTGACAGGCGGATAACATATTTGCCTCTTCACATGACGCACTCACTATTTGGCCTCCCCCATTGCCGCCGACCCCTGACCCCGTCTGACAATAGGGTCATAAACTGACTTCGTGTATCGTAAAAATTATTCAGCAGGCTTTTGTTTACAACTTTTGTTTACAATTGCTGCCAGCCCAGTCGCAGCGCGTTGTTCATATTTATATATAAAATACTATTAAAAACTCCCGAGAAATGCACACGAAGAAGGCATATTAATGGCCTCTTTTGTTGCTATGGTTGTTGTTGTTACAAGTAGCCAAACAATGCCCCAAAATGTTGGCCAAGGAAATTTCGCAATTGATTCGCCGTCAAGTTAAAGCACTGCAGCGAAAGTGTGTACACTCAGAGAAATTTTAGCAGTTTCTTCAACTGATTGAGCATAAATTCGTCTACATTTTAAATCCGTTAAATAAATATTTAGATTAAACTACTCTACAAACGAATTTCTGTAGTTGAAAAAAGTATAAAATGTGTTTGATTAATGTAAAAAAAAACTTTCTTAAAATAAGAATTTGCACTCAAGTAAAGAAATTCCCACCTTAACCGTATAACCTACGTAGTTTTCTACGAGTGTTAATTTATAATTTAATTAGTTGTATTTGAATTGGCTTTTCATGTTCGCAAATAATCCAACAACAACAATATTGCGCTACACTGACTTTTAATGTGATTTTGTTGTTCAAAGTATTGTCGAGCTGTTGTCAAAGCGGCAGAAAAACTGACCCAACTCAAGTGGCTGCTGAGATAGCACATAAACAGCTGTCAATCAATGCCATGATATGTATATCTATATTTAATGTAGATATTTCGACGGGCATATGCCGAAAAATCCAAGCAGCGCCGCGTATTTATGGCCATATTTTCCGTATACACAATAGTCCGGCCAAATAGATATTGATACGGACACGAAGCACATTGATTATGGGCAGAGACGCATCTGTTATTGTTATTATTATTTGTATATTTTTTGTTTTGTGTAGACAATAGATAACAATATGTAATATGAATATAATTAATAGCTAACTGTTAATTAACATGTTGATCAAACATGAGTTAATTATGTGCCATTTTATCGCGCGTTTCACACACATATGTGTGAGAGTGTGTGTTATCGGCACACACACCCACACATAAATATTCAATTTGGGCCAACTTAATCCTCGGGCCAAGCAAACACAAACAAAAACAATAACAACAAATGCGACGGGCGTGAAAAAAGGAGCGTGAAATGCCATTGAATAAAATATCAAGTTGCAACAACAACACAGCAGCAATAACAACAACAACAACAACGAGTGCACAGCAAATGGTCCATTTCATTGATAAAGACGCCAACGGCGATAAGATACGTTTAATTACGGGCGACTATTCGATTATGAATAGGCATCAGGCTATTCACATTCATGCGTGTGAAAAAGAAAACCCCACACACCCACACACACACTCCCTCCCGAGGGACTAGAAACGTGTTTCGAGCCAACGCCTCGTAGTTGGCTAAGGAACTTTGTACGCGCATTAGAAAGACAAAAAAGAAGCTATTAAGAGGTCGCAGCTGTCTCGGAAATTTCCATCTAATAAGCCGATTAGGCCTTTTAAACATCGTTTATGTGATCAAAAGCAGTTAAGCAATGTTAGTTAAATAAGTACAAGTCTGCTTTGCGTACATTAATACCCTATTTCAATTTTATAAACATTTAAGTTTCCAATTTGTTTGCTTTTGCAGTGGAAACTTTTGCGTGGATCAGCTTAATATTTATATAGCTCGAATAATACCAATGCTTGCCATTATGTGAACATTTTATTACATTTTTTTTTCGATTTTGTGGCGGATGAGCCAGCATATTATACAGCTGATTATAGTCCCGAGATTCCCACTGAGTGCGTTAATAAAAGATTAGTTTGCAACATGAATACGTTCGCCGATATCGATGCGTGCAAATAGGCCGATGAACCGAGCCAGACAGGCTGATTGATTAATACTGATTATGATTATGTACTACGTATGCTATAATATATAATCTATTATCTACATATATTACTATTGCTTTCTATATACGATCAATATAAATTTTTTTTTTACAAATATTTCACTACCTATCAATTTTTTAGCAAATAAAGAAATAATTGCCATATGGCATATATTGTGAAATAGTTAGAAAAGAAAATCGTTAATGATTTTAAAATAAATATAACTTTAATTAATTTAATTGCTAGCACATAAACGTTTTGGCAAACAAAAAAAAATATTTGTGTTTGTTCTTGCTGCACGAGAAATTTAGCGGCGCTTATTAAACAATTAACTTGTTCTTCGCACCCAGCGCATTGATCATAAACACATTAACGCCCTAATGCCAAATGGATAAATGGTATAAGATATGACGAGGCGATCGTTAAATGCGCAGTCCAGTCCCCGTATCAAGGCCGTATAACGCCGCAGATATATCATACGCACTGTATGCCCGGCTCGCAGAGCTGCCTGTCTGCCCGTGATCAACGATCGGATTATTACTTTTTTTTTTTTTTTGAGGGGAGGCAAGAAATCAAAATTGCATATTGTAAATGGACGTAGCGCATATGGAGGCGAACAGATGAAGCGATGCCATTGGCCATATGACCCGTAGCCGTGCCCGTAGCCGTTAACAAGCCCGTGCAAATATTCGCTGGTGTGCTCAATATCAGCTCTATAATTAAAATTTATGCATTTAAAATAGCAAATTAGTAACAAAAACAAAACAGGCGCCCGAATCCAACGAATTCTCAATCTAAACACGCCAAACGAAACAAAGAATAAACTTAAATAAAAACAAAAGAAATCAAAACAACAACAAAAACAGATATACATATATATATATATATGTATATATCCAAAAAACGTGGGCTGGCTATGGCCAAAGCCAGAGCCCACAACTGACGCGGAGCAGCGGCTCGGGACATCTAACGAGGTGCCGATGATGGGCAGCAATAAATTTGGCTGGCCTCTGTTATTCGCAGCACATTTGTGGCACAGCAGGCAGCAGCCCGGAGGCTGAGCCCCACAAACATACACTCGTACTTACCACCACATCGTGGGCAAAGGTGACCGGCATGGAGATGGTCAGCACGACGGCCCAGAGCGTGCAGATGGCGATCTTTGTGATGTGCTCGGTGCGCAGCATGCGCGAACGAATTGGATGGACAACGGCCAGGAAGCGATCGATGGACATCAGCACCAGCGTGTAGATGGACGCATATGCCGTGACCACAATCAGGTACTGGACACTGCGGCACCACAGCTTCCCAAAGGGCCAGTGCGAGGTCACGTAGTCGACGGCCGTGAAGGGCACGCAGAAGATGACGAACAGCAGATCCGCGGCGGCCAGGTTCACAATCAGCAGATTCGTCGTCGAGTGCATGTTCTTGTTCAGCAGCACGACGAGTATGACCAACAGGTTGCCGAAGAAGCCCGAGACGGCGATAATCCCGAAGAAGATGGGCACCAGCCAGCGCACCGTCTGCCGAATGGCCTCATCCTCGGAATTGGCAAATGTGGCATTGTCCGAGTTGCTGCTGTTGATGCCACTGCTGGCGACTGTGGTCAGCTCCAGCCAGCTGCTGTTGGCCAGGCCGGTGCTTAGATTCATGCTGTGGCGCTTTGTGTTAGCCGTTTTCTATTGATTTTTAATTGTCCCAACGCTGATTACATTTCCTTTTGTTGCCACACATTTTCTTTAATTTGCTTTTCTTGAATTTCTTTCGGGGCGGCGCCTTTGCCGCGACAGTTTTTCCCGTTGTATTTTCACAGTTCGGCGAGTCCAAATAACAAATTTCCAATTAAACGATTTTTCGCCAAGCTGCCGACAAAGGAGACTTTGCCAGAATCGAAAAGTGTACGTTTTTTATACCTTTTTTGTGTACTTTTTTTTCGTCTACTTTTTTTCAATTATCATGCGCAATAATCCGGCGGGTGGGCTGGGACTACAACACGTACCGGACAAAGACAATTTGGTGCCACGCCAATGCACACACACATTCACACACGCCCACACACACACAGCGGCACAATAACGGCTAACGGTAATTGTAACAAGGTAAGAAAACAAAACAGAACGAGCAAAAACTAAAACACGTTAGCAAGGACACGACTTAAAACGTGTCACGCCCAAGATATCTAGATATATATATGCATATATATTTATATCTTTCTATATTTTTGATTGACAAACCGACGTCTTAAATTTTTGGTGGCACATTCAGCTGCTTGCCACCAGCTGTTGCTAATGCATGTGGCACCAAAATTTGTGCCTACAATTTGATTATGTTTTCAATGATTTTCGCGAATTTTTTATCCAGATTTTTCCTCCTTTTTTTTTGGATAAATCGAATATCCAAACTGCACGCGTTCGTTAGCAGCGCACAACTGAGTTCTGTGCGCTGCCTCCAAAAGATTCGCTGTCTACGACGTCGACGACAGCGGCGGCAGCAGCAGCAACACCAACAACAGCAACAACAACAACAACAGCTGCTTGTGTGCGCTCCACGCTCCGCCCAGCGCCAAGCAGCCTGGACAGGCAGCCTTTACATGCGATCTGGGGCAGCGCTGGCTGTTTGCTCAGCTGGGCGGGCGCGAGCGCTCCAACAGTTGGCAACAATAGCCGGCAATAGCAACAAGCCAAACGGCCAACTTGGCTCTATTTATTTGTTGTTGTTTTTTTTTTTTTTCATTTTGATTTTTATTTCTGCGCGTGTGTTTGGTCACCAGGGTGACAGCTTCAGTTGCCGCTGCCCGTGTTGCCATTGTGTTGCCCAGCGGGATATTGGCGCTGACTGCGCTGCTCGGCCCCCTGCCCCGCCCAGCGTCGCCCGGCGTCGCCCAGCGCTGCGCGGTATGGTGCTTAGCTTCACTGATTAACTGCCTGGGCGAAAGTAAAAATCCAGCCAGCAGAAAAATTATATAAAACAAAAACATATAAGCACATGTTACTGTCGGGCATTACTGACTGCGCCATACTCTGTTCACAGTTTAAAAACAGTTCGCAAGTATTCGAAACCGTTCCGCTTCAATTCAATGTGAACTCAAAAACATCGTTAATTGTGTTTGCTTTGTTTAAATTATATTTTTTTCATATTTATATATTTTTTATTTTTCTAAAATATCTGAATTAGGTATACGCGAGTATATGTCAATTTGCATTTACCTAGCCACTGCATAAAACCAATATGCCATTCACCACTCTGCGAAGAGTGTATGGAAACACGAATTCATCGAGACAGCGGCACGCGCTACGTTTTTCGCACTCGTTCGTTAAATGCGCTTTTCCACTTACGCCCCCCACGCCCGCAACGCCTCAGCCCCAGCCAGCGCCACTTTTATTGTCTGGGGTCGCTTATCTCTACGGTTTTATCGCACACCTTCGGAACACTGGGCCGCACAGTCAGAACATTACATAACCGCAGAATGGAGCCAAGCTGGAGCCAAACAGCTGCTGCTCCAGTTGTTCCTGCTGCCCCCCCGCCGTCCTCTTGGTTAAGCCTAGCACCGGCAGCCCATTTACATGCTGGGCATTCACCTGTCACTGGCAGCTTGACGAGCTGGCGTCGGCGTCTGCGTTGGCGTCGCTGCCAGCGTCGCAGCTGCGGCTTAATTGTCGCACAGCATTTGCGTTGATGTCACGCCTCAGTGGGCCAACCGACGATGACGCCAAAGCCAACGCCAACGCCAACGCCAACGCCAACACCGACGCCGGCAACAACAATTTGACGAGATTAAACACGAATTAAGCATCGCATGAAAAAACACAAAAAACGGAACAACGACAACGTAAATAAATAAAAAAAAGACACAAGAAATCAACAAAATGAGCAGAAAGCAAAAGTTATAATCATGTATATTTAATGTGCAGGACGGCGAGTTTAACGAAGTCTTTAATCTTTAATGCCAGCCAGCTGGCTGCGCAAAGTACTTAAGAATAGTTCTCAAATCAAAAATATTTATTTTTTTCACAATTTCGCTGCATACTTTAAGGCGCCGTGTTTGGCATTAAAACGTTCTGAATTCCTATATTGAAATCAATTTCACGGCTCTGATAACTCATTCAAATTAATTTGATATTCTTAATTTAATATATTAAATTCCTTAACACGCATCTTGTTATTAATTTATATTTGGATATATTCATTTAACACATTTCTGAATTTGTTTTAAAAAAAATTAGCTTTTCAAATCATAAAATGAAACTACTTTCGGAATTACCATTCAACTTATTTACATTCAAATATGCAAATCTAAAATAAAGCGCAAAATTCACGAAAACTGTAGAAAGCACAAGAATGCTAAAATTTAGCTAAAGAGAGATCATAATGAAGATTATTTGGTAATCTCATAATTGTTAACAACATATTTAATTTGCCTGCGTGATTTTTGGTCAACATTCACGTTGAAAGTGCACTCGATAAATATATTATATATAATATGTTACCAAATATAACTCCTTGTCCTTTGTTGGCAATACCAATAAAATACGTAAAGAAAATTATAAAATCACCAACTTAACTCTAAAATCAACCGATTTTAATAAGGTGTGCCGTCTTATTAGCATCATAATTAATACATGTGCAAACTAAATCCACAATAGTTTGAAATGCATGTTCAAATTTCTATACCCATATTTCATAAATAAACAAAAATGTAATTTTGGCTTGGAATATATTTCATTTGATTTTATGACAGCAGCGCTCAAATTTTGCAATTAGCATTAAATCAAATACACTGAGTAATCAAACCTGTGAGGCAAGGTGGGCTAAACCAACAAAAACAACAACAACAAGTCGTCTAACATGTATGTTAAGCTAAAATTAAAAGCGAGCATTTCAAATAAATTAACATGTGAATGAATGACAGCCAAGCTGCACACACTTCATGATACACACACACAAACACACACACAAGCTGGCACAGCTACCCTCACACACACACACACACACACACAGAAGATTGTTGTAACGTAACACATTTACAGCCTGGCCCACTTTTTGGCCCATTGCTGTTATAAAAAGTTAAGCAAACAATTTTGTTATGCCAAAACTTTCGATGTGATTGAAATGCTTTTAAACGAGGTACAGCCAGAATGCGCACACACACACACACTCACACACACACACACGCATATTAAAAATGTTTTGTAATGTTAGTCAGGTCGGCTTATTTAATTTTAGCCATAATCATATGCAAGGCCTTAAATATATTGCCTGAAATGAGACTCTAATGTTGATAACAACACCACAGTGGTTAAAAATCATAAAATAATTGTCAAAAATTAATCAATATTTAAAAGAGTTAATTAGAATTCTACAAAAATAATTCCATTTGGTTTACTTTAAGGTTAAGGCTGTAAGAATTGTATTTATTTATTTAGATTAATTTGTTTAAATTTATTTATTACATAATTAAATTGAAAAAGTTCGTGAATACCGGCTGAGTTTCGACGCAATAATGGCATTTGAAAGGCTTAAAATTTGTATATAAAATAATATTGAATATTGAATTGAACATATTTAACATTTAAAACAAAATGGTTGAAGTACCGCCCATAGTTGGATTTCTGGATGATGTGCTCCATTGTCATTCAGCAGACACTTGATGCCCAAAATGATGGATTATCGCCTTTTCCGTGCTGTCGTAATATTTTCATTTACTTATTTTTGTTGCTTTCTAGTATGCATCCATTATGTCTGCTGTTGTGAAACGGTTTCGGGTTAGAAAACTTTGTGAACGAAAAGAATTAATAAATGTAAATCGGCAGGAAACTGTCCGAAAGGCAAGCAAATCCTTTAAAACAGTACTAACAGCCGCATTAAACGGCATTTCTCTGGGAAAAAGGGTTCACTTTTGCGCACAGCTTTTGCTATTTAATCATTCAAATTGACTTTCTTGCCTGATGGCCGTTAATTTTGAAATCCCTTTTTAAAATACGCTACTCTGCTTTCCGTTTGCCTTTCATATTCGGCCCGTAACTTTGTTTTCCGCTTGCGGCTTATAAGTTTTTAGCCCCTGCTCATTCCATTTATTTCATTTTACTTTAAATTTTTTGCCTTTTCGCTTTTCTTTTTCACGAATTTTCCTTTTGTTTTTGCGCGGGCTCACTTAGAACGCGCTGAGTTTGCATTTGGCTTTCCTTTCAGCGTTTTCCAACTCCCCCCTTAATTTTTTTTTAGTTTTTAATCAAGATATTTTAAATGCGGTTCGCCGCTGAATGATGGATTTTTCGCGCTCCCCCCGCCCCTCTCGCTCTCGCTCTCGCTCTCTCTTTCTCTTTTGCTATCTCTCTTTTTATTTTTATTAAGTAAACAGAAAGTTGGCGGTGTGTTTGGCAAAGATTTATGCAGATAATAAAATGAGTCTTCAAATGCATAATCAAGTTTCGAACGGCCAGCCCTTTGCTGTTGTCCAGTCGCCAGCTTATCCTCCTGCCTTTGCTATCTGGCCATAATTAAGGTCTGTCCTTGAGCGCAGCTCGGCTCCGTCCATTCAATCCGAATAAGCCCGGGGTAAAAACATGTCAAGGACTGCGCCCATTGAGAGCACATTAAAGCCAATGCTTAGCAAAGATGCCCATTAAATCGTTGCAACAATTAGGTACGCCACAGAAAGCATTTAAAGTGCTTCCCAGTACTTTTTCGTCTCTTCTTTTATATGCTGCCAGCGACGTTTATTAGTGTTTCCAAAGAAACAAATGCAACAAATGCCTCATATATATATAAATATATACTGACCACAGGTGCACCGTGCAGCACAAAAAATGTCTCGAACAATGCTCCGTCATAGTCATAACCAGAGAGAAACTAAAATAAACTAAACTTAACTAAACTAAATGCTGCTTCCGCACGGACAAACAGCTGCAACTTGTTAGACGTCTCTGCCGCTGCCTTTTGTTTACCCTATGTAATTCGTCTGTAGGGCATATAAGGCCTGATAGCAGCTATGGCGCTTTAAGCTTTAAATTTCATATTTCATTCTCTAGCCTATTATTTGTATATAAATTTAAACAAAATTCCGCATACAAAAATCAAAGCTCATATCTTACCTTCAGTTTGTTTTATTTATTCCGAACTATTTCAAAAATTAGAATTTCTAACCGAATGTAAACTTTATTTTATATAATTACTCTTTTTCCTATTGTAGCATACTTGACAATTTTTGTATTCAGCTATATTTATTTATGTATGTTGAATTGTTAACCTAAGGTTCTGCAACCTCTTCAAGGCTTACAACGCCATTTACAGGGCATTTCAGGTGCTAGCACTCTCATTGCTGTGTATTCTTAAAAAATAGCATGAAAAATATGATTTTATGCGCTGCTTGGCAGTCGCCGCCGTCGCGTCGCGTCGTCTCCGTTGGCAACGTCTCCGGCAGCTACTCCGGCAGTTAGTCCGGCAGCCTGTTGCCGTGATACCATAAAATAAACGCTGCTGCAAGCGCTGGCGGCGCACAGTTGTCGTCCCATTGTCAACCTCAACCTGGACCGTTGTTGTTGTTGTTGTGTGTTTTCTTTTCGAGTCACAGAATTAACTTTTACGCTTTATTACCACTAAGATGGCCAAAGAAAACAATGCTCGAATTGCAAATTGTCCAACTGTCTCCCAATCTCCCCCTCTCTCTCTCTCTCTCTCTCTCTCTCTCTCTCTCGCTGCATTTTGCATTCTTTTGATTGTTTTGCGTCGCGCTTTTTGTCGCACGCATCCGGAGGCCATCAAAGTTGCCGGAAGCGCGCCGGCCAGTCATCAACTCAATTACATTCTGCGACCCGTGCGGCGACTTTGATGTTGCCACGCCCCTGCAACCCCCTGCGCGTCGCATTGTTCGCCGCCCGGTTGACTGATGCCATAGACTTCTAAACAAGCAGCACAATAAGCGCGCCGTTGTTGGCTTTTATCTGTCTTTTATTCGCCCTTCCTCGCCATTGTGTCCTGTCGCGTGTGACGGATGCGACAGGAAGCGCGCGAAGTCTTGATAGCAAAGCGGAGACGCCACAAAAAACACAATCTAGCGCATTCTCTGCATTCAGTGCGCCTCCCCACTCCCTTTCATTATTTAGTACTTCCCCTGGGTGATAATCTATGGCCGCTGTAGCAGCGGAAATATTTCACAGAGATTAGCACGACATGCCAACATTTTGATTAGTTGCACGAACTCCCCCCCCCCCCCTCCCTATCCCACCGGCAGGTTTATGTTTGCGCCTCCATTTCCAATGCAAATTGAAATGATTGCGCCACGGCATGCGGCCGGCAGCTGCTCAGCTCCAGCTGATCCTTGAGCGGATTGTCGAGGCAGAGCTGCGTCCGGGCATGCAGCAGCTGTGTGGCATGCCGCTGCCAGCGCTGTGCCGCCTGCAACTGACGCCGACAAGCTGCCAGCGCCAGCTGCGGACGCCCTCCCACCTGCTCAACGTCCAGGCAGAGCCGCTGCCCGGTGCTCAGCTGGCCCGTCTCGCGGTGCAGCTGCCACTGCGTGACGTCCGCGCGGTGGCAGCTGCTGAGCTCCAGCTGCAGCTGCAGTTTGGGCTGGCTACGTGCCACATGCAGGCAGCGATCCCCATTGCGAATGGTGCCCAGTGCGCTGAGGTTCGCGTGCAGCAACCTGTCAGAGGAATAAAGGCAAATAAACATTAGGTAAACGTCAACAGGTGAGCTCGGTACGGATAGCTGTTGCTCGGGGCAGCATATGGCCTCGATAAATAATCGAATTGTTTATAATATTACAAATAGCGCAAACTCAATCAAATGGAATTTATACGTCTGCTCGAATCGCCGGCACATGCTTGAAGATTGCAGATGGGCGCGTGTTGCGTTCAATTCGACACGAAACGAGCACGAGTACTTATAAGCAAACACGCACGAGCGAAAATTTAATCAACACGACACGCAATTTTTTTAAACACATATATGACATTAGTCTTTTTTCATAATTAGCCTTTATATAAAAAAAAATAAAGTTTTTTCACTATATTATTAAGAATAAAGCTGGATAACAAAAAAAATAAAATAAAAAATAATAACATGTGTGCACCCAAGCACAACATAATAACTTTCCTAATCAAATTTCATAACTTTACTCTTCATATATCTTAAATTTATATATAAGTATGCATATATGTCTATACATATAAGATAAGACGATCGTCTTGTTCGTAGCTTAAACTAGTTGCGAATTGTTAGCTACGAAAATCAGCTGAGAGCTTTTCATAAAATTACATGCCGTTGATTTCGAATTGTTTTTTAAACTTCATTATTATTTTCACCATTTGACCATTTTGCATAATTTTTATAAAATAGAAATTTGTTTGATAATCCTATTGCCATCCATTGGATCTCTCTACCAGGTTCCTACAGTAATTTTTAAAATAACCTTCTCCTTGTAAATTTTGTAAATAATATACATTTGCCCATATACATAACATAAATCTTATATAAGTATCCCCTGTGATCAATCGTTCTTTCCCCTAAATGTAAAACTAGATTAAGTTGCCACTAAGGTAGCAGAAAACTTGTTTAAATAAATACAAAAATATATAAAAAAAAATAAATTAATAATCTACAAATTATGCTCAAATTCAACTTAGGGACTATCGCATAAAATCGTGTGACGCTTGTGGACGTCGACACGTGCCCACCTCTAGTCCCTGGCGCCACTCACCTCAGTTCGGGGCTCACATGCCGCAGGAACCAGTCGAAGGGACGGCAGCGCCGTTCAGCCTTTATCCGGGCCGGGTCGTAGGCGTGGCCCGCGCGGGGGAGATTCAATGGAATTTGCTTGGCCGCCGGTTTGAGAGCGTAGAACAAATATTTGTGCTCGTCCAGCCAGGACTCGGCTATGATTTTTGAGTTGCTGCAGAATAGAGGAGCGGACAGGGGAGTGGGGAGTGGGGAGCGGGGAGCGGGGGAGCGGGGGAGCGGGTTGCCAGTGTGTAAGCATTCGCATTGCGTGCTGGGAATGTTTATATTAAAAATGGTGCCCCGGGGCTGTGGGCTGCCGGAGGGGTGGGGGCGTGGGGCAGGCGTCTGGCCGGAATAAATTGAAAAATACCAAAGGCCAGCGCGCTTTTCACACCTAAGCCTGGCCCCGGTCACCCAACCAATCGGAAAGCTTCCAGGTCACTTCAACCTACCGCAAATATGTCGCCCGGCCGCTGTCCACTCCCCGGTCCAACTGAGCCGGAAACTCAAAGGCATGACGCGGTCGGAAAATATGTCCGATTCGACTGCAGGGCACGATCTCAATTTGTCCGCCGCAAAGCCACAATTTAATGGCCAGCTCAATGGACTCGCCGCCCCAAATCTGCAGACAGACAGAAACCAGAGGCGCAAGGAGAAAAAATTAAATTAGATGTTGCTCGCTCCGTCTCCCTTCCCCCCCCCCCCTTTGCCTTTGGTGGCTGTGACAAGTAATTAGCGCACTTGCCACAAGCAGAAGTTAATTAGTGTCGCCTACCTCCAGCTGTGTGTTGAAGCCCTCGAGCTGCCGGAACCACTCGCGCGAGATCATCAGGATGCCACCGGCAAAGGCGGGACTGCTGAACGGCCGTTCCGGCGGCTCCTCGTCAGCCAGCGACCGCGGCAGCCAGTGGAAGTGCAGGCTCCAGTCAAAGCCGCCTTTGAGCAGCACATTGCCGGGCAGGTAGCTCAGGTTCGCCGGCTCGATGGCGTCCAGCAGCGGACTGACCGCCAGCGTAGGCCTCTGCGCCAGCCGCTCCAGCAGCGGCTCCAGCCAGCCGGCGCTCACCTCGCAGTGGCTGTCGAGGAAGAGCAGGTAATGCCCGCTGGCCAAACGGGCGCCCTCGTTGCGCGACCAGATCAGGCCCCTGCGGCGCCGATTGCGTCTGAGTATGAGTGCCTGGCGTGTGGCATGAACGCGCTCCATGTGCCGCCTCAAGCTGTCCAGCAGGCTGGCTGCAAGTAGAATCAGCTAATGCAAACACTTGGAGTCCTTGGCGTGGCTCACCATCCTCGCTGGCGTCGTCGATGAGGATCAGCTCGTGCAGATAAGCTTTGGGCGTGCGACTGATCAGCGTGAGGATCGTGCGCAGCAGAATGGAACGCGCCTCGTTGTAGAAAGCGATCACAACGCTCAGCTTGGCGCGTGCCGCATGTGGCAGCCTGTAGCTGCGAGTGTTGCAACTGTACGGAGAGGAAAATAAATAGGAAAAGTGATTAAGAAAAAGTTATATTTTTGGGAATGACCGATTAGAAGATACCCTGTAACCAGCTCTTAACTATCATCGATTAAATTCAATTTAAAAATAATTAAATATAAACTAAAACAATTTGTACCGTTATTCCAAACCTCGCCTATAGGCTATCTTTAAAATATTATCCAGTCCAGTATCTAACAAGTCTTCATAAACTCAACTGTGGCCTACAAAAATTACAGACAAACGGACGGACAACAAGGCGAATATTGCACACACCCAACATTCTCTTGAACGAGTATCAGAACAGGCACTTATAATTAATTAACAATAATTGTTTGATTTCATGAGAAGTGGACGCAGCTGTGGAAGCTGGCCAAGAAGCTGGCTTCTCTACAGGGTATGTTGAGTGCGCACTGACCTCTCGTGTCGCGTCGCTGGCAGCACACGCACAGCCGCCAAATTGTCGCTCAGCTGGCGATTGTATTGATAAACTGCATCTGGCCGCTCGGGCGTATGCGCAATAAATTCGCGCCAAGCGAGTTGACTCAAGTGCAGTTCTTCCGACGGTAATGGCAGCTGCAAAGCGCACACATGTTAAAACTCACATTAACAATGGCAATTAGCTTAACACCCACTTGGCTGGTCGTGAAATCCAATTCATGGCCATAATGCAGCACAACAACCGTTGCCTGTAAGGCCAACAAGGCCAAGACACAGACGAGGCAACAGCGCAGCTGACCGTGAAGACCGCCCGACATCGCAGCGTACTAACCGCTTTGGCTCATGTCGGCCCAAACCGCTGCCAACAAATGCGAGTAAAGCGCAGAAGTTAGCCCGGCAATAAATATATTTTTTAGCTAACAGTTAACTGTTTCACGTGTTTACTATTTACCCATGATTAGGGCGTCATAAAAAGCTGAAAATTTAAAAACCAAAAACTATCTCTGTCCCGCTTCCTCTGTTGCGATGGCCCACTATCTGTCTGGCTGTCAAACTTGTTGCTGATAAGCTGTCGATAAGTTTGGCAAATATTTGTGTGCAACTCGCGAGGTGTTAATTGCACCACATGAAATCTATATATTACCTGTCCGACGTGTCAGTGGGTGGCACACACACACACACACACACACACACATACGAATCCAGAAACACAAATTAATATCTTATCTGTCAAGTTTTATTTGTAATTGCTGTCTCGAGCAAATGCTATTTGCTTTTTTCAATTAAATGAAAATACTTCAAATCAATTTTTATCTGGCTTAGTTTGAGACAGATATGGATTATAAAAATATAAATCGATTTTGGTTTTTATTCATATACATTCTAACGCTATTTTAAAATTGTTGGCCATACATAAAGTGTATTTTTAGACTTATTTCAGGTTTTATCAATAAACAACCATAGATAGGAAATGTAATTCGCAACTGGCGGATACCCTGTATTTATATATATACGTCGGGGCTGTCCGAATAAACACTGTTGGTGCTTTTTGGCTTATCGATTTTTTTTATTTTATTAAATTTTATTTTTTTTAATTTTTTATTTTTTTAAATAATTTCGATTACATTTAAGTACCAAAATTTGATGTTAAGCAACTGAATAAAATAAATAAATAAAAAAAGTATACAACCAAACTAAGGTGTAATATAACCACAGCTCGCATATAGTATTTTATTATTATTTCCATTTTAAATATTTATAATCCAAAATTTTGTTTATCTTCAGTTCAGTGATATTTCAAAGCCCCGTGGCTATGGGTTTAACTGTCTAGTTCAGCTTTGAATAATTCATGGCTAAACTTGTTTTTCAACACAGTTACGAGCCAAATAAATAGAAGCAAAATTTATGTGTTAGCCATGCCAGGCAATGCGATAGCCAGAAGGATTAGCTCTACCTACAAATAAACGTTGAACTTTTTTATGGAGTTTCATTAAAGATAAATATCATAGTAATTTCAGCAACAAAATTCCGAATTTAAGAATGTTCTTCCCAAACCCCAAAATTCCTAAATAATAGATTTTAAATAATTTAATAATAATAATATACTGTCATTTAATAAAAATTGAGTATGTTCTATTTTGTAATTAACTCAAGCTTCAACAAATTCAAACATGTTTTCAGAATATTTAAGGTTAAAATGTTAATATTTAATATTAGAAATTTTTTGCCTTTGCACTCTCCACTCGGATATGATTTTATTTAAAATTGTTAAGCAAAGCGGAAGTAACTCATTCACTTAGCAACAAAATCAGATGCCACACACAAACAAACACACACAGAGAGAACTAAATTGGAGTGTTACTTCCGCATTGCATTAGAGTACAGATGCTACGTGTTGTTGTTGCTGCTGCTGCTGCTGCTGTCCAGTTGCTGATTGACTTACGTGTGCCTCGTTTTAGTTTTCGGTTTGTCGTTGTAAATTTGTTGGCCAGGTTTTACGTGCAGCGGAAATGCATTTTCCCAGTCACGTACCCAATGCCAGACCCACGCCAGACAACTCCGCAGTCCGAGTTGCTATTATACACTGTTCACGGAAACGGCATGAAGGGTATATTGGGGGCACGCAGCTTTGATTGTTTGTTTGATAATGTATGCTTTCTACGATATCCTTTATACCTGCCTCAGTTAAAGTGTGAAGATTTATGAGCATATCGAAAACACTTTAAAAACTACTGAGAAGAGAGTATTGGGCAGTCATTAACAGCCGACTGCAACGTCCGTTCACGCTTTGTGTTGCTCTTGTCCACAGGTTAGCCAGGAAATATAACCGAATGGAGCAACTGCGACTGCCAAAGATTCAGATTCATGTGTTTTCTCTTCCTTGGTTTCCTTTTTGTTTACCCAGCTTTTCCCTTGTTCACTCGGCACGCCAATTTATTAGACGGCGCGTGATCCATGTTTGCGTCCATGTGCCACAGATTAAAGTGCTTTTTAATGAATGCAGCGGCCGCGACGCGCTCTAATTGTATGCAGCGTCGCGTGCGCAGCTCCATAATTAAATAGAAGGAGTGTGAGGAGTGGGAGGAGGAGGGGCCTCTAAGTAATCGAAGGCAAATTCAATATTCAATATGTTTTCAATTTGGCATTGTTGGGCGATGCCAGGCGCATCAAAGGCAAACGCAAACGCCGTCGAGCAAATAAAAATAAAACGAAATTATGTCAATAAATGAATTATAAGGCGCACGCACAACGCCGCGTATACGCAATGCCCAGGCAAAAGCTAGTCAAAGCTACCAAAAACAGCCGACTGCGCTTAATGGCCATGTAAATGTGTGTATGTGTGTGTGTGTGTGTGTGTCTGTCTGTCTCCATGATTATTATTATATGGCCACTTACACATGCGTGCGCCTCGGTGTGTGTTATGATAATGTTAACAGCCGAGCTTCTAAAATTTTATTAGCCGTCGACTTATGGAACTTTGAAAATAATAACAAGAATGAACAGTTATTTTTCGGGTCTACCGAATATTAGATACCTAGGCAGAAGGTTTAAGTTGTTGAAGGGAATTGCTTTAAATTGAAATAATTGAAAATTAAAAAAGTGTTCTATACACAAAGTAAATTTTTGATCGATATGATATACTGTTCTGATCCAACTTTAGTAGTGTCTGCAATAAAATAAGTGAAATCGACAGACTGTATACGATTACATATCCTTAATGGGGTTTAAAATGTCTTCTTCATGTCATAAGTGTAATACCCTTTGCAAGCGTATAAAAACATCAATGAAAAGTGCTTCTTGCAAGCCCATCCAACTTTCTCTCTCTCTCTCTCTCTCCGACTCTACCTCTCCCCGACTCATGTACCTATTCAAGCTCTGTGCCATAAAGAATATTGAGGAAATTGCTTTCTTTCCACTCAAGGCTCGGCATTCGGCCAGGTCATGCGGCGCGACGGGGCGCTCTCATTTCGAAATTGTTGCGTATTATCGTAAAATTTTATACACACACACACACACAGGCACAAGCATACGCTCACTACGTGCACACACACACAAATGCGTTCTTCCTACGCGCAAAGGCAAATTTGACGATTTGCTTTGCTTTGTTTTGTTTTTTTTTCTTGTTGTTGTTTTTTTTTTGCGGCCAGCCGCATTTTCGCTGAGAAATTTTCACTGAGGTTTTGTGAACTTTTATTTTTTCGGCATATTTGCCGAGCACAAACGCGTGTTTTGTGTTTAGTTTGAAGTACATATGAAAATATTCAAAAAATATGTGAAATACAAATTAGTTAGTTAGCGGTATTTTTGTGTACACCCTGCGGTTGCGTCTTTTACAAGTTATAACATTTTCCAGTTTAATTTAATATACGGTGTTCGCAAAGTGAAAAGGAGTACATTGGTTACAGTGTACTTCCTGAAATAACAAAAATGAACATCTAAAACCTTAAAAATCAATTACATTACCTGAGCTGACAACAGGGTATGCCACAGTCGCCCACACCCGACTGCAACGCTCTTTCCTGTTATGTTCAATTTATTTAAGCATGCCCCATGCAACAGTCCAAACATTTAGCTGCAAATTCGTTAAAATTTCAGATTCTTAGAACACAACCAAAAAAAAAAAAAAATGTCTTTTTCCAAAAAAAAAGGAAGAAAATCGTATAATTTGAATGATTTCCCATTTGCAGTTGGCATAAAAGAGAAACATTTTAATGATGTTTACACAGTTTTCATGTGCCATTCCATTTGCCGGCGTCCATGTCTGTTTTCCAGGAATGTTATTATGTGCTTTATTTCGATTGACTAGAACTTTTCACTATGCCCGACGGAGTACTTTAGTTGATGACATTATCGCTACAATACAAAAGGTTTTTGCCATCCTCAACATCATCGTTGTTGCTGCCACTTTATTTCTGAGTTTACAAAGTTTTCTTCTATTTTTTGTTGTTGTCGATGAAACAAACGCCGTGAGCAGACTCCCAGCATAGAGACTGCCAGTCTGTCAGTCCGTCAGTCCGTCAGTCGGTCCATTGAATGCCTCTGACATCATTCAGGACACAACATGAAAACCAGCAAATGTGAGTATCTTAATGTTTAAGCGCCAAGCTCATAAAAAATATGTATGCACTCAGAGAAAAGCTGTGTACTTTATCTAAGTGCAAGCGGAATAAAATTCGATGCGGTTCGATTGTAAATTTATATGAATATTTCTTGAATTAGGCACAAAATACTCTAATAAAATATCTTTGAAAAAGCTACAAAATAATCAGCAAAAATGTTCGTTTTGACTAGATTTCAAATGTGCCTTTAGAAAATAAAACTTGGGTACAAAAATAGAGTATTTTCTAAAATTTACCTTTAAATTATATTGAGGTACTAAATACTCTGCACACATTTTCGTGCTTAAAATCTATTTTAAGTTGCCAAACAATTTTTCTCTGAGTGTACTTACTTTTTACTCGTCCTGTAACTGTAATTTGACAGCGGAAATTTTTCATTATTTTAATTGAATAGCGCACAACTCAGTACAGTTCATATTTAACTCAAGCCAAATTTATCAAAACGAAATCAAGCGAAAATTTGCCAAAGCAGAAAACTCCTTTCTCAGATAATTTGGTCCTCCAGGTTGCTGTCCTTCAGCTGCCGGAGCTTCTCAGCGATGTAGCTCTTCACCCTGAGCAGCCTGACGTAGACATCCGCCGAGGTGATGTTGGGGCAGTTGTGGCCCAACAGGTTCATGCCACAGAACCTGCCCTGCCACACATAGGGCAGGCCGAAAGTCGCCTCGCAATCGGGCGTCATTTTCACGTTCTCCACACAGCTGACGGCGCCGGTTATGATCAAGCCGTCGGGATCTGCCATTATCTGCTTGCACCGATCCTCGGCCACTTGGGGCACCAACTTCTTTTCCAGAAATGCCTGGCGATTATCCCAATTCCATAGCTCAACCTTGTCACTCAATCGCACGTAACGCGCACAAAATGGCGGCGACCTTTCATACTTCTTGCCCAGCGGATTCTGCAGCTTCACCAGCGCCAGCAGCTCGACGGCATCGTCCATGGTGAGTTGAGTGGAATTGGTCACTTCGACCACATTGTGCTTTGAGCCGTCGCTCAGTTTGACGACAATTTCGCTGAACGGCACTTTCATCACGCACACTTTGGGCGTAAGCACCTCCTGGACGTTGACCACGAGACCGTTGCACAGAAACTTCCTCCTGTGCAGCAGACGCACCACGTAGACATCCAGTTGCGTGCTCCTCACCGCCGTCCTCGGGTGGACAGTGGGGTGATGGCGTCTTCTCTTCTCATGCTCGCTGGCCATGTGGCCGGGCACGTAATTGAAGTGGGGACGCCAGTCGCCCCTTTTATAATGCATACCAATCGATTGCTTCCCCGCGGAAAATCTACTGCCGATCACGGCTTGGCAGGCAAGCAAAGCCGGAAGCAAAAGTCGCAGAAAAATACACAGAAGCATCGCGGAAAGCGGAATAGGGTATCTTTCTGCCTTGTCTTTGGAGCTGTGTGGATAATGTTTAAGTACTGAGTACAACTAAATACCTTTTTCCTGACAATAGTTAGCGCTGTTTTCTTATGTATCTCACTCCAACTTTGTTCCATTGGCTTTGCCTGAACTGTAGTACAGATATAGTCTAATGTATCTAATTGATTTTTTCGGTTCATTTCCCTATTACGTCAATAAAAACAATAAAACAAATATATATGTACGATTTATATATATTTATAAGCATAACATATATCTATAAATATGCGCTAAAAGATAAGCTAATAGATAAGTTCGAACCCGGGATGCCAATATTTTGAAAATCATTATCTTTTTCGAATTCGCTAAAATATATTCTCTCTCTCTTTTTCTCATTGATGTGGAAAACCTTGAACCAATGACAATTTCTTATTGTAAGAGTGTAAGACTAATTTTTAGAAAACAAATATTTAATATGGCCTTTTATGCTTTTGAAAAAATTAATTATAAATATAAATTGGTAAGTCCTTTTTATTTCCTCGCGACGATATATAGCATTCGACAAACTTATCTTAAGGTCAAGTTAACACATTTTACCCACAAAAAAAAAAGTAATTTTTTTTAGCTGGTTTTCAATACGATATACCAAAATTGATTTGCTCAGAATATAGACTCTTCCAATTTGCTTTCTATAATGGCTTGCATGGTGATGTTTTTAAACTGTGCTTCGTTCATGACACTCGCGTAGACATCCACGCCCATTTTCTTGGGGCAATTGTGGCCCAAGATATTGACGCCACAGATTTGGCCATTGTAGATCAAGGGACTGCCGTAGGTCTTCTCGCAGGTGGGGCCGTTGCTCTCGTTCTGGACACAGATCATCGCAGCGGTCACCAAAGTGCCCTCCGTGTCGTGCACCAGCTGGCGGCACTCCTCCAGGGACAGCACCCGGGCCACGTGGTTGTGCAACGCTTGGCGGCTGTGTATGAAGGTGGGCACCTCCACCTTCATGTTGGGCCGCAGCACAGTTACGCAGAGCAGTGGCGTGATATTCAGCTTGGGCACGGGCTCCGTTAGCGCCAGGAGCATCAACGCCGATTCCCTGGACAACAGGGGCTCCACGTCTGTGTTCGGCTCGTGCAATGAGAACACCTTATCCGTAAACGTTTTTATGGTCAAATTTCGGACGAGGGAATATTGGAAGCAGGTGGAAGCTGTGATGATCGTCTGCTCCGTGAGAAACGTGCCCATGCAGAGGAAGGAGCCGCCTTGGTAAATGCGCACCAGGAGCTCGCGTAACTTTACCTTCGAACTATCTCCGGTCCGTGCCACCATCGGCTCCACGGCTCTGCTCACATTCATCGGAACCGGATAGTGGGGTCGCGGCAGTCGCTTATAATCCCTTTGTAACTTATACCTGTGCTGTGGCCTGTAATCGGACAGCATATAGCGGTGATAATGATCCTTGGGGTTCGCATCGCAAGTCCCGCAGGCGATAATGATCATTAGCACTAATGGCCACAGCTGAAACGTTGCCATTGCCAAAGGTTGCGCTCTCGACTGGCCAACAACTATCAGTTATACTGTCCGTTAACTTTGATAATCACTTTGTCAGGCTCCTCTTAACCTTTTCTAATCAAGCATATGCGTAGCGCATTTAAGCTTGATAAATTATATATACCGTTTTTTTATTTCACTACAAATTTACAAATGAAAATGTTAAATGTATATTCTTGATCATTGTATTGTATTGTTTGTGCAAACACGCCCCCACTGTGAGTAGCAAAAAAATTTTAAATGATTTCACCGAGTTATATCTGAGCATATATTCCAAGTTTTCCGATAAGTCGAAGACGAAGTTGGAATCAGGTAGATGGACAGCCTAGCCAAAATTAATATACTTTATAAGATCGTAAACCTTTAGTTTTTAGTTACACATTCCATAACTTGAATTTTATTCTTTCAAAAACAAAGATATTACAGTGAGGTTCATTCTTCAAATCAATACCACTTGAATCGGTTTTCCTGGGGTTAACCTTTGGTGGTGGTGTTCACATACAGCTGGGTTCTCTTCGTGGTGGCCGTGCGGTTGTAGGGACCCGAGCTCGTGAAGGCCTCGAGCAGCTCGGTTGCCTGCTGGATGTGGGGCACGGTGTGTCGGATGGCGTAGTAGACGTCGACAATGTGATGGCCCTCCAGCTCGTCGCAGTGCTCGCCGTAGAGATTAATGCCGGCCAGCTTGTTGTCAATGATTAGAGGGTCGCCGGGCCGGGTGCTGCAATCGCCTTTCTGCTTATTCTTCACGCAGAAGAACTTCTCGTTGAAGGGAATGCCAGGTTTGCCGCTCTCTTGGAAGGAGCTCTTGCAGCGCTCGATGTCGACCACCTTCGACTGGTACAGCGTGATGGTGTGGCTGTAGGAGTCCACAAAGGACATTTGCACGCTCGCGCCCACCTTGGGCATTTTCTGGTAGAGCGCGATGTGCCGATAGACGGGCGGCCTCAGTTTCCTATCCAATCCAACCAAAACAACGTCGTGAATGTTATCGGCCTCGTATATGCCGGCGGGCAAATAAAAGGCAATTACCCGCCAAACCTTTCGTTCGGGCGTACCGAAGTCGTTGCCCGCCAACACGGTCATGTCCTTGACCCTGAATTCGCGCGTCGGTTTGGTCTCGTGCGGAATGAAACAGCGGGCCGAGGTGACGACCATGCGGCGAGTGATCAGGGCCCCGGAACAGAACACCGACCCCTTGTACAGAATGTGCACGTAGTAGCTCAGGTGCGACTGGGGATTAAACTTTTGCGTCGGGTGTGTCTGGCTTCGAGTCGTCGCATCGCGCTGATCGATTATCTCCCGGTTGTAGTCCACGTGCATCGCCGACTTGTGCGCCCGATTGTAGTAGCTGGGCCGATGGTAGTTCTCCTCATACCGCTTCAGCCACATGCCGACGCCCACCTGGACACTGAGCAGCATCATCAGCAGCGGCACCACGCAGCCAGCTCTATTTCGTTGCATTTCAATTGATGAATGAATGTGAAACTCAGACTGCAACTGACATCAGAAGGCGGAACTTGGCAAACTCGGCTGTGGAAAATTAATTTGTTAGCAAAACATTCGATTAGCGACAATTTTTATATATTAGTTCCATAATAGTCAGCAACATTCAATTTGAGACTGTAAATGCAAGACTCGACTCTTACCTTTAAGTTAACCTTAACAACTTTATTTAATGGCAACACCTTAACATACGCTGGCAGCATTGTTCTTGTCAAAAATTTACAATATCTCCAAGTTGGCACAAAATTGTTATTTATCTATAAAGATAGCTTAGATCAGATAAAAATAAACATGATAAAGTGACTGTAAACATAAACAAAATGCTGGAGTAGATGCCAAAAGTCGACATCAGCGTGAACATAAATAATATTGATTAAAATCTGTTGATAATCTGAATAAAAAGTGAGCGTGCACAAACTCCATTAATATCAGGATGTAAGTGGAAATGAAGATAATGTTTGATTTGACTCTAATTGGCGAACGGGGAACTTATCAGTGTTATCCCTTTTGACTACCATATGTATCACAAATTAAAAGCTGAGCATCAATGTCTGGCTGGAATGCCAAAAAAAAAAATAAAATAAAAGAAAAAAACGCAAAAGGAAAAAAGTTTTAGCTATGTAACGAGGGATATAGATAATTAATTTACGTTGATTAAAGTTGCCAGCCACACAGCACCGATGGAGGCAATGGCAACTCTGGCAGTGCAGTGGACACAACCGGAAATTGAAGTGTTTGTAATGGGCACAGACGAGCCGGGATTACAGGCACAGGGTATTTTCCAGCTGCCGGCGACGACGTCGACTGCGTCTAATTGATGGGCAGCAGTCAAAGCCTTTTTTATGCAAAATATGCTGCACACGCTTTTAAAGTTGGTAGCCAAGTCCGCACGTCGGACGGCTGCCGGTCCGGGCTCGCTCATCAATTATTTAGAATATGTTACACTTGGCACATAACTTCACAGACATATGCTTACAGGGCCGTAAGTCGAGTCGCAGCCAGTTCTCTCTCCGGCCGTAATTGCCGGTCATTATGCTTAAGGGATAACGTACTACAAGACCGGGCCACAGAAAAAAGGTATATCTGCAGAAACTGGAGCCCGTTGCTTAAGCACCAGCTACACCTTCCTTCCAAACCTACACCTGCAATGGAACGTCAAATTTGGTAAGTCAAGAGTATACTGAGTCAGTAAATATCCTGCATGTAGTAGATACTTTAAGCACTATGAAAATTTAATAATATCTGAAGTGATATATTTTAACTTTCGCACTAAGAACGTCTGAAGGAATAAAAAATTTATAAATTTGGAAATTTCATTTAAATATAAGCATATAAATGTTGCAAACTTTTGCTGTTTGCATTTTTGCGAAATTTTCAAGTAAATAAATTACAATTTGATTTCAAATAAATTAATTTTTATTTAATTTATTTAGTTTTTTAAAATTAATTTTTGGGGTCGAAATTAAGCACATGTAAAACCAATTTTATATAATTCTAATATAAATTCGTTTGTTTTTTTTTTTTTGGCAACTGGTTCAAAGTTCGGTTCAAGATTATGTTTAAGGTAAGGTTAGGATTAAATTTTCGGTTTTGAGTTCGTTCTAAAGTTTGCTTTATAGACAGCCTTGGTATAGGCGCCCACAACCTGTTATTTTTAAGTCGTACAGGGTATTTAAAAAGGCCGCTGTGTGTGTATGCCTTACACGTGTTTTAGGTCCTCACTTGACGCATCGCGTTGAAATTTATGCGTACGTGCTCAGCTGAAAAACGTTGCCGACGACAACCCCGGGTCATTTATTATTAGCTGTGAAATGCGTGCCAGGATGCGGGCACCGAGCAGCGGGCAACGCCCACAGGCTGCCTCCTGTCCCGGTCCGCTGTGCCGTTTTTACTGCCTGCGTGGGATATGCTTAACTTTCGGGTCAGCCAGTGAAACGAACGCAACCCAATGTAAACATATACGTATGTATATGATTTTTATTTGCATGCCATGAAATCCTGCCGAACGAAGGTGTGGAAATTAAATTGACACCCAAGACATTGTTCATTTACGTACATAACTGATGCGGGCATTTCAAATAAGTTCTTGAAAATTCAATTTAACGGCCATATGAAATGGAAATGACAAATGAAATATTAAAATTATATTCATTTACTTGGCAAATCAATTGAGATTGCAATTAATTATGCTGCAGTTCAATAACTGTTGCTGTTTTCGATGAATGTCACACACACACACAAACACGCACACGCAATAGCTGAATTTGATGTGTTACAGAGGACTGCAAATTAAATGTCACTCATACGCCATGTGTGCCAGGCAAAAACGTAAATACTTGCCGGGCTACTGCTGCTGCTGCTTCTGGCTTGTTTACAGCTCATTATACAACATGACGCAATCTGAAAATATAGTTCGGCGCTATACGAGGAGTCTACCTACTCTTAGATGCAATTCGCGAGGCTGCCTTTCTGATACACTTCCTGCAAGAGAAAATTACAATTTATTAATAAGATGATTAGTAACATAAATTCATTTTGGGTCATACATTTTATTTGTACAAAAATATTTAATCTTCTGCAAATTGATTTTAAACACAATACATTTAAAAAGCACTCCCGAAAAGAGCACTCTTATTTATTTTTTTGAAATGTTGTATTTACTTAGTTTTCTGATGAAATTTATTGTCTATTATATCAAATTATTTTCTAAGTGCCCTTATTGCAGTAACAGTTGCAAATCCTGCTGTGTGTGTTTGCAAGGGCATTTAAATGTTCTTAGTTCTTAAATTTTTCTTTTGTTTCATTTTTTTTTTGGTATGCACAAGCAAAGGGACAAATTCAATTTTGCCCATCAAAAGTAAAATGCTTTAAAATGTTAACAGCACGAAAATCAAAGCCAGTTGCAAGAAGCTAGGAGAGCTCAGTTACAGGTTTTGCTCCAGGGTCAGTGGGCAGTGTGTATGTGTGTGGGTGTGCATGTGTTTAGCGGCCTGTTTGTGCATTTGTCTTAAGCTGTTTGGACATCCACAGAGAGAGAGAGAGAGAGAGAGAGAGGGAGAGAGTAAGGCAGAAGCGCACTGCAATGAGCGTGAACTGCTGCAGGCAGCGGCATCTTCTTTGATTGTACCACTCGAGTGTGCCCCTGGCCTGCCCCTGCCACTGCCACAGCCGGTGCCCCTGTTCCGTGCCCCCTGCTGTTGCATGAGCCACTGCGCCGGCGAGCGTTGTCTTCTACTCAAACACAGTTCGTTGCACATTTGAACATGCCCTCAGAAAATAAATGCAAATTTAGCCATGGCAAACAGCCATGCCAACACACACACGGGCACCCACACACACACACACTTCTCGCATACGTTGGCAATAGAAACGCGCTGTTCCTTTTGTTGCCGCTGCACATTTCCTGAACGCGTTTGCCACGTTGTCGCTGGCTTTCTCTTAGCGCCCCCCCCCCCCCATTTCCCTCTCTCTCGCACTGCCTCGTCACTCTCTTTCTCTTTCACTCTCAATATATTATTTGTATAAATTTTCGATTTTCTGCTTCAACAGTCTGTCTGGCGCTGCAGCTCGCTCGCATCTCTTCACTTTATTTATTTCTCAAGAATTCATGATTTTTTTCTATTTTCCTTTATTTCTCAAAACTATTTCTGCTGTTTTTTTCGCTTACATGTTTTGTTGATAATGTTCTTGTTGTTACTGCTGCCCTGCTCCATATAAGCATCATAGGTAAAGGATTCTAGATACTCACCCACACACCCACACATTTGATTTTGACTCGAGTGCATTGTCTTTTCTTTCCCATTTTATGTGTTTGGGACTTTGATGCCTTTTGTCGGTTGTGCACCTTTAAAAAAGCAAAAAATAAAAATAAATACTTTAGTCGAGAGTGCCCTGCTTGAATATACCCTGCAACATGCATTCGAACCCCACACAACATTTATTTTCATGTTAGAGCCTAAAAAATGTGGACTTGGGCTCAATCTCCTATCACAAAGCTAAACTCCGGATATTCATTCCTTGTTGTTGAACAAAGATGTAAATATGATACATATATTTTAATATACACACAAACCAGCATACCCTTCTTTTACCCACCAAGGTATAAGAATAACATAGTTTTTCTGGGCCCCCTTTGAAAATTGATTGGACGCAGCCCAAACCGAAATCAGGCAAGATAATGAGCAACTGCGAAGCAAAGACGAAGGAATTGAAATATAAATAAAAAAGGGTATCAGGAGCTTGTTCTGTGCGTAGCCCATTGTCAAAGTAAAATTCAATGCTGAAAAGTTAGAGCTGCTTTAATTTATTTTTTATTTTTACACATTATGTGAGCTCATTAGATTTTATTGCATTTTCATAGTTCTAAGCACACACATACACACACACACTCTATATCACTCTTGCAATATTGTGGCAAGCTTCGCTCGCTTGGCATCTGCTCTTAAACGTTGACTGCTGCCTGGCGGCTGATGCTACTTAATGGCTAATTAGAAGTATAATTTACACCTTAATGACCCTACCAACAATGCCATAGCTTGGGCCGACTCACACACACACACACACACACACACACACAACCACACACAGTAGCTGAGAAGCGGGTGGGTGGCGACACTCTAGTCAAATCCTTGCACCTTAGACACACAAATATATATATATATATATATGTATATATATATATATGTTAAGCTTGCCGCCGACTCTTTTCTAGAGCCCACGTATTGCTTTATGTGAAAATCAGCGTCCATTAATAAAGACAGCCAGCGAAAATGTTACGCATACGCCGTGTACGCGCGTTAAGCATTAATCACAGCCACGATATGCATAAAGCACATAAAGGATATATGTTTCCTTGTACATACTTATGTGCATGCTTTATATGTTGAGGGCATAGTGCCGTACCATAGCTGTATTAATTTCATCGCAAATGCCTTTTTCAGTATGAAAATTTATATGTGCCATTTTAGACAGTTTGATTTATTGCCTCCTATAAAGTGATTCGAGCTATTTATGTGGTGTTTATTATGCTGCCGTTTGGCTTTTAGCTTTAATAAGCACAGTGAGACTTCACAAACGCGAACTTTCATTGGCCACTAAAAAAAACGAATTGAAGAGCTTAAACGAAATTCGACTTAAACTTACATAAAATCAACCAATAAAAAATTATGCAGTTCGTTTTAAATAACACAACTCTTAAGCAGAGATTGAAGCTTTCTACACTCAAGGTTCATTTATTATTTATCGATTAAGATCGATTCTAGTGTAAACCAAAATTGTATTCAAGTTTTAAAAATACACAATTTTTTTTAGCTACGAAAATTGCATCTAAGAAAAGTTAGATTTAAAGACGTTCAACTGTATTTTCCCTCAACTACTCATTTCGTGCTGCTAAACATGGCTCAAAAAGAAAATAATAATAAATATGATTATAAAAACGTATCACCAAAATATACGTCACGCCAATTTTCCTTAATAATAGTACGAATATGTTGCAACATATTTTGTGTTGAGCTATGGCAACTGGCGAACTGAGTGACGTGTGAATGAGTTGCATGCGAAACGGAATATTTTGTCACGCACACAAAATCGGGCAACATTTTGTCAACTAGATACATGGTGCCAGGCACACACACCTGGCCCAAAGGGCACTCGCCCATGGCTGGCAGTCAGGCAGTTGGCAATAGAATTTGCAAATCGCCATGCAGCTAGCTCTCAATTGTGTGACATATTTTAATTTAATAAACTGGCAGCTGGCATTAACACAGCTCGCAAATTGCCAAATGGCACCTGGCACTGAATGCATTGAAAACGTTAACAACGGTGACACGTTGCGTATACGTAACGTTGCGTATGCTTTGTGCGCTGACATCAGCAGTCGTCGATTTTGATATTAAAAATAATTTTAGAAGCCACTCGGCCGGCGAAATGCCATAAACTTTAAGTGGAACAACGTTAGAAAGCTTTGCAAGCGCCCAATTTAAGATAAAAGATCAATTACCAGCACGTTTAAAGCGTCTCCTGTATACGAAAGGCATAAATCCATTTAAAACCACAAAATCTAGACTGCGCTCGAAAATAAAACGTGCCTGCGTTTCAATTTTTACTTTTGTTTTTATTTATGGCCGCTAAAAAAATCAAAATGTACGGCCACATAAACGTCCAAACGCACCGCGACAAGGACAATCGTCAGGGCATTAAAAAAAAAGTCGAAAAATATTACAACATTTTAATAGCGAAAATGAAGATTTATTGCCCGCAACGACAACGCGGGCAGAATGTGCCACAAAAACTGAAGCTCAACTAAAAGGCGCGTTCTAACAACGTACAACAACAACAGTTGAGCAACAGAATGATTGCCAGACTAAACAAATACCCTGTAAGATGTGCAGCTTTTAAAAATATCTTATAAACAATTGCAAATAATTTTTCAATATATTTCAAACACAAACTGAACTCGCTTTTGCCAAATTGTAATTAAATATATTCTATAATACATTTGCAAATAAATTACTAACAAAATTATTTGGCTTGAAGAACGGTCTAAAGCCGTAGAAATATAAGTTTAGAGTTAAAAAAAATGGTGTGCCTTAGCTAAGATACCCTGTTCAATTTGCCAAATGCAGGGTATGGCAACAACAATTGATGCGTCAGGAGCACAAAAATGTGCAAAGTGTAAAAATCGTTGCCGCGTCACGTCAGCCGGATGATAGGCCAGCCAACCAGCCGGGAAGAGTGGGCGGCCGGGCGGTAAACAATGGGAGTGACCGGCTCGAGGCTTTGACTCGCTTATCGGCCCGTTTGTGACCAATGTTGCTGTTGTTGTTGTTGAACCTAGCGCACGTCGCAGTTTGTTAGCCGCATGCCAAACCGGCCAAAAGCGTTGGCATCGGCATCGGCTTCTGCTTGGCATCAGCATCGTCATTGACTGCCTTATTGTTTGCTCGCCCACTAGCCCTATGCCGAACTGGGCGTGTCCAATCAAAATATGCAAATGTTTTATCCGTAAAACGTCGCTTTGATGGAATTTCTGCACATTTTGTTCCCGTTGTTCGCGTTGTTAATACCCTCGACCCATTGAAAATGCATAAAAAGGGGTGGAATGCTTTAGAGCAATTATTTGTAACAGGTCGGAGCAGATATCATCTTATATATAGTATATATATTTAACCCGGTTAATCTTAGAGAGTATAGGAGTTTTTATAATTATTTTAAACTATCGATTCGATTCTACAACCTGGAATCAATAAATATCGACGTTTTCGGGCACATCTTATGTATGCATATTATGCAATACATATTCTGATTCTTTCTCAAAATAGAAAAAAGGCTTAATAGCCAGACAATAATTAAATAAATACGTATGCTTTTAATATGATATTGAACTAGTGCTAGTGCAACTCTAAACTGGCTACAGGGTATCTACCAGTCAGGCGCTCTCGCCCACAGCACTTTTGCTTGTTTTCGTTGCCGTTTTTGTGTTGTTTGGTTTGGTTTGGCTTGTTTTGGTTGTTTGGGGTTTTTATCGTCTCGCCAAGTGAGGAGACGACGTTGTTGTCGTCGCCCCTCTCCCCCCCCCCTCTCCATCCCCCTGCGCCAGGCTGCCTGCCCATGCCCCTGTCCACGCCCTGACCAAATTAGCAGTAGTTGCCTGGTCAGGCATCGCGTCAATCAGCGTGGTTGGAGCTAAGGCTGAAGTGCTCGGCTTGCCGCTGAAACTGGAACTGGAACTGGAGCCGGAGCTGGAGCCGGAGCTGTTGGCCTGATTTATATGCATACATTTTGCGTGTGGTTTGCGCCATTTTATGACGCTTTAATTTAATGCTGTCAACATTTGCGCGTCATTTTCGGTCAACCTTATTTTTTCCATAGTCATTGTTCCTAATGGGGGCGTGGCAGCTGCTCGGATCGCAAGCACGAACAGAAATCTCATTAGGTGAAGCGTAATGGACTAAATTAATAAAGGTCGCGGGGTATTTTTTTATTTATGCATATTTTTAGTTTTGTGAGAGTAATGCAAAGTTTAATTTCCGCTAAAGAAAGAGTATTGGTTATGAAATTGAGAAGAAAAAAACAAAGAAATTTGTATGTAAATCAAGTCCAAATGATGTTAAAAATCGGTTGAAAATTTTTTGAATCGAGAAGAAATAAACTTATTTCATTTAATATAAAACTTCAAATTGCTACAAAATAATGAATTAATTAATTAATAATTCATTTTAAGAAACATTCAATGAAGAAAAGAATAAATAAATATTTTATTTTTATCTATCTAATATTAACGCTCATTTATAAAATTCAAAAAACGATTTGCTCTGATTGTTTATATATATATAATATTTAAGATGTACAGCTTATTTATTGCGTATTTATTGACTGTGAGCTGTTTTCGCCATACAAATTGTGGTCAATTGTTTTGCTCGTTGTTAATAATTCCAATATTCATCAATTATTATTTCACATGAACATACATTTTGTGGCTTTGAGAAGGTGCTAATAATAATTACAGGTAGAATGTGTATATGCGTAAAAAGATCTTACAGTTAAGAGAATTTGATTGAAAACTTTAATTATAGGGTAATTCAACATAAGAAGACAACAGACAAAATCACAATTAAGAGAAGCTTATATTAATATTAATACTCAATAGTATTATATACAAGCAATCGATTTTATAGAAATTTTATTTATTTTAAATTTTAGGTCTGCTAAAGTTATAATAAATAAATTAAATTCACTTATGGCGTTTAATCCTATTTTTAAATAGATTAAATTTATTTTAAATTGAGAAATATATATAAAATATACAAATTAATTTTAATTTAATAATTTATACACCATAAACAAACAAGTTTTTTGTGGATAAAAGCAAAGTTTCGTTGTCACCTCATTAAAACCGGCAAAGCCAACACTGGAACGGACTTATTCCTATGGCATAAATGCAATTTATAATGACAGCTACAACAACAAAACAACAAAATCAACAAAGCAAAACAAAACGGAGCACACAGAACTACAACACAAGCCCCGGCTTACAATTATGGCCAAAACTTGTACGTTGGCACTAAAAATAATCGGCTATGCAGACAAAAATAGTACATACATAATGTATATACATACATATATATATATACGAATGTATGAACGATGTCTGTTTGTTTTAATTAAAATTTCAGGCCATACAAGTACTTGTTATTGTTGTTGTTACTGCTATTTTCGCATTTTATGCTTTTTTAGTACATAATTTATAATCAATTTTCAAATAAATTACAAACAAAAGTATTTAGCTTAAGCCCAGCTGTATACAATGGTCAAGAGATGTAAAAATGTGAGTAAAAATTGTATAGAAATAAAATTTACTGAGAAGCTAGCCCACCTGCCAGTTAAATTAAATATTTTCTAGTGCCAAAAAAATAAAAATAAATAAAAATGAAAATTGTGCTGTTGATTTTTAACCAATCCATTCCAACACAATTGAGTTGACTTTTTGTTTGATCAACTAGTTTTTTTTAAATTGTAAAATTCGTTAACTGTCATGGTTGAAACCTGTTTTAAAGCCTTAGTCCTTATGGAAACAAAATAAAATTATGTTCATGCTTTTTATATAAAAAAGAGAATGACTTATAAAATAATTGCATAGCAATAATTCAATGGTTTCGCTAAAATCTAGAGATCTTTCGAAAATATATTCGTAATTTTAGACCAATTTTGACCATTAACTTTAAATTTAGTGCAGGTCTGGGGCTTAGGTTTCTGCGGACTTTGGCCGCACTGTGGCGGCATTTTGGCAGCCAAAACAATGCATTGCCGGGATAATAATGCTATAATTGTGTAAGCCACTTAAGCACGATAAGCATACACAAACAGACACACACGCACAACTATTAGCCGTCAACACAGCAAAAAATTGAACATGGCTGACGTTGATGCACAACTTTTGGCTGGGTTAACCAGCGACGCGGTGTGTGTGTGTGTGTGTGTTTGTGTGTGTTTACAAAGTGATGTGACTGTGATATGTGGTTGGCTTTGATATTGGTTTTCCATGTCTGTGGCATTGCCCAGCTGCCTAACTTGCAACTAAACCACGCCGCTCTGCAACACAAATAAAACCGGAAAAGCTTTCGTGGCGATGCGTCTATTTGCCCAGCACTCAGGTGGATTGCAGCCTGGCCGGGCAAACTTAAAGCTCGAGTGTCAAATTGCCATAAACTTATGCCGCAAAAAAAAGTTGGCTGAGCATCGGCTACTCTTCAATATTAACTCTTACTTAAAAATGTACACAATTCGCGTGGTTACCAATTAAGCTAAAGTGTGGTGCTTAGCGCTCCGGCTGCCAGCTCGCTAAAAACTTCTAAAAACTCTAGCCACGATAGATAAACAGTTGGCTAAGTTGTTGCCTCCAACTCTCATGCGCGCACTGCCGCAAATATTGATTGTCTAACAAAAAAAATTTAAAAAAAAACTTTTGTGCAAGGGCAGAAAAAAAGAAACATCGCCTATAGTAGAAGCCGCTCAAGTTCCGTCTAACCCCTACCTTAACCTCTCCACCCCCCCCCCCCCCCCCCATTCACTCCTCACCAACCACGGGCGAAGCAGCCAACGAGCTTGCACAACGTTGAGTCAATTTTCACTCAAGTCGACGTTAGTTAAAAAGTTAGTAAAGCCAAAAAAATTTAAAAAGAAAAACAACAAAAAAACACAAAAACAGCAGGGAAATTTAACAAAAAAAAAAAAAGTTGAAACGTAAATTTTTATAGCTGCGCGGCGCAGAGTGCAAAAAGGTTTGGAGTGCAAAATAAAGTTACTTTGGGAAATGCGATGCATCAAACCGCAAAACAAGATAATTTCAACGGTAAATAAATCACAGCCGGCTTTAGGGGCAAGACGGGGCACACGGCGGCTGAGTTAGTGCAACTCCCAAAAGTAGGCAACGAACTGTGCGCCGCTCAGTTCCCTCAGACGTAACTGAAGCCAAAGTAGCGGCATTAACACCTCGTGTGCGCATTGTTAAAGGCTTATTAGATGCACACACACACACACACAGAGTGTGCGCTGTGGCAGCGTTGCATTTGCATTGTTGCCAAAAAATAAAATAAAATAAAAAACAAGGCTGCTTTAGTATAGTTGCCAGACTCGGAGATACCCTGTTTGCAGCTGTAAATTACTTGTAAATGCAATCGAAAAGAATTATAACATTTACAGCTGCTACAAATTATGGATAAATTGTTACGTAGACTTGGATTCAAATTTGAAACTATGACAACTTTGTCAGAACGAAACCGATTTCGGTAAGGATTTTATTTCAATGATAATGATAATTCCCGAAAAATTTCCAAATAAAACTGGTTATACTTCAAACTGTCATAACTTACTAAAAACTGACTCGATTTTGATGTGAAGTGTTGAATTTGCATTTTTAGTGAAAAAACTTTTAAACTTTTAAACACTCATAACATAAAGTTCAAAGTTTTTAATCGGGGAAAAAATAGTAAATTAAAAAACTTGAACACAAGAAACATAAGAATTTGTATGCCAATTTTCCATTTTCCATACACCAATATTCCCCACTTTGCCCATTCTCAATCGGTGTAGGGTATGTGAAAAGCCTTAGTCCGGGAGTTCTGCTGCCGGATTGAACAGCATTCACACTGGCTGATTTCATGTTTGGACGCCAGGGGATTAGCGTAACAGGAATTTGTCAGAATTTACAGTCACTCAGCACTGTGTTGGCCCTGGCTGTCGCGTTTGAGGCAGGCTTACAACCGCTTCTCGCTGGTACGTGGTCTACTTTGATCCCGGCTGCAGGTTTGTCAAAGTGCTTTCGCATTCATTTGCCAATGGACAGCCAAAAAATTGTCAATTTTAAATGAAATTACCCAAGAGTTCTGAGTCATCCTTAAAAAATCAGAATTTTGACGTCCACTATCAAATATACGGATATATATGTATACACTGAGAAAAAGCGAAGATTATTTTAGCATCTGAAGGTAATTTTTCTGTTTCTAGTATTACAACTAAGTTCAGAATTTGTTTGATTATTTTTATTTAAATCGAATTTATACCGTTTCCTTTTTAGTTTTTATTAAAAAATGAATCGAAAATCATTATAACCCTATATTTGACGCGGGTATACACCTTGAAATAATAACATAGGAATTGTATAAAGAAAACCTGACCGGTATATTTATTACTTTAATTTAAAATACATTTTCTACCCAAAATTCCTAACACCCACTTGCAAGAGTATAAAATGCTCTTTGGACAACTGAAGTGTAAAACATGCCTCGCAGGCGCCCACAATTGCCGAGCTTTTGGGGATAATAAATAAAATGGCCTTGTTACCAAGGTGTCACTGTCTTCGCTGCCATTCCCCGGCCCCCTGCCCCTACGCCCCCATCCTGACCACTTGCCAAGCTAAAGCAGTTGGCAGCTTAAATAAGCTAAAGCCAAACTTTAAGTAGGTAGCACCTTAAGTCGCTGCAGCTGTTGCAGGTTGCAGTGAGGTGGGAGGGGAGAGGAGGAGGAATGAAGCGATCCCTAGGATAATACTCGTACTCGCACTCGTTATATTCGAATTTCTTTGGACCCCTTTGCCGTTTGCCGTTCTTATTGGTTGTGAACAAAAAGCGAGCAAAACTTTTCCATTATTTTTATCTGCTTCACATTTTCAAGTAGCGAAAACTTTGATGCTGTATGCGAAAAACAAAAACGAAAAAAGCCAACAAAAATTAAGTAACAATTTTTGCATGCCAAGCAAAAGTTGATTTTCATATAGCCAACAAAAAAAAAAAAACACCCTCACTCTAATCGTTATTGTTGTTGCGGTTATTTTCGTAGCTGTTGCTGTTGCGCTTGAATCCGCCCACTGATGCGACCGCCCCCCGCTCCTCCCCCCTCCACTGCGGTATCTTTGGCATTTTATTTAGTTTGTTATTTGTTCATACTTAAGTGTGTCGGCTGCATTGGTTTTATTGGCAAACTTGTCGCCTGTCTTCTTCCAATCGAAGCCAGTCAGCGATGCCCAGGACAATACTCAACACACCCACACACACTCTGGCACACCTCCACGCCCACTGTCACAAGTCCCCAGCGCCAACGAAAGTAAGTTGTTGAGCAGATTAGGTTTTTGTAGTATTCTAGCATTGTCTTTAAGTTTTTGCTGTCCTGGTCCTTTATGGTCTGCCTGGCTCCCCAGTGACCCTGTAAACTTCAAATTGCTACAACTGACAAAGCCCTTACACAGACACACACACACACACACACACACACACACACACACACACACACACACACACACACACACACACACACACACACAACCTCGGCCCATGGTCAGGTGGGTGCGGCAGCAAAAATATCTAAATGCGAACATTGCCTTTCCCGCCAAACCCAATGAAAGGAACCAAGTTGAATGTTTTTATGCTTCCTTTTTCAATGTCGACTGCCTGCGGCTGCAGAAATAAATTTTACATTGCTCGGCCAAATTTGGCAAGCTCTCAAGTGATTTGGCTCTGAGTGGCGGACACAATTATATATGAATCGATCTAAATAACATGATTAAAATAGCTCGCATATATTAGGTACAAGTAAAAGCTACAAAATGTAGTGTAAAATTAAATGTGATCATTATTATTATTACAATCATTATAGGCAGTTTAATAAACAAATTATCAGCTATTTTATAATTTAATTTTCATCATTAATTTATGCGAATATACCAATATTTTAGCCATAACTGCCATAATTATTAATAGAACAAAAAAAAACTAATACATAATAATAATAACCGATTTGCAGAATTTTTAACGTTCTCGCGAAAATCAACTTAAAATATATAATTTCAATTATTAAATAAACATTTTTTGTATTTGTGTTACAAATTCCAACAAAAACTTGTTTGTTCTAAACTAATTTCAGTCCAAGTCAAATTTAAGGTGATTCAAATTCAAATTTCAATAAATACTAAAATGCCTAAAACTAGAGTTATGCATATTAAATCCAAATTAAGGCAAAGTGTTAAATCGCATATTACACTTATCCCAAAGTCATACAAGTAGCTTAATAGGAATAAACTGACCAGCTTAAAATATTCAATTAATCAAATGAATAGCCTGAAAACATGCTCTACAAATATGACGAGTTACTCTGCTTAACTCTCGTATATATTCACATGTGTATTTCCATACTATTCCATTTGTTTAGAGCAGGTAAATACATTTGCATGTAGGTTTCATGGTCTGCTGCATCTCTAAAAGGTTCGTCTAAATATATATTCCTTAAATGCGTTTTAATATGATATTGCGTACAGCGCTGGGCGCCTGAATGTATGCTATGGCAGAGCACTTGCATCACATTTCTCCATTGAAAGCGTATTTGGTGGCACATTCACGTAAGTAATTCCAACAAAATGTTAATTTAATTAAAATATGAATACGAAATTTTCGATGGTTCCTTTAGCTTTAGCTGCTGGCCTCTGAACATGGATTGGGGGCTAGGTTACGTATGGCGCTCAAAACCAGAGATGGGCTCGTGTTTTTCCTTCTTAACGTGACAAAGGACGAACACGAATTGTACATTGAAAACACGCGTAATCGTATTGAATCATGTTTAGTCGCGTAATCGTGACAAATTGCTTAACACGAATAGGCACGAAGTTTGATTTTTCGCTTCGTGTTCAGTTATGTTAAGTCGTGTTAAATGATTGTCGTTTAGTCGTTTTGAGTGTTAAGTCGTGCTAAGTCGTGTTTAGTGATGTTTAGTCACGTTTACTCATGTTAAGTCGTGCTTTTGCTTGATTTTTCCTGCCCTGATGGCGTCACAAAAAAAGCACGATACACGCCCAACTCAAACAGAAAACCGACGCGACTCAGCTAAACAAATTCATTTATCGCGCACCGAGCATTAGGAATATGTATGTATGTGTGCACTATGCATGTGTACGTGTATGTTCATTGCCAGTGTACGGCTTTTGGGACACAACTCAATAATGGGCACCGAGCTGGCGCTTTATTTTATAGAATGCAACCCAAATGGCGATTCTGGGCCGGGCCATAGACATGGCCAACGCCACATGTTGATTTTAGCAAACGGAAATTATATGGTTAATGCAATGCACGGCCAACAAACACATTTGGTGGCGCACATGGCACATACATGACTGCATATATAAACCGAAATGCGAAGAAAACAACATCATAAAACTCGTGTCTGCGACAAACAAGCCAGCAAATGTGTGTCGGTCGCGCTTTTCCAAAAAACCCCAACAAATTTTCCCATCTCCCACTATATTAAGCAGGATGCAGAGCAGATCAGCACGAGGCCAGCTACACATAGGTGTTGTGTGTGTGTGGGTGTGTGGGATAGCAGCGAAATTTAAAATTATTAAAAACCAAATGTGCAGCCGCATTATGAACATGCAGCGAGGCAGCTACCAAAAGTAATGAACCAACTGACGGGCACGGCTTTTGGTCAGCACAGGACTTACCAGGACTAACGTCAAGGCAGGAAGCGTGACCCAGCAATTTGACAAATGGCGCTCAAAATGAACGAAAATTATGTATTCCAGCTAAAGATACAAAATTCGACAGAATTCAGCTGCAGAAGTCGAACAGGTTTGTATTCAAAACTTTAACTCTCTCAATAATAATTTAATTTAATTCAAGAGAGAGAGAGAGATCTAGTGCTAACTCATTATTAAAAAACTTATCATTTTGCTACACTTAAATATCAATAATATTTTACTCTTTCTTTCTCATTTTTATACTCCTTAACAAAGTGAAAAGAGTATATTGGGTTTTTCGCCGCTATTGAAGCTGGAGACTTGAAAGATTTTTGTGCCACGCCTACTGGGAAGTTGTCGCATCGATAACATGACGATCGCAAATCGATAAATGGTGAATATTTCCCACAATATTAAAGCAACAGTCACCAAATTTGGTATGTAGATTGCTGCTGACGCCCCTTTGGAATATGTTTGCTCCCGCAAGCATGATGTACATTATATGGGAGAAACCATGAAAAAATGCCATCAAACATGAAAATCGGTTCAGTTTTGACAAAGTTATGGGAGTTCGATGTATGGGAGCTACAGATTCTTGAGCTTTACATGTAAACATTTTTGTCCATTTTGCCATGATTTTTGAAAACAAATTTGACCATCTCAGAATCGGTTTTAATGTTGTTTTTATACTAATTGTGACTACATTTTGAATAAAAAAATTTTCGCAAATGAGGAACTGTATACTGTATACAATTGCTGGGTTTTAAAAAACTTTTTTTTAAATTGAAATCAGTTCAAGTCAAATTAATACAAATCTCGTCTACTATATTCAGTTGTGAAATATTAATTAAAAATAAACCTACACTTAAATCAAAGTAGCCGTAATTTTTAACTACTCTTAAACGTTACGTTAAATTAATTCAAGGTTAAAATTATCCAAATATAATATAATATTTTAAATAGTTTATAATACTTAAAAATTGTTTTTCTTAGCTTAGATAAAAATATAAACGATATTTTCCATAAAACTATTTCACACCTCAAATTTATATTTCCTGACATAAAATTACAAATAGCGTTAATGAGAATTTGCTAAGTATATGTTAAATAATAATTTATGTTAAAATTATAGTATTCAAATTGGAAAAAATGTGGTGGTCCACGTAAATTTATGAACCTAGAAAACACATCTTCGCTAACCGAACTTGAAGACAACGCACTGGTTTGAAACGTAAGCTGATATTTTGGTTTCTGATTTTTTGTCAATGTGCCGTAAAATGCATTATGTACCAAAAATTCTTGCAAACTACTTGTAAATTAAACCGAGTATGCAAAAGTTGTGCACAACTGTTTGAAATCTGCGTGGCTGGCACTAAAATGTATAAAGCACGAGACACAAAAAGAGAGAAAAAAAAGCTGCAAGCAGCTTCATCATAAATTGAATTTTTTTATGTGGCAGCTAAGACGAAATGCCAAGAGTTGACATTAAGCAGAACGAAAGACAACGAAGGACAACCGCGACGACCACCAGGACGAGCAGGCGAATGAAAATGACAACGCTATCATGGGCATGAACATCAAGTGAAATGCAACCGAGGGCTTCGGATTCAATGCACGTGGCAGCCGTGGCAGTCGGGGCTGTCGGGGAAGCGGGATTGGGGTGAGAGACCAGAGCACTGTCAGCACAGTTGCCGCAGCCTGGTGATGCGCCTTTCAGGGCGGGCATTTTGGAGTGGTCATTACAATGCACTGCAGCGCAGTCGTTGATGGGCGTGCCCCCCTTCGCCCCCCTTAGCCGGAGCAGACTACTGTAACTATATATTGCATTCCCGACTGCCTTTTGCTGTGCATTTGTAACTGAGCTTTTGGTAAATTGATCCAATTTATGCTTATTTTATGGCAAATTACGAATGAAAAACGAAGACGACTGCTGCTCCTGCTCCTGGTGCCACTGGGATTGCCACTACGGAGCTGTGGCCCACACCAGAGAGACTTCGTCAGCGCCACTAACCGCGTGCCCTGCCCAATTAAAGTGACATGAAAAATAACTCGCATAATGCGCAATAAGAAATGACAAAAACAACAGAAAAGAATCCCTTTCTTTCAATTAAAGGACTTTCAAATCAGTTCATTACAAACCAATAATAACCAAACCCATTTAAAACTTTTGTGACACATCAAAATTTATTTCCATAATCAGTCAAATCTAAACCGAATTTTGTAAGTCAATAAAATTTAAGACACAATTTTACATTTCCACATTAAATTTTGATGTATTTTGAATTCCAAAATATTTTCAAAATTTTATAATTTTTTCGAAGGGACTTGTAACTATTTTTTGGAGTCAAAAATTCTTTAAACTCATATCTTTATTTTTATTTGATTTCAAACAATACTAATTGTATTGTATAGTATAAATCGAAATGTGTAAAACAGGTTTTATGTGGTTCACTTTAAGTAAAAAACAACCTTAAATTAATTAAATTAATACAAAAATTTTTATTTATAAACCTTATTATTCCGTAGTAAGTAACTTACCTGATTTTTATTTAATTAAAGATATTGGTTAACATTTAAATGTTGTTAATTTTGTACATTTCTAATATCTTTTCCATGTACTTTTTTCTCGAACCCATATCCTGGCAGCTCATTCAAAGACATTATTTTTAAATACATTAAGTTTATACGTCTGTCTCTTTTGAAACTCTTGAAACTCATGTGTTTTCTTAAAGGCAGCTGCTGTGAGGACTCGCTGCCAGAATTAGATTCCTGTCCGCCCACATCTCAGCTGCTTCATCCGCACGTTTGCCCTGCTAACTTACTTTTATTGGCTTCTAAATGCACAACCAAATCCGTTTTACAAATTGCCATATTGCTGCAGAGCTATTGTTATACCGCTGCCAACAACAACAGTTGGCTAAGCAAATACATATGTATTTTTGAACACAGATGTGTATGCATGTTTGAGGTTTATCTGCGTGTGAGTGTGTTTGAGTTGACGCCAACAATTGTTGCATTGTTTTCGTATAATAAAATTAAACTTATGCACTTGCCTGCTATGCTTTCTCTCCCTCTCCCTGTTTCTCTTTTTCTCTGGGGAAAAATGGGTGTGCATTTGTTAAGTGGCAAAAGATTGAAATGAAACCAAACACACAACCACATACACACACACATACAGACGTCATGACGTGCAGCTTATTGGTTGCCTGTGTGTAAGTGAAATGGAATGGAATGAATCGTTCGTCCTTCCCATTTCTTCCGTAAGCGAATGTGTGTGTTGTGTGTGCTTGCGTGTGTAAGTGAGGTTTACCATACGCAAGATAAAGGGGCGCCCGAGCAATTTGCTCGAGGTCAGTTTCCTTGCAATTTCGTTGATAACTTATGTCATTCAACAAATGAAGTTGACATGCGCCCTTAACACATTTCCCATTTGCCCCAACCCCTCGCAGCACCCTCCTGAGCGCTGCTGTGCACTTTGGCTTGCATTTAATTTTGGGAAATAACTTTGACCATATTAAATGGACCACTTACATATGACACGCCATGTCGTTTTACATTTAAACCACGTTCTATTTGCCAGCTAGGTCGACTATAGGGCTTAAATACCCCACCATGGACTCCCCCTGTCAATTACCTAATTGAAAATCTAGCCAAAGATGCTGGCCATGTCAGTCTTGGCTCTGGCCATGAGCCCATGTGCACTGCATACGATTATAACTTTCAATTCGAGCCTTGCCGACGAAGGATCGCAGGCAGCTCCCCTCAGCCCCCTCGTCCGTTGTTGCCTGAGCCGCCTTTGCCATTTCAATTTAGTCTTTTGACATTTTGCCTCTGTGTCAAATGCAAATTGAAAAATCATCGGACGAGCTGCAGCAGCAGCAGCAGCAGCAGCAGCGAGCTTCGTAGTAACCGGCAAACGAAATCAACAACGTTGCCATTTGGCTGCCGGAAGCGTTTTGCTGCCGTCCAAACTAATATTGAGACAGCGCGCAGCAAACAGTTTCCGGCAGGCGTCAGCAACAGCAGCAGCAGCAGCATCAGCAGCAGCATCAGCAGCAGCATCAGCAGCAGCGACAGCAACAGCAGCAGCAGCAGCGGTGGCAACTGTGGAGGTATCATTGCCTATTCCTCATGCTGACTGCCTTAAGCGGCACCAAGCGTCGCATTTTTTGGCACGCAAAGCCGAACAAGTTTTTGGCAGCGGCTGCTCCAACGGCTTGTTGTTGTTGTTATTACTGTTGATGCCAAAAGTTGCTTGTTAAACAGCGGAAACGGAAATGCCAACAGTTGCACAAAGGCACAAGGCGGGACAGAGAAAGAAAGAAAACGAGAGAGAGAGAGAGAGAGAGAGATACAGTGAGACACTGAGCCAGACAGAGCACGAGCGACTTTTGGGGGCTTCAGATGTGTAAATCAAACTAATTGAATGTTTTTGTCGAAGCAAGCACAGGCCCTCCTGCCAGACGCATGGTGTTGCCACATGGCAAAAAAAAAAAAAACAGAAAGTGCCCCAACAGATAAGAAATTCAATTCCATTTGGCATACGGCTTGCAGCCTTCCGCTTCCCATTTTGACGTTGCACTTTTGTTTTCGTTTGTTTTCATATTATTACACTCATTTCAATTGTCTGTTACACATCAATATTTTATTTTAAAACCTTTTTAACTATGCAACACTTACCAGCACTAGACTGCAGTTAGTACCTCAATCGTTTGCCCCTGGCTTGCAACATGTTTGTTCAACAAACCCGTTGTGCGTGCATTTCACTAATTAAGTTGCATTTCCTTTGACTTGCAACAAAATGCCGCCAGCAGAAGATTTCGATTTGTTTGTCAGGGCAAAGTGCTACAAACTGAACGGCTAAGTAGGTATCGGTATTTTAAAAGAAGAGCCAAACGATCAATAAGTAATCTTGAGCTCAAAAAAATGTTTATAGTTGAACAACCAAGACAAAAAAAAAGTTGATTGTGGCTTTAATATGTAAGTAATTATGTGAAAAGTCTATAATCCGCTATTTATTTTGTTTGTCGTCATACATACATATGTAAGTGCATTCATTTATATTAAGTGTGACCAACGTACGTGACTTTTACTACTTCTGTCACTGTCAGCGAACAATCGATAACATAAGCGGAGGCAAAACAATTGCACCTCTGTATGCGCTTAAATATGAATTTCTTTTATATTCCAAATGATCTATATTATAAACGCTTTTGTCTGCTTGCAGCAGCGGTGACTAATATAATATAATATAATTTGGCTTAAGATCCCATGCATAGCAGTTATAATTAAAATTATTTATGTCCTCTTTTAGGTACTTATTAACAGACAAGGCGAGCTTAAAGCTGCAAACCAACGACAAGACAAAAGAATTGGATTGGCTTTTGATGATGATGCTGATGCTATTTTTGCCGCTCCACCTTGGCGCCAATGCATTTATCTGTGGCACCGAATTGCCGCTAATTTAATGAGTATTTTGGCCATAAAATCAGTTGAAGCGGCTCAATTGCTGCGGCTGCGCTGGCAGCTGGCACAATTTATTTGACTGTTAATTAGAAATTTAAATTATGCGCTTAGCCTTTGGCCCCTAAGATGGAGCTGAAGCTGGTGCTTGAGTGCGCGTTCTCAGCATTCAATTGGCGCTGCAGAAAATTAATTGCAGGCGGGCCAACACAAGCCCTCATCCCCCACGCCGCTCCACACTCCCAGACCCTTTGGTCTGACCCCTAGCGCATCGTTTGCTCCATTGCAAATGCGAAATAATTTATAATTTGGCACAATTACGCTCAGCCACAGGCGCGCCTGCAACTCCTCGCCCCAAAGAGCGCTTGGCGGATTGGCAGGATTGCAACTTGAGCCTGGTTATATATGGGTCATTTGCTTCGCAATTGCATTTTATTGATTTTCCTCGCCCAGCTCACCGCCACCCACGGCTGGCCGAAGAAGGCAATAAACTTTCACTTATTTCGTCGCCGTTGCCAAATGAGCGACGGCAACTGGGGAGGACGACGACATTGGCTACTGGTGCCAGTGGTAAACACATTGCTCATGGATAAAACATTTGGCATGCTGCCCGGCCAGACAATCCCGCGACATGGAATTTCAAGTGGTTTTCCTGCCTTGAAACTAGTTTTTCTTTTTTTGAATACCCTGGGCCCATTCGAAATGGATATAGGAAAGGGTACATTGGTTTTGAAGGACTCTGCGCACCCATAAGGGATGTGATGGTAATGATGAGCAGCGGAGTGGAGTAGAATATCGCAACTATAAAAGATAAAACACAAGTTTACTTTGAACTTTCTAAGCTCTTACCCTTCTCATTGAAATCGATAAATATGGATTTTCCGTCTCTGTTTTTAAAGCATATCTCAAAAATTAGAAGATTGGAGCGAAGATTCGTGTACAGTATACGCAGATCAGGAGTATTTAAGTTTTTGTATTTTATAGGGGTAGGGTATTTATCAGAGCACTCATAGTTCTTGTTTTTTTGCATTTTTACATTTTGCACGTCCATTGTTTGTCTAGAAATTGGGTCGACTGCCTTCGGGTTGGCTCCGGCCACGCCCCCATGATGGGGCGAACGTTGATGATGAGCGGCTTGCCAGAGCTTGTCAGATTCTGTCATTGTTTCAGCTCCTGTGCATGTAATTTCCTGTGTGTTGCAAGTGCAGTGGAGCCATGTTGTTGTTGCCGCTAGTTGTTGTTGTTGTTGTTGTTGTACCACTGATTACTGTCGCTTGTTAGAGCGTTTGGCTCTGCGGTTTTTCTTCTCATTTACATGCACACGTACATATGTATCTGTATGTGTGGCCAAGTTGTGGCCTCCTCTGTTTTGGCCCGCTCCAAGTTCCACTCTTTTGCACATTTGCCAAAAACACACATTTTTAGCTTAATTTACAACTTGTTAGCTGGCAGCCAAAACATTCCCCAGCAACGAAAACAAGGCGCATGTGTAAACAAATCAAACTTGGAAGCCAAAGTTCTGGCCAACCAACGATCCCCTTCGTGTTGCCTCAAATTCACAATAATGAGCAGCGCTCGAGGGCCATAAACTGCTAACAAGGGCAACAAGTTGAGCCCAAGCCAAGACAAAAAAAAAAAAAGCAAAAAACGCAGCCAGCGTAACCAAAAAAAAAAAGCTTTAAGCAACGGGTTTTTGCATGCCTAGCGCAGCTTGGGAAAAACAGTCAAACCCTTTGGTAAAAAAAAAAGAGTTTGTGTTTGTCTGCTGGCCCTGGGAAGCCAGAGATAATCGATACATGCAGAATAGTGTTTGTCCTGACTGATTGACTGACTGATTGGCCGACTGTTTGACTGACTGATTGACTGATTGATTGACTGATTGATTGGAAGATTGGTCACTGGTTGACTAACTATTTTATTAATACGCTGACGAACTAACTGAATGATTGACTGAATTACTATCTGGTTGATTGTCTGATTGAGTGACTAATAGACTTTTTTGCTGCTTGACTGACTGATTGAATTAAAAACAATTGACTGACTGACTAAGTAACAGACTGACTCACTGACCAATTGTCGACTGTCTAATTGGTGAAAAATTAACTGATTGACTACTGCACCAAATGACTGACAAACTAACTGAGCGATTGACGTACTGATTGACTGACTGATTTACTTGCCAGGCTATTTGAGTGAATGTCTAATTGACTAAGGCATTGGTGGCCGGTTTGTGATTGATTGACTGACTGAATAATTCACACTTACAATTATTACAATAAAAACTCTTTCCTACGTCTTTTTTGTTCATCATCCGATCCGCTTCAAACTCATTTTCAAAAACCTATTTAAAAATTGTTTAACACACTTGAGCGGAATTAGAGGTCTCAGATTATTTTTAAAAACTTACAAGAGTTTTAAAGCTCACCCCAGGACGGAATACTGTTGTAACAACTTGCAATTTTTCATCAATTGACTATATAGCTTATTTTGAAGGACTTTAAAAAAAGAAGATATCAGAACATAGTAAAAGTTCAAACTTTTCAACAGGTCTAAGCCGGGTAATACCTGCTAGTAAGAGCTTGAAGGAAATTAAGAAAGTTCGCTAAATAACTAAATTGCATCAAAGGACCCATGAAATCTGAACCCTATCCAATAAGATATTTTCTTTTAAGCATAATCATGTACTACTTAAAAGCCAATTTTTATGCCAGGCAAGTGTTTACGAAATGGTCGAGTATTTTATATATAAACATATATATATTTGTTGTATTTTTTTGTGGCCCATTTTCAATTGAATTTTATGGCCAATGGCTGGCAAAACAAAAGCTAAGCGGCAACAGCATTTAAAATGCGTAGCGAGAGCCGTTGACTGTTTATGCAGTCAACTGAATAAAAGGCGTAAAAATGTCGAAGCTGTCCCGGATGCGGAGCCAACGTGGGGGCAGCGTGGGTCAGCGCGGGTGGTGGGGAGCAGGGCGGGTGGGTGGCTGCTTGGCTTTGCTTTGGCATTTTGTTACAGCTGAAGGATGCGATGCTGCTCTTCATTTATTTCATGCTCGATTGCATTACGAGATGTGTCACCGCGTGGCAAATCAAACGCAGCAAACCACAAGGGTCAGCCGAAGCGTTGGCGATGGGCGAGGGGCGAGGGGAGACCGGCGGCCGCTAGGGGCAACCAGAGAGACAGCCAAAGCGGCTTCTGCTGCTGAGCCATATGGCAGTCGACTGCTCGTCTTGGGCTCCTTTTGCGCCTTGTTTACTTTGCGCATTGCGCGTTGTTTTTATTCAATTACCAGTTGAAATTTTCTGTCAGTTCGGCTCGGCTTTCCAACTAGCTGCAATTGGCCCTATAAGTCAAGCTGTTTTGTTTTTTCCCCTGCCGGTATTAAACTTTAAATTGCTTGGAAGCAATAAAACGTTTTTCAAGTGTAAGTAAATGCCATTGCCAACAACTGACTTTTGTTAGGCAGTGTTAATTGTTTTGGGTCAAACTGGGCCTCAAGTTCGGGCCAGAATCCACAAGCTCGCTGTGCTCCCAAGTTGAATGAGCTCTCGTGGCCTTAGTCCAGGCAAAACAATGAGCACACACACACACACAACACACATTCATATGTACAGTCACACACACACACAGTCAAACTTGCACAACGCATAAATCAATTGGCTTTGGCTAAAACGTTTGAAATTGATTTCAAGTTCTTTGGGCCATTGTTTTTATATGCAACAAAAGGGACAATTTTTTATTTCCAACATGGCCATAGCACTTACAGAGACATACACGCACACACATGCATTCGCACACACACATTCGCAGACACACACATTGCGTGTGTCGGCCCAATGCATGTAAATTGGCCGCATTGTTTATGAGCTTTGGCCCGGCCCCGGCTAGCACTGCCCTTTGTTTTGGTCCAGCCAACGCCCTGTGGCATTGTCTCCTCTACTCCCCTGCCACCCCCCAATGCCAGTTCCCTTTGCCTTTGGCCTTGGCCATTGATTGTCAATTCAGTTTAAGTGTCGCCCATAAATCCAACAAATGAGCAAAGGCGCCGCTTAATTTTGTGTGCTCAAACAATGCTTTCGTTTTCTTTAACTCGGCCACGTTTATTGATTTTTTTACTTTTACCAATTATTATCTGGCATTTCGCTTTTAACCGCACTTTGTTAAATTTTTTAAATTTAGCCATTTTCTGCCTGTGGCTAAATTAAAATAAGCCAGTAGAACGTACATTTTATATAAACCTTAAACCTTAAATATGAATATAAAGATGATAACAAAAAATGAAGGTATTTTTGGATTCTGAAAAATCGGGAATATTATTTTTTTATAAGAGCTTTAAAAGTTAGTTTGAAACCGTTGGGCCGAAAATGGGGATTTACCAAACTATTTTTATTAAATTTAACAAATATCTTTGACAATGATTTTGAAGCGGTTGGGATGAAAAATAGCATAAATTTTCCTCTAATTTTTTACACTTGTGGGTTAACTTTTCGGAAAACCCGTGTTTACATCACATAAGGTAATTACAAAAACTCATAAATCAGTTAGTCAGTCAAACAGTCAGTCAGTCAATTAGCCTATCAGTCAGTTAGTTAGTGAATCAGTTAAACAGTCAGACAATCAGTCAATCAATCGGTCAGTTACTCAGTCCACCCCTTACTTAATCAGTCAGGCAGTCACTGAATCAGGTAGTCGAAAATGGGTAAATCAGGGTATAATGATTTTGTGCAAATGTCCATAAAGTATATATATATTCTAAATCATATTATCGATAATAATAAATATCAGTTTTTTAACTCTATTTTAAGATATCTTAAAAACTATAAAAGCTAGAGCAACCAAACTTAGTTCAAACTGTTCGCGCAGAGCATACGCAGGTGAGGAATATTTGGATTTTGGATACCTTCCCCAATTCGCCCCATATATGCAAAAATTTAAAAAAAAAAAACGCAATTCAATTGGGCTTTGGTTTGTACATAGATTTCATTAAGATCATATTCTTAGTTTAGAAATTATACACGAATTAAGTTTCCATAGTGGGGGCCAAACAGCTGTTCGCAGCGTGCAGCCTGCATTTACATGTGTGTGTGTGTGTGTGTGTGTGTGTGTGTATGTGTGATTCTGTTTATGGCTATATGAATGCAAGCGGACTGAAATGTTTGAAAACACAGGATTCGGGCGATCCCGACTGGAGTCTTCTCACTTGTTATAGATAGATATATCGACTGATCGAACAACACTTCAAGAGTGTTGCTTCGGCACATCAAAACAAATTTAAATAAACTTACGGCCTTAATTGCCTAAAGAACCAATCGGCAGCTTCATCAAGCGCCACAAAAAAAGGTTTAGCCCAACCACCACACCACCCACATTGAGCCGCTGGGCTGGTCGAGCTCTCGAAACACTTTTATTTATTTGCACAGCGTCTGTTTGGTCATTAGACATGACACGTTGTCAACACGCAACTAAAGCCGGCGACTGTCCGACCAACTGGACGGCAAGTGTTTATGTTTTCAATTTGCCAGGCAAAACATTTTGATTACGCATACGCAGCATGTGCTCCAAAATACAACGTTTGACTGCTTTGACAAGCGGATCAAATGGACATAAACAGAAGTCAGCTTCGTCAGTCTCCGGCCAGTCAATCCGATATGTGTTTTGTTAGCTTTTGGCCAGCATTTAGACATCAACGGACCGCCCCGGGTTGCCCACTTAAGCGTAAAATATCCCTCGCAGCGCAAACTCTACGCATCATTAGCTCATATATATGTATATATGTATATACAACAAGCGTATTATGGCGACTTGGACAGAAGAGGTGAGAAATTAAAGCGACAGGCAGGGCATTAAAGCCTCAATTAAAGGCTGTTTGTTAGCCATTTAGAATTGTGGAAGGTTAGAGTTAGAGCTGAGCGCGTGTCGGAATTGGAATTGGCAAAATATCAAAAATGGAATTTTTAGCAAATTAAACATAATTTTAACCAAAAATTTTGCTTAAGTGCATATTAATCTTGATGCCATATACTAGTTTAAATGCAGATTCATGGCGGTATAGAACAAATTTAAAATATGTGCACATTACATATTTTAAATTAAGAAAATATATAATATATAATTCATTTATTTCTGTTTAAAATTATGCTTCAAAAAATTGAATACATAATTTATTTATTTTTTTGCATTTTTCCATACAATATTAAAATAAATTTCAAATCGAATATTCACAAATTTCTTCAATTACACGTTTACGTGCTCATCAACACGCGGCCAACTCTAGTCGCCATACATGATGTATATCAGTCAGGGCTTATCAAATTTAAATTCATAAATTAAATACCAGTGCCCAAGTCAGCCAGCAGTCAGAAATTCCCAACCATCCGGCAATGCACGGTCCACAGCAAATCAATCACAATAAATAAACAGACTCCGCAATGCCAAAATATAAAAAAATACGCTAAAAACACAACAGTTTTTTTATTTCTCTAACAATTCTCAGTTAAAAAAATTGAAGCTATCAAATGTAAGAAAAATAGGAAAAAATACCTCTGCTTTTATGTGTTATAAATACGGCAGCGAAAAAAAATTGTGACAGAGACAACCAACCCCCAAAATCAGCATGACAGCAAAAAGGTGTTACCCTTGGCTGGAAATTTACACCACCACCAGCAGTAGCAGCATCAGCATTACCACCACCAGCACCACCAACACCACCGCATCTGGCCGCAATATCGCTGTGCGCTAAAATATACAGTTCGTCATGAAATATGCACATGTCCTCACAACTAGGACGATGCGCTAGCAAACAACGACAACAAATACATATAGAACATAAATAAATTAAAATTTATAAAACACAACAAATAAGAATGCTATAGTCGGGCATGTACGACTAGCAGTTATCCTGTACAATGCATATAGGAAAATATATAAAGTATATTAATATTTTTAGCAATTAAAAATGTTAGCGATTTTGGAAATGGATTTCGATTATTTTTAAATAAGCTTGATCTGCATTTGGCATACAAATGTATTTATTATCAATTTTAAAATTCGACGTCTTGTACACATATGCTAAGAACCAATATACCCTAACCCATATCCAACGAATAAACAGGGTAGTAAAAAAAATTAGCAACCACTAAAAATCACAAAATGTTAGTGAATACTGAAAAACTCATTATATCATTATATCATTATATTTAATATTTTAAATATATTTACATATAAATATTTGACATATTCAGCCAAAGTTTTTCACTTCACCTTAGGCGTATTCTGAATTTTTTTTTTACGTTGGTGCAATTTGATAGCTTCTACTCCTGACTCACCATACACAATGTAACATCACACTCCCCCCTCTCCCTTCTGTTCACCAACGCCCTCCGCCACTGCACATTAAAATGCAGCGAAGCCTGTCGAAAATGTTGCCAACAAGGACGACAACAAAATTTATGTACATAGAAATTAATATTTAAAAAAAGAAAATAAAACAAACTTGTTTGCTGTCATTGCTAACATTGCACGTTGATTGCCGCCGCTAACCCAACACCGCCCCTCTCCCACCCCTTTTATCTACTGCCCCTAATCTACTGCAATAGTTCCAATATACAGCACACATGTCTTCCCGGAATCTGCTCCCAACTGTCACATTAAAATAAATATGTCAAAAATTAAAAACTCGGATTTTAACTGGCACACAAAAAAATACGAACAAAACAATAATATGAAATGTTGTTCACCCTTATTCCCCATAGCCACATGCAAGAAGTATAGTAGAGCCTCGCAAATGATGTTGGAACAATTTAGAAGTTTATGTTCAATTTAAAAAAACATTTTGTTGCTCGCTAATTTTTGATTTGATATTTCTTTGAAAAAAATTGGATAAAATAAGACACACATCTGCAATGGCCCCGCGATGAAGGACAACACATGAATCAATGTTGTAAAGACTGTATGTCTGCAAGGGCATTTAATTTTTACCTCTATGTAACTGGTTTGTTTTGTTTTTTTAATTTAACCAAATAACCTAAACGTTGTCCTTCATCGCGGGGCCACACTGTACAACAAATATTTATTTGTTTGACAATTTTCATTGCCTACTTTCAGGCTATTCCAGCGCGAGCCGCTTCACAAAGTTTGACAACAACAAAAAAAACAAAATAAAATTCAAAAGGCGTTAAAATCGTTTAGACCAACTTTTACCTTACGTGACACAGCCAAGGGACGGTCACTCGTTCGGCCTATATATATACACATATATATATATTTTTTTTAAATTTTCGACCAGACAGAAGGCAATCGAATAGGTGGCATAAACAATATATAAACAACAACAATACAAACAAACGGCCGTGGCAACTGCTTTGGGTATTAAATAAAAGTTTTCCACTTAAGGTTTATAAAAAGTTTAAACCCACACGCGCGCGAAGTGAAGTGGGGTGGGTTAGGGTATAGGAGCTGCGTGGTGACAGCGACCGCATTCACACCTACACAGAAATCGGGGCGGAAGCGGAAACGGCGGTCGAAAAATGATGAATGCCGCGCTCCACCCCACAGCCCCGCAATCTCACAATGAAATGGCAGCCCCAAACACATTTATAGAGGACATCTGGCAGTGCCATTATAAGCTTGGACTCCGCCAAAGATTTGGCACAATAAAATGCCAATTGAAAGTACACTTGGAGAAAAATGTACTGCAAGTACTTGCAATAAAGATTTTCGAGCCGTGTGTGCCTTAAATGTCCTGAATTGAATGCAGGAGAAAATACATTTTAAAAATATTTTCGTACTTAAAATCAGCGTAAATCATTCTCAAGTGTTATAAATATTTCTAAGATCTAGTCTGTACATTAAGACACCTAGGCCAGATTTGACAACGCTCCTACATAATTTAAGTAAAAAATTATTGTCTGTTTTTTCTCTAAGTGCAGCGGGCGTAACGCTCCCATAACCACTTAGGCTTGGCCGAAACTTTGCCTCGAGTTCAATTGGAGTTTGGGCCGTGGCAATTCCCTAAATGCAAATAATAATGTAATTGCCAACAATTTTGCTCGAGTTTGTTTAGCTGCTGCTTGAAATGTCTTCAACTTCTGTAAATGCACAGGGTCTTTAAGCATTTACACCTGGCCCGGATAAATGCGCAACCGGCGCGGAGATGGGACTTTAGTCAAGCAGCCCGGTAATTGCATGTAAATGTCACGAATGCGGCGCGTTAATTGAGTTCAAATCAAGCACAGAGCTTAATTAGCATCGACAAAGTAAGCCCTTAATGACCAAGAAGAAGCAGCGGAAATTACCACTTGACCAACGCTACCATGCTGGCAATGACATGCAATTTGCATTGGCTCCATTCTGTCTCCGTGCCTGATACATAAGTCGCTAAACGGGAAATTGCAAAAGCCATAAAATGACAGAATACGGAGACTAAACTCGACTGCCAGTTACCATATTTGAAAATGCTAAACAAGGCAAAAGCAAAGAAGCTCAATGGGCTTAAGAACTTGGCATTTAAAAGCAAACAAACGGTAAACAAAACTTACCTTAACTTAAGATCAACCCAATGAAATACAACTGTAACATATAATTCATCGAAGTTAACGCACTTAATTTAAAAAAAAAATGTTTCTTTTAATTTTACATATATACAATTTCATAAAAATACATTTGCCAACTTGGGCAAATTATTATTTTATTTTCCAATCTCTAAAAGTCGCATTATTGAGAAATCGCTAACAATAAATTTTAAAAGATTAAAAAAAGAAGATCGTCGAAAACAATTAAAAGTCACTTTAAAAAATTAAAAATTTAGGTACACTAAATAAAATTACCAAAAAAAAAAACAACTTTTTTGCTGTCTTTGCTAAGATTACACTAAATTTTATTTCAATTTGCTAAGAATTAAACAAAAATTATAGAAATTAATATACATATTCTTGTCTCTTTAAAAATATTATTTTATTCCCTTTTTCACCCACTTAATTTAATTATTAAAACTGATCAAAGTTCAAACTATAGTTTTATTATTATTATTTTCTTAAATAAAAATACATTTACTGTATAGATCTTTTTCGCCTCACCTAAAATGCCAATATACCCCGCTCTGCACATTGGTTTTTGTATAGAGCACAATTGCAAATCGTTGTCAAGAGTTATCTAATACGATTTTAATTAGTAAATGATATTTTAAGCTGTCAAGTGGCAGCCACTAAGAAAAACTAATTGTCATTCGAGCATTATCTGGTGAGCTCAAAAGTGCACACACACACACACACGCACACAAACGCACAACCAGCATGACAATCGTAGTGGCATGTACTCGTGGCAGACACACCCTTCAAGTGTGGCACGTGCCACCGCGTCCAACCACGTCGCAAATGCCGCCCCGTTGACTTTCCATAGATTTAGGAGTACATTTTTCTTCGCTGTGCCAGATAATCGTATCACTTTGCTCGCGAGCAGGGCACGGCAGACACACACACACACACACATGCTACGTGCCACATGCTGCTGCTCTTAAATACTTATGTGCCACAGCGTGAGCCATGGGCATATTTATCACAGCAGCGCAAAATGTGCCTTATTTATATTTAAGCAGGCGCCGCGTGTGGGCCAACAAAAGCATTTAACTTATTTTAGTATATGTTAATTTGGGAATTCATTAAAAAAATAAGAGTTAAATTATATAAATAATAATAACATACGTGGCAATCAATCAAATTGGTCTCTGTCCTGGGGCAAAGCTTATTAGCCCTGAGCCTGGTCATTTGTCGAGGCCATGCTGTCTTTGTGTCCTTGGGGTCTGTCTGGCAGCCAAATTAATTTAATAAGCCAAAAGGAAAAAAGAGAAAAAATGCAAATTACCTGTCAATGTATTTTTGTATATGCCATTAACAAGAATGAAACACGGCGGCGCGTACCAAGTGACCTTGCCCTGGGTTCAGGGAGATGATGGGGCACTGTCTGATCAATTTTTGAACAAGAATTATAATGTATTAATATACAGTATAATACTCTTTACTCTTTACAGTCTAATCTTTTTATAGCAAAAACTTGAAAAAAATTGAAATCCAACAAATAATCGAATCAAAGTAATATGAACTAAATAAATAAAAAAAAACCTAGAACTCGAACCCTAATTCCCGTTTTTTCTTGAAATTATGATTATTATTTTTATCAGCAGTAACTTCCATTTCTCAATAATTATTATTTATTTACTTGCTTTGGCCTAGGGTTTCTTTCCTCTGAAATTCTAATATTAATTTTTAATTCTATTTCAGATTTGCTTTTCCAGAAATTGTAATATTTGTTGTTATTGCTGTTTCAAATTTTAGTCAATACTTTTCGGCAGAATCGGCAAGTTCGAAAATGTTTTCTTTATGTTAAAATAGCAAGGGCAAAGGAAGCAAATGTATTCGTAGGAACTAAATAGTTCACAATGTATAGGTAATAATTGTACCTTAATCATACAGCATAAGCCCGCAATAATTAAAAGCAAGCTGCATCAGCCTCTGACAAAGCACACCCCAAGCAGCTTAAGTTAATTGCAAATGATGTATGAGAGTCGAGTGGGAGCCAGCCAAAGAGCCGAGCGAGTCTTAATCGAATTATTAATGGCCAAAGGCGCACAAAGAAAGAAATCCATGTTGCACGGCAGGCAGCTTGGCAGAAACTTTGCGTAATTCAATACTAATGCAATCAATTAAAGTTAAACGCGCTGCACACGTGCCCAAGACACGATGCTCCTTTTGATATAACTAATACGACCCGTTGCTCACCCGACTCAGCTCAACGTCTGCGCCTGTTGCAAATACACATAAATCGCGCTGCATGACGACAGGGTCGCAGGGGGCAGGTCGGGCACAGTGGGCGCTTCGCTGATGAGTTCAATCAAGTTGTAAGCATGATTTCACATTGTATTGGATGCGCCGCAGCGTTGCGAGTAATTCAATACACAATCAACAGCATTTTAGACTTCATTTGCAGCGCGGGGCGGCAGTAAAAAGATGAAGGAAAAAAAGCGCCAAATCAAATCATAAAAAATAATATGCCGCGCAACAGGATTTCCTTTTCTGCATGTATCCTGCCTCCCGCCAGTCGTTGCTTCTTAGCAAAGGCAGCAAGAAAATCAACAAGCTTTTACCTTTGCCATGCAAACGAGAATGAGTACTGGAATTTGTCTGGCCCGTCCTCAAGCCACCTTCCCGACTGCCCTCCCCTGCCACGCCGCAACTTCAAATTGATGCAATTTATGAAAACTTTTGTGCGCTCAATTGCTAGAACGAGTACACAAGCACACTGTCATTTTTATGCACTTCTTGTGCCAAAACAATTTCTCTACATTTACCCCCGCACCCCTGTTGCAAGGCATGCCTCACCCCCTTGCTTACGCCGGAATTCATTCAAGAACTCGTGTTTTCGTCCCTTTTTTTTTTTTTGTTGGCATTTGGCATTTGTGCATTGTGCGGCAAATTAAGCGCATTGCCAGCGACTTCATTTCGCCTCACATATATATAGTACTATATAGCACACATATATACACATATAATGTACAATATGAAAAGGCTTCAAAAATTGCATTTGGCAATCACTTTAAAGTTGCCACTCAAAACGAAAAGCAATTCCCAGCCTAATGACTGCCATTTGTAGCCAAAAAAAAAAGTCAAGCAATTTAAATATGTGCGCCAGACCTGAAGGCGTTTTATTTATTTTTATTGCCCTCTGCTGAAGAAGATACTCGCTCGTTTCTGTAATTACACACAAACATTCAAACGTTCTCCACAAAATTATGGCATTAAATATGCTTGGGTGCTTAGAAACTGAGAGTTTTCACATGACTCTCGCATGCAGTCACCTGGGAAAACGCTTGGGGAATTTTATTCCTTAGCTTTTCTTTTCAAAAAAATGTTGATCATTAGAAACAGTGAACACTCGATCGAAAGGAATTCAAGTTGATTTGTTTTGCAGTACAGTGCACGAAAAAAAATTATTATTATTGTTTAAAATATAAAATATTTACTATGAAATCCATTTTTAGGGGCGTTATTATAACTTCTCAGCATTGAGATAATTAAGAATCTAAGCTCTGATTCATTATTTTGTAACAAGCTTAAAGCTGAAATTTTAAAACATTAAGGAAAATAAGACGTACTGTTCATATAACTAAATATATTATTTGTTTTTCATTATTTAACAGAGAAATTTAAATAATAATTGTTTTACTTTATTATAACATTTTTAAATTTGTAGATTACCATCGGAACTAAATTCAAATTCTCATTTCCACCTGCCCACTTTGCAGCTCACAGGCGTAACAGTTAACAACATTTACAGCAACAGGCCACAGTTCAAATGTTATCGGCACAGTCAATGCCGGTACCATAACATTAGCAGTTGCAAATAACCTTAACAGCATAAGGCACAGCGCTGACTGTTAATGTTAATGTACAGACACAGCCACCCCTGCATGCCCCCTTTTTCGAACACTGCCCCGCTTGAGGAAGGGGACTGCTAACAGCATGTTGTTGGCGGGTGAGCTCTGTAATCATGGCTAGCTGGCTGTTAATGTTAGCAGGCGCTGTTAGAGCTCTGAGGCAATGTTACGAGAGTATCTTAAGCATTTTTGCTTTTGCTTTTATGTTATGTTTGACATTTTACTGTTAGCGTTCGCTGCTGGCTTGTAGCTCATGCTGAGGCAAAATATCTTCTACATATAATAAATATATTATAATATATTTATTTTTAATTTAATTTCTTTTTAATTTAATTTATTAGTTTATTTTCTCGCCAAACAAATGATACAGCATACAAATACTTTATTATTCAGGAAGAATGTTGATGTACTTTCCTTATCAGACTCTAAAAATATATAGAAAATCTAGACATATTAAAATTAAATAAATCTAAATGTATTTCGCACCGGTTCGGTTCAAAACCGGTTTGCGTCCGTCAAGTGCAGAACCAAAGAAATTCAACAGAAAGATTCTCTCACATCCCGACTGCCGTTTTGCCTGTTGCCGGCTGCCGGTTGCCATTTGCCGGCTCAAGTCTAAAGGCTGGCCAAAAGTTTTCTTAACTTTTCATCGAGCTAATAAAGCGTGCGTCTTTTTGTGCCTCAAAGTGGTAACCGAACGGAGGGAGGCGACACCAAATCAATGCGCCCTTGGTGCCAAATCCTATAACTGTCTTTTGAGTGTGTGTGTCTGTGTGTGTGTGTGTATGTGTGTTTGTGTTTGTAGTTGTGCTCCCACGACTAATGAATAGAAATGTCGTCCTTCAAAACTTTTTGGCTGTCAGCCGTAGGAGTTGCTCTCAATTTGTGTTCCTGCGCTTTATGGGTTAATGAAAACCGGATTTCACTTCCATATTTCACACACACTAACACACTCACAAAAGTTAACTTTAAGTTTTGGCTTTTTGAAATCTAAAGAAGCGTGGCAAAAGATTTGCATGGCATATGAATCGTTAATTGTGTGCACAAGCGGCAACCGTTCGCTGAGGATGGTCCCCCGGTGGCTGTCTGGGTGGTTGATGGTGGTTTGCCTTCTCTCCGGTTCATGTTCGTCTATGTTTAGGAATTAGTCGCACAGAATCTGAAACTGTTTTTATATGCATGTATGCATAATTTGTATGTACTTTCTTTACTTATACTTCTTAGTTCAGTCTTCAAGATTTGAAAAGTTTTATTAATATTAACTAAAAGATTGCTTATGAGTAAGTCAAAAACAAGCAGTGACCAAAGTCCTACGACTTAAGGTCACTTCCTAAACCTAGCTTTCTATATGCAGTAGCCCAGCTTCTGGCTTGATTTTAAATTAAAGAAATTATATAAAAATATAATATAGAAATAAAATAATAAAATTAATATAATAAAATTAATTATCTCCTAATTTTATAGGAAATAAAAAATTAAATAAATTTTAAAAATTCGAAATAAAGAAGTACAATATATTCCAGCAAATTCATATATATGCTGTCAATCCGACAAAATGCATTTTAACATATATTATAATGATAAAAAACAAAAAAAAAAATGTGTTAATATTATATGTATATATTTTCATTTTTTATTAAAGTTAGTTCATTTAAATGGTTTGCTACGGCATTATCCATACTATCCCGTGGTTATGGTACATCCTACCTATATATTTTTCGCATACTGCCTACAATTATTATTAATTTTCATTAAAACTGACATATGATTTTTTAGAAATTTTAATTGCTTTTTGTCTATTTGCTATTAAATTTATTCAAGGCAAATACCCAATTTTAAAATAAATCTATTTTAACTCTCTCTTTTTCGTTTTCTTATATTCTTTCTCTCTCTCTCGTTCTCTCTTCATGTCCCATGCTCTCTGTCTCCGTTTATTTATGGCCACTTTAATATTTATTCCAAGTGCATCCGCAAGGCAAATATTTTTTCTTTCATTCATAAAATTTGACATTAGCATATTGCATTTCCATTGCGTTAATGTGACAAAATGACAAATGAAGTGGAGGCGGTTTTTTATCACCCCCCTCTTCCTACCACCCCTGCGCTGAGATGCATTTTATGCGTTTCGCGGAAAATGCATTTGCATCTATTTTTTTTTTGCTCTTGCTGCTGTTGTTGACACAGGCGTTGGGCGTGGGCGTTCGAGTGCATGTGGGCGTGGTCGCAGTGAAAAAAAGTAAAAACATTGACAAACGTTTACAAACTCGCCGAAGCAACAAAAAAAACAACAATGCGAAAGCAGCGGACCAACTTTGAAATTGATAAATTGATTTATGCACGGAGCAAAAACAAAAAGTCGTCAGTTGACTGGGTGATATACATATACATGTATAGAAACTTATATATGCAAAAATCTTTTATATGTGGCATGAAAAATGAAAAATGATGCAAGTCGCGGGTTAGCAAAAAATGTGTTGCTTTTCAACGAACTTCTACAGACTTTTAACAACCACAAGATATGGGGTGGACAAAAACAAACTCCTTCAATTGTGCGAATAATCATCGAAATGTCAATCGCCTTCTTATAGCATATAGAAAATATGTAAATGTAGGTGTGTGCCCTATGTACCCATGTAACTATAAATGACACAGTGTATTTGCTTTGAACCCATTCCACCTCCGCCAGAAAGAGCTCTGGAGCAGAGCCTTTTAGGAAACATTGAGAATCACTTTTAAAGTTTCGTTTTATGCTTACTTTATACCCAATGGATTAGAAAGAAAATTTCGTAATTCTAAATTTAAAAAATAAAAATGGTAGCAAAATAAGGTAAGGGAATGTAAAGCATTTGAAAAGAAACCCAAAAATAAATTAGTTAAAAATATTTAGAAGTCAAATCATAATTAAAATGGTATACATCAATATAATCGGTTCAGTTTTGACAAAGTTATGGCACTTTGAGATCTAACAAATATGGGTTCGGGAACTTTACATGTCTAAATTTATATCAATTTTGACACTATTTTTGACAGAAAAATCGACCCCCCCAGAATCACGTTTAAAGTTGCATTTTCTACTAATTTTGATACCAGCAATCAATTAAAAATAAAAAAAAAGGGATTTTTTTGGAATAAAAAATAAAAAAAAAATATTTTCAAATACGAATTAAATTTAAACACAGAACCAATCCAGGGTTCAAACCATGATCAAAATGGTAAACATCATGAAAATCGGTGCAGTTTTGACAAAGTTATGGCACTTTGAGATCTAACAAGTATGGGTTCGGGAACTTTACTTGTCTAAATTTATATCAATTTTGACATGATTTTTGACAGAAAAATCGACCGCCCCAGAATCACTTTTAAAGTTGCATTTTCTACTAATTTTGGTACCAGCAATCGATTAAAAATAAAATTTCGCGATTCTAAATTTAAAACAAAAAAAATTTTTAATAGTGGTAAGGGGGGAGTAAGTGATTTTTTTGGAAAAAAAATCAAAAAATCCAGGGCTCAAACCATGATCAAAATGGTAAACATCATTAAAATCGGTGCAGTTTTGACAAAGTTATGGCACTTTGAGATCTAACAAGTATGGCTTCGGGAACTTTACATGTCTAAATTTATATCAATTTTGACAGGATTTTTGACAGAAAAATCGACCTCGCCAGAATCACGTTTAAAGTTGCATTTTCTACTAATTTTGGTACCAGCAATCGATTAAAAATAAAATTTCGCGATTATAAATTTAAAAAAAAAAAATTTTTTTAAAAGGTAAGGGGGGAGTAAGGCATTTTTTTTGAAAAAAAATCAAAAAAAAAAATTTTCAAATACGAATTAAATTTAAATACAGAACCAATCCAGGGTTCAAACCATGATCAAAATGGTAAACATCATGAAAATCGGTGCAGTTTTGACAAAGTTATGGCACTTTGAGATCTAACAAGTATGGGTTCGGGAACTTTACATGTCTAAATTTATATCAATTTTGACAGGATTTTTGACAGAAAAATCGACCTCGCCAGAATCACGTTTAAAGTTGCATTTTCTACTAATTTTGGTGCCAGCAATCGATTAAAAATAAAATTTCGCGATTCTAAATTTAAAACAAAAAAAATTTTTAATAGTGGTAAGGGAGTAAGTGATTTTTTTGGAAAAAAAATAAAAAAAAAAATATTTTCAAATACGACTTAAATTTAAATTCAGAACCAATCCAGGGTTCAAACCATGATCAAAATGGTAAACATCATGAAAATCGGTGCAGTTTTGACAAAGTTATGGCACTTTGAGATCTAACAAGTATGGGTTCGGGAACTTTACTTGTCTAAATTTATATCAATTATGGCAGTTTCAAATCTAAACAGTACGGGTTCGGGAACTTTACATGTCTGAATTTAAGTCAATTTTGACACGATTTTTGACAGAAAGATCGACCCCCCCAGAATCACTTTTAAAGTTGCATTTTATATTTATATCCGCAATCGATTAAAAATTAAAAGTTGCGATTCTAAATTTAAAAAAATTTCTATTTAAAAATAAGTAGGGGGGAATTTTAATGTTGCGTTTTATATAATTCACTCGGTCAGTAAACCAGTCACTCAATCAGTCAGTTAAGCAGTCAGTTAGTCGATTTTTTGCTCAATCAATCAGTCAATCACTCAGTCAGATAATCAATTACTCCATCAGTCAATCAATCCAGACAAATACAATCATATATTTAGATGATATAAATAAATAGAAATAATGTTGACTTTGAAAATAAGAAATATAGAAGCTCAAGCTATTTAGGCTATTGATCAGCAATATCTGACAGTACGCAGCACTTACACGTTGCGACTTTTATTTATTTATTTTATTTCTTTGTTTTCTCTCTCCAGCTGATTGACTTTAGGTAACAGAATGAGCCATGACCCAGGGCCACGCACGTAGCTGGCAGCCGCTAGGACACAAAAAAGGCAATGTCAAACAATATTTCCGCAATAATTTCAATTTTTCGCACAGAGAACAGAAAGTTGTTCCTGTTGTGCGCATTGTGGGTGCCTGAAAGAGCCTTGTTTTTTGTGTGCTCGGGCACATTTAAACCGTATAGACAAATAATTCAATATGGTAAACAAGTCACGTGCCTGGTGTGTTATTGCTTTTTGTTGGCTTTGATTTTCTGTAGACGACGAGAACGAGGACGACGACAATGGCAGACAGCGCAAACAGCAACCAGCTACAATGAGAGGGGGCGTGGTAGAGAGGGCGCACTGTCACGCCCACGTGCACTTATGCCCCACAATCCGCATGTGTGTGGGTGTGCTCATGTGTGAGTGCGTGTATTTGTGTTTGTGTGGGTACGTCTCCCAGTTTCAGCAATCATTATAAACTTAATTAAAATATCGACAAGCCATAATAAATAACAACGCCTGCCTGGTAGGCAACGCATTTGCCTTAAAGTCTTTAACAAACACGTCGCCGCCCACCTGCAAATATTTAAACTGCCGCCCCCGCTAACGGATATCTTCCACCTGCTCAGCCACATCGGAAATTCCGCACATTTTTAGCGCTCAACGGGGGCAGCTCAAAAGATGCAAATACAGAAATCTTATCTATTATAAGCATCTTGACCCTTTGTTTGCGGGCTTATAGAAACTAGTGTTTTCCTGAAAAGAACTCGCAAAAAAGAGCACGACGTACTCGTCTTACGTAAATTAAATTCCGTAAAAACTACTTTACATAGCATTTTTGAACCTGCGTGTTTCTGCGTCCTTCTTCCAGGCAGTGTTAGAAAAATCGTCAGAACCCGTCCTTCTCTATCTGCAAGCCAATAAGAATTATTGAATTTGTGCTGATTACAATCGTGGTCGTTTGGTTATATTTGAATTTTTTATTCAAATAATAATGTTTTTATTATTATTATTGCAAGTCTGTATCATATATATATTAATTAATAATAATAAATTCTTATTTGCTTTATGAAAGACTATAAAATATAAAAAGTTTTAATTAACAATTAAACAAAGAGCACCTTAAACATACATTTTGAATTTTTTTTCTTATAAATCTATTCTTAAAGCTTAAGTTTACTTCTAGTTATGTTGCCGTAACCCTTTGAACCGCCCTCATATTGCAGGTATTTACATATAAGCAGCGGCGTCCGCTCATCCACACAGGTAACAATCACAGGTAACTGCTACATGTGTAAATATTTACAAAACGCGCCAAAAACGTTGGCAAACAGAAGCGAGGCGCCTTCACGTTGCTCATCATTGTTGCTGTTGCTGTTGTTGTTGTCGCTGCTGCTCTTGTAACTGTAACTCGTTCGCCGCCATTTTCCACACACACACACACACACGCTCATACACCCACCCACCCTTGCGTCTGTGCAGCTTTATTTATGACATTCGATATTTTTGTGGTTGTTGTTGCCGATGCCTCAGCTTTACCAACAGCCACCCACACAACCTTCCGCCCACCCACCCACACACACGCACACTAACTGTTTCTTTTTATTATTATTATGCTGTCATTTCTGATGTCGCGACATTGTCAGCAACATTGTTGTTGCCTTTGTGCGACAGGCTCAGTGCGCCGTCCCGCTCGCCCTTCTTATTGCTGTGCTTGTCTGTTGCAGGAGAGCTCCACGTGAGAGTTGGGCGCGAGTCGTGTTTTCTATCGTGACACGAACATGCACGACTAAAATATCCCTTTGATGTCAACACAGAAATTGAGGTTGGGGTAAAAAATTAAATGGGAAAATTACAAAAGATAAATATAAATTAAGCTAAAAAAAATTAATGGGATACAATTGAAGCTCATAAAATAATAGCGCTAAGATTTTATAGTTTTGTGGAAATTAAATATATATACATACATATATATATATATATATATTAAAATATATATATATAATATATATATATATATATATATATATATATATATATATATATATATATGTTTCTTTTATTGAAGCTATAGTCGAAGAAAATAAAATGTATAATTTTAGAAGCTCTCCTATAAGAATGGAAAAATACAATATATATAATATATGGCCCTGGCAGCCTTGCAATACATCACTCCGAAGTCTTAGTGAAAAGCTTACTTTATTGAAATAAAAAAAATAAAAAATTTTTCAAAATCGTAATTATAAAAAGACGTTAAAAAATTAAAATATTTTATTTGATTTATTATTATTATTATTATTTTATATTCATATCTTGTAAAGATCATGAGTACTTTCTTATTCAATCTATCTAACAATTTATATTTATTAAGAACCACAATTTCTCACGCTAATTCCTCCTATTCAAACAATTTACCTATATATATATAAACTTGGTTAGAATTTTGACCGTGCTTGTTTCAGAACTGTGGCTTCTGTTCGTGTAGTGTCTGTTTTGATGTAAAAAACCGTCACGCGCCCATCTCTAGCCCACTAATCCACTCGAAAGGGTTCAACTACTTGCATATGACACACGCCATAATAATTTTATGCTTCCCAAATTGCTTAACCCTAAATATTTGATTAATATGGCAAATAGCTCTACAGATTTTTGCCATAAACATGTGTTTGTTGCTAGTAAACCGATGGTCTTGGGTTTTGGGTTCAAGTTGTTATTTGTTACCCTATATCAATCAATTTCATTTAGTATTTTATAACGTCTAATGTGCATAATAATTTCAAGAAACCTTTTGTTAGACTATTGACTATTACAAAGACCTAATATCTTGTGCTTTTCAATCCTCAAATTTGTAATCTTCTTTTCATTAAGAAAAGCTCAAAGATAAAAGAATGCATTTATCGCACATTTAATATTGTTCAAATTGTAAAATTTAAAAATAAATTTTAAAATAAATAAATATTAAAAAAAAATTGGAATATTTTTTTCAGCCAAAATAGTGTGATAGATATTTTCACTTTAAATAAATTATTTAATTTTATTAGTATTGTATCATATATATATATATATATATATATATATCAATATATTTCCAGCAAAAAATCGTAATATAATCTCAGTACAACAGAACACAAAAGAATAATGACACTATATATGTATACCGTAGACCCTAACAAAAAAGGCTATTTCAAAATTGCCCAAACATGAAAACATACACTTATGGCACAGCAGTGATATTTGAATATGCACGGAATTATAATAAAACAAGTAAGAACGTTGCAGTCGGACGTAACCGACTGCGTAATACTCGTTCACAGTACACGAAAATTATTATTGTTATTTTGAAAAAAATATAGAACTTTTATATTTCGTAGGGGCGGGGGTGGGCGTGGCCAACATTAAGAGAAGGTCACGCAAACGCTTCCTGCCAAATTTTGTGCCTCTAGCTCCAAAATTATCGGAGGTATAGCTTTCCCGATTTGCGGGGGCGGGTGTAGGTGGGAGTTTGCGGGAGTGGGCATGGCAGGGAAATTGTTTTACAAATCTTTAAAGGGGGTGACCAGCCATCTACGTTTAAAATTTAGTAACTCTAGCTCAAAAATTGTGGGAGATATAGGCTTTCGCACTTTGCGGGGGCGGGAGAGGGCGGCGGTGGACGTGGGCGGTAAATTTTTGTATCCTTATTTAGAGCTGACCACTAATCTACCTTCAAAATTTGGTGACTCTAGCTCTAATACTTTGGAAGATATAGCTATTTCCGATTTTTTAAGGCGGGGTGTCTGGGGGGCGTTCTAGTAGGCGTGGCCGGGATATCAAGGCCTCAATCTTTTGGGGAGGTCACCAGCAATCTACATACCAAGTCTCTAGCTTTAAAATTGTGTTAATTATACACGTGTTACTGTTCTGAGCTTGCAAATATATAGATTTTAGCGATTACGGAGGCGAAAGGGGGCGTGGCCAGAAAAATTTTTCTGTGATGTTTGGGGGACCTTACCAGTAATATATATTCAAAATTTGGTGACTCTAGCTTTAGATATAGCGATTTCCGATTTTTTAGGGCGGGGGCGCTGGGGGGCGTTCTAGTGGGCGTGGCGAAATCAGGACCGCATTTTTTGGAGGAGATCACCAGCTATCTACATACCAAATTTGGTGACTCTAACTTTAATATTGTGGAAAATATTCAACTTTAATCGATTTGTGATTTGAGGTGTATCGACATGTTATCGATTTGCCAGCCTCCCAGTGGGCGTGGCACAAAAATCTTAACACTTTGTCTGAAGCAGATAACTACAAGTATATATGCCAAGTTTCAAGTCTCTATCTTCAATAGCGTCGAAAAATATTGCGTTCATACGGACAGACGGACGGAAAGCATGACGGACATTGCACAAAACCAATATACTAGTTTTACTTCGTGAACGAGTATAAATATATATAAGTAATATTTGTTGTACTTATTTCAATTAAGGGATAAAGAGCCAGCCCACCCCAATGCATTTATTCCCAGAACACATCTACGGATGCTCAGGCTGGAATGAGCTGTAGCCAAGCGTGTGTTCAAATCCGTTTTTGTTCGGAAAACGTTTGAACTGTTCACTCCTGCGCCCTATTAGCCACTAAAAGGCGAAGCCAACCACCCTGCCAGAGAAACCACCCCGCCCCGCCCCAGTCAACCATTTGAATTGCAGCCCGGCTGACTCGAAGGCAAAACGTTTAAGCGCTTCGCCAGCCTTTGATATGTGACCATTTGAATGGTGCAATAAGAACAGGCGGGCCGAGAGTAAAAGTATACATGTACAAACAACCGGCCTCAAGGGAAATGCAATCTGCACAGTTTGAGACTCATGTGTCGTTGCTTTACAGTGGAACAGAATGCACTTTTTTAAATTAAAATAAACCAAGTTTGTTTTTCTTTTTTATTGTAATTGGTGTTAAGCGTAGAAATAATAAATGTATTGGTGGTAAATCATAATATACAGCTCATTCTATATATGTGTGTGTATATGTGTAAATGTGTGTGTATGGGTGCGTGTGTGTGTGTTTGTATGTACATTGATACTTAGTTCTCTATGTAGAAAGTTGCTTACGGCCTATTACTAAAACAAACATAGCGTCGGATCTAATTTTAAATGTTTTAAGGACTATACTCAAGATAATCCGTATCATTGCCGTTCCCTCTGGCAAAGCGGACGTGGTCGCAAACCCTAGCTTAATTAAGACACAGGAGATCGTTGAGACGTTGAGACGTTGACGACGGCCTAACAGCCGTCACGCGATCATGTCAAATGGGGCGTGGCCGCGGCCGCTGTTGCCGCGGCGGCTGCCTTGCCGGAAAAGAAACGATTGCCGCCCGGCTGTGTGGTAAACAGCAGCGTGTCCACGGAAGGTAACATTTGATTGGAGTGCACCAAGAGCGGCATATTGACAACGGAAACCGTTGTCGGACCGTTGCCAAGCGTGCCCGCTCCGGTGCTGGTGCAGCTGGTCAGCTTGCCCTGGGCATTTAGCGTGAAGGCGGGCAAATAATAGTTGGCGGTGCGTCCCGTATTCACGTGCGTTGATGTGCTGGTTGTGGTGCTGGTGGAAACGGCGGCCAGTTCCATGGATGCGGGCGAAGAGAACGGCGATGATTCCAGTGAGGGACAAGCCAAATTATTCCCATTCGCGGTTTTATGGGGCACTGTAAACGCGAGAGATAGGTTTAATATAAAGATCTTGTGTATAAATTATCATTTAGTTGACTTACAGAAATCGTCGTCAGGTAGCAGTTCGTCGGGTAGTTCGTTTTTGATTTGAAAGTGCAGGGCGGCCGCTGCCTCGGAGGAGATGGCGTTGTCGGAGGTGCCCATTTCGGTGTTGACAACGGGAGCATCGTATAGCCCGCATTCCTCCATCTCCAGGGCCTGCTCCATGATCAGCTCCTCGGCGGAGGTCAGACTGAGACCGTGCAGGTCCAGGAACGAACCTTGCGTCTGCAGCGGCTCCTTTTTGATCTGCGGCATGGCGAGCGGGACCGTGGCGCCGGCACTGGGTGGCTTCTGTTGCAGTTGCTTCGGCGCCAGCTGCTTGCGTTCGCGCTTCGCCTTCTGCTGCTTCGGTGGCGCTGTGGGTGGTGGCAATGGCGCCACTGCTGCAGCATTCGATGTCTTTCGTTCCGCCTGCGTCTGCGTCGGCGGCGGATGCACCTGCTGCAACGCCGTGCCCGCTGGCAACGTGATGCCCAGCGCGGCCAGTGTCGCCTGTTGCGGCTGCTTCTTTTTTCGTGTCTGTTTTGGCGCTGGCGCGGTTGTCTGGGTCACTTGCGTCTTGGCTACCGCGCCGCTGCTGGACTGGGCTTCGGCATTACCTGTGGTCTGCGCTTCCTCGGTGGCTCCCGCCGTTGTAGCCGCAGCAGCAGCAGCCGCTGTTGCCGCCGCTGCAGCTGCTTTCTGCGCCTTGGTTGTGGTTGATTTTTTGGAGCAGTAGGAGGGAATGTTCTCGAGATGCTCGCCAGTTTTGTGATCCACCTTATGGCGACGTCGCGTATGCTTCAGCCAGTTGGGAAAGTTGGTAAAGTCGCGCGGACAATAGTTGCATTTGAAGGGTCGCATCCCCGTATGAATATTCGAATGCTGCTTCAGCTTCGAGTTGCTGATGAAGCTCTTGTCGCAAACAGTGCAGGCAAACGGACGCTGCTCCAGGTGCACCAGATTGTGCACCTTCAGGCACCGTTCGGTTTTGTACATCTTACCGCATTTCTCGCAACGATAAGAGCGCGTCTGGGCATGGTATTTCTGATGGCGCTGCAGATGCGAGCGTTCCTGAAAGCGTTTCTGGCATTCGGGGCACTCGTGCGGCTTCTCCGAGGAATGGATGCGCGCGTGATGCGTCAGGTTGATCTTCTGGACAAACTTCTGGCCACAAATATCGCACTGGTACTTCTTGTTGTCGCTGTGTATCTTGCGATGCATCCACATGCTGCCCAGCTTTAGGCTGTAAGTTTCAAATATGTTGGAGTTAAAAGTTTCCAATTGGATGCTCTTGTTTTGGACTCACCATTTGCCGCAGTCGGGGCATTTTTTCCAGGTATCCTTGCGTCCCTCGGTGCGATGCGTCTTCAGATGCTTCTTGAGGCCCGCCAGCAGCTCGAACTCGCGCTGGCATTCGGTGCAGTTGTAGGTAATCCGCAGACGGTGCGCGGCCGCCTTGTGTGTGCTCACCAGCTGCTGATTGTCCAGCACCAAACCGTTGCAGTCCAAGCACTTATACAACGGAGGAGGCGGCGGTGGTGATGTTTCCAGCTCCAGTTTTGCGTTGTTATCCACAGGCGCAGCCGGTGGCGGCATATCATTCGACTGATGCGTCTGCTGCTGCTGTTGCTGCTGCGGCTGCGGCTGCTGTTGGAATATGGTAAACGCCGGCGGCAAAAGCTCCCTCTCACAAAACTCCACTTTGGTCAACACCTCGGGTTTGGTGTGCTCCGACTGGGCGGCCTTCTCCTCGCCCGGCTCCTCTTTGAACACCTTTAAGCGCACCGCTGTTGCCGCCGGCAGCCGAGGCTTACGCTGCGGCTGGCCCAACTGTGGCTGCAGTTGATCCGGTGACGGTAGCTTCACTGGAGTCGTTGTGATCTTCTTAAACGGCGAGTTGGTGAACGCATTCGGCGGCTCCGGCCGCAGGAAGGTGACATTAAACTCAGAGTTGGTGTTCTCATTGGCGCTACCGTTCGATAGATTCGCCACGGCGCTGGAACTGAGAGCGGGCAATTCATCGCGGCAAATGTCGACTAAATTGAGCTCGGTGTTTTGGGCGCTCTCGTCGAGAACGCGCCAGAAATCGGTCGATGAGAGGCTGTTGCCGTTGATGAAGCTTGTCGAGTTGATTGTCACGCAGGCGGACAGATCAATGTCCAGGGATTCGTCCTTAATGCTCGATATGGAGTCGAAGTTGTTAATGCGCAGCAGGGAGCTGAGTATCTCGTCGTGGGCCGCTTTGGTGGGTGTGCTCGCATTGGCCGCATAGTCGCCGCCATATAATTTAGGCGGCAATTTTTTGCTTGGCGCCTCTTCTTTCATTCTCTTTGCTTTGCCTTTACACTCCATTCGCAACTGCGACACGTAAAGGTTATGCGGTCGGCGTTTCTTAATTTCTGGCGCTGCCGCTGCCAAAATTTGTACACAGTTTGTTAGTTTGCAGTCACAGCACTATTTATTTGAACATTTCGGTTCGTTTTGCACGAAAAAACACTTAAATATTGCACAAAAACACCAAAAATATTGTGAAATGCGCTTTGTTTTTGTCACGCTATGAATTCTCAAGTCGCCATTTTGATCAAACAGTGTTGCAAGACGCGACGCCTTTATGACGAAGCGTTGCATTGGCCACAACTTATCGATAACCTGCTCTTATATAAAATATGCGGATTTTACACCTAAAGCGCTGAGGTCACACTGTTGTTGTGACTAGTTTTATAAGAGTGTGACCACATTGCGTGTGCCACAAATACAAAAATGGCGTCTGAACAAGACGATAACGTTGTAATAGAAAATTCAGGTAAATAAAACGTGGAGAAACATACATTATAATTGATTGAAGTGCGCCGTGAACTAACAATCAACTATCCTAACATTTATATTGTGAATTGAGTTAAGATTTTCGCAGCCAGCAAGCATTTTGTAACTGAAAAAAAAAACGTGAACATCACGCGGCATACATAAAACCCACCACATTGTGCAAAAGCGACCCGCTCACACATACACATCAACAAATTTATGAACACACACACTTAAGCGACTATTTTATGCTGTACAGTGTTTTTTAATTGTCTTACATTTGTTTTATAGTGCGGCGCACACGCTCCGGCCGACCAGCGGCGGCAGTGGCAGCGACGCCAACGCGAACGACGCGTCGTACATCCAAGCGGCAAGCGCAGGTCAGTATTAAACACGCACACATTCATACACACCCACCCTCGCAGCTGCCTCTTTTAGTTTGCTTTTATTGATGAAAGAACATGCAACTTCATGCGGATGTGGCGTTGTTCCATTCGCAAATGATGGTCTCCACATGATTCTCTGCAAGGGCCAACTGATAAAGCAAGCTAAGGAGTAAGAAGAGAGGGGCAGCTAATGGATCATTAGGTGAAGCATTTATCTATATATAAATACTTATTTTTTTACTTCCAGTTGAGTGATCACGAGGAGGAGAACGAAGCCAACAATCAGCCAGCTATGGTGCAGGCAGAAGAGGAGGAACTGGAGCACGCCGTATCCACAACAGCTGGTGTTCAAAGCGATGAGCTGGCGCAACAAAATCTAGACGCCGATGCGGAAATGTTAGTCACAGCCGAAACAGGCGGGGACGAAAAGAGTTCCTCATTCCCGTTTGGTGGAGTTGCCGAGCAGCATTCGGAGACCAGTGATGAGGTCAAAAAAAGTCGAAACGAAGAAGGTGTCGATACCTCGCTATTGGCCTCTCTGGCCGGCGATAATGCCAACAGTTTACCCTCGATGGGCGGCAATGATGAGCGCGAGAACGAGAGCCACAGGAAAGGCTACTTTGAGTCAAATTTAACTCTTCCGCTGCTGCTACTGCCTGCTGGCGAAGAACACAACTCCTCCGAGGATTCCAGTTCGCATCATGCCATAGCCGAGAGTTTGGGCGGTGACATTGATCATGATATGGACACGAGCAATGCGACAATTGTGAATACGGAAATCATCTCGGAGGATGAGTTGCCGCCACCAAGTAAACCAGAGATCAATGATGCCGAAGAGGTGTCCGATGAGGAGTTGCCAGCACCGCAGCGCGCCGAGCTGCCCGCTGATGCTGAAGTCATATCCGAGGATGAATTGCCCACGCATAACAACAACAACAGCGAGGCAAAGGCCAGCGGGAAGCGTAAAGCTGCCAAAGATGCGACTGCAGCACAAGTCAAAGCGAATGAAGAACAGCACAGCAGCAGTGAAATGAGCACAAAAAGCAAAACGGAACAATATAATCCCGGCAGTCCAACCTCAGAGAGCAACGATGCGCCTCCCTCCGAAAAACGGCCACGAGTAGATGAAGGTGAAGAAAAAGAACTGAAAGAAACACTTTCAAATATTCAATACAAATTTCTAAATTTACCCAAACAGATGGCGATCACAAAGACAGGGAAAGGGATAAGGAAAGCCAAAAAAAGGACAGAGAGCGTGACAAAGACAAGGAGAGGGAAAAGGAGAAGGACAAAGACAAAGACAAGGAACGGGATAAAGATAAAGATAAAGATAAAGATAAAGAAAAGGAAAAAGAGAAAGAAAAAGAAAAAGAGCGTAAAAAGTTACCCGATCTTGAAAAATACTGGCGTGTCGTCAAAGACGATCCAACCGACTTCACAGGCTGGACTTATTTGCTCCAATACGTGGACAGCGAGGTGGGCACGCGCCTATATTCCCAAACTATTTGCTTTAATATATTATGTATTTCTTGTCCTTGAATTTAGTCCGATGCGGAAGCGGCACGCGAGGCCTACGACACATTCCTGTCGCATTATCCCTACTGCTATGGCTACTGGCGCAAGTATGCGGACTATGAGAAGCGCAAGGGCATCAAGGCCAACTGCTATAAGGTGAGTACCCCACACAATTCCATGCAATTAAACAACCTTTGCGATTCTTTGTTTTACGCTTACTCTTACGATTACGACAATTGATATTTCATATTTGTTATAATGCAATTTATTATAACTGAATAAAAAAAATCTACATTCAATAAAAGCAACGATTACCAAACCAAACAAACCACATTGCAGAAGAAAACAAAACGAAATATATATGTATCTTTAGAGAACACAACTGATCCGAGAAGGATCTTTAGACAACGGTCAGTATGAGCTTTTTTTTTGTGTTTTAGCGTAGGACAGGATCACGATTGACCAATCCACTGGTTATGCTTTAAGGTGTACTCTAGCATACAGGACCCGTTCGATATAGTAAATTGAAGGGCGTCTCTTTAGTGCAACTGTAACAATTATATTTTGATTTTTTGCTAGATTTCCAGTATTTTGTTCAGAAAGTCTTAAAAGTAATTTCTGTTATCAAGCTTTATACTGGCTGTTTATTGTATTTCACATAATTTGAGTTTTTTTTTATAAATATGTATATTCAAAGCAGCAATAATTAAAGTACATTGCACATTTGTATTATAATATTTAAATTCCGATTTTTAAACTAATTTTCGATAAAAAAAATAGAAATTTAAATAAGTATGGGTATTTTTGAAATTAAAAATAGGTTCTTGAAATCACAGCTGCCAACCGGATTTGGACCGAACCATGGTTCAAAACTGCATTATTTTTAAAATCTAATTATTTTAAAATCATGAACGTAATGTAAAATTACAAATATTGGTCAAACACTAATCAAAATTAAAAAAAGTACCCTAACCAAGCGTGAACTTCGAACTCTGCCACATAACCTTTGGTTTAGCCACTCGTACGCGCGTTGGCCGCCCCATTGCAGTATGTGTGTGTATGTTTAAAATAAGTTGTGTGTGTTTATTTTAGTTATCACTCTAGATACAAAAAGCTCACAATTGTTTATAATGCACATCAAATCACGTTTAGCTGGCTAGTTTATCTAGTTTTATTGTGGGCGGGCAAAAAAATGGATGCGATTTCTGCGCAATGCACTCGACATAACCTATTTTGATGTATTCCACAACGTAAGTTGTTAAACAGTTTCCCAATCAAAAAACTGTCCCACGAATTCGACCAGTTTGGCCGTTTGTTCGTTTTCCACTTCTCTGCTCAACTTCGCACGTTATCGTTATTGTTATCGTTATCGTTATCACCATACAACTCCTTCGACTCCTCCAACACGTTCTCTCGTGAAGCCGTAAGTACAAATGGCGTTTAAATGAAATTTTTAAGTCTCACTGTGCAAAAAAATAATAATTTAAAAAAGAAAAACTTTATACAAAAACGTGTGTAATTTTCTGTGTCTATATATTAATTATGTATTTATGTATTGTTAATTATTTAAGCACATTAAGTTAGCGCCTAAAAACACCATCACCAACAACTACAGCAACAACAACAACAACAAGAGAGAGAGAAATTCAAATTAGTTATTACTTAAGAGTTAAAACAGGAACCTATTATGATTATTTTTTTCAAATCTGTGTAAACATTTCTATTTCTTCTCTGCGTTCAACAATCAAACAAAACCTGAAACCGATTCGAAAAACTTTGTAAAAAAAAAAAAAAAAAAAAATTAAAACCAAAAATGATGTAGGTATTTGAGCGGGGCTTGGAGGCCATACCGTTATCGGTGGATCTATGGATACACTATCTGATGCACATCAAGGCGCATCACGGCGACGAGGAGCAGTTCATACGCAGCCAATACGAGCGGGCGGTGCTGGCGTGCGGCCTCGAATTCCGCTCGGACAAGCTCTGGGACGCGTACATCCGCTGGGAGAACGAATCGAAGCGTTATCAGCGCGTCGTGCAGATCTATGATCGTCTCCTGACCATACCCACTCAGGGCTATAACGGGCACTTTGACAAGTGAGTTAGATTCGGATAAACATCCATTTAAGCCAGGCTAATCCCCTCTCGCAGTTTCCAGGATATCATTAACCAACATGCAATAACCGCGACCATCGGCAACGAGGAGCTGTTGCGGCTGCGCAAGGACTGGCACGATCGCCAGCTGAGTAAATCCTCCAAATCGTCGTCATCCAAAAGTCGACGCGACAGCGCCAGCTCCAAAGATGCGAAGGTTGATCGCGAACGTGAACGCGACGAGCGGCACAAGGAGGCAGGTGGTAAGTCACCCAAAGATTCGAGTGAAACACTTGTCGAGGAATCAGCAAACACCACCACAGATCTGACCGTAAGCGAGTCAACGGCGTCCACGAACGCTGCAAAGCAGGCGCCCATCGATTTCAGTGATCTCGGCACGCTCAGCGACGAGGAGACAGCTGCCATTAAGGACAAGGCCATATCGGCACGCCGCAAGCTGCACAAGTTAACCGTTAATGCGGTAACGGCGCGCTGGTCCTTCGAGGAGGGCATCAAGCGACCATATTTCCATGTAAAGCCCCTGGAGCGGGCCCAGCTCAAGAACTGGAAAGACTATCTGGACTTTGAGATCGAAAAGGGCGATCGGGCACGAATTCTGGTGCTCTTCGAGCGTTGTCTCATCGCCTGCGCGTTGTACGATGAGTTCTGGCTAAAGATGCTGCGCTACCTGGAGTCGCTGAACGACCAGAGTCCAAATATATTGAGTATAACGCGCGACGTCTATTCGCGCGCCTGTCGCATCCATCATCCCGACAAGCCCAGTTTGCATTTGATGTGGGCCGCATTCGAGGAATGCCAGCTGAACTTTGACGGCGCCGCCGAGGTGCTGGAGCACATCGAGCAGCGTTGTCCCAATCTTCTGCAGATCGCCTATCGTCGCATCAACGTGGAGCGTCGTCGTGGCAGCCTCGACAAGTGTCGCGAGCTCTACAAGCACTACATTGAGCACAGCAAGAACAAAGCCATCGCCGGCAGCTTGGCCATCAAATATGCGCGATTCCTCAACAAGATCTGCAACGATCTGGATGCCGGCCTGGCCGCACTGCACCTGGCGCTGGAGCGTGATCCGGCCAACACACGCGTCGCCCTGCAAATGATTGATCTCTGCCTGCAGCGTCCACAGGTCGTTGAGCAGGAGGTCGTTCAGATTATGGACAAGTTTATGGCACGCTCGGACATTGAGCCGGATCAGAAGGTGCTGTTCGCGCAGCGCAAAGTCGAGTTTCTCGAGGACTTTGGCAGCACGGCGCGGGGTCTGCAGGATGCGCAGCGTGCGCTTCAGCTGGCGCTGAGCAAGGCCAACGAGGCGCAAAAGAAAAGGTGCGTCCTGTATATGTCCGTAGATTATAATTAATAGACTGTCTGTCCGTATGAGAACTGAAACTTCGATTTAATTCAAATATCTCCCTCAGTTTTAAACACCAAAAACAGACAGATTACTGATGATCGAGTATTGCGCAGTCGGTTACACGCGACTGCAGCGTTCTGATTATCTAATTGAACCCTTAACTTTCTCTCCCTCAGCAGCGACAGCAGTCCCACTCGCAAAAACTCGACCAGCGCCAAGGAGAACGCCGCTGCCGCTGGGGGCTCATCGGTCACACCGGCTGCCTATAACAATGGCGGTTCGGCGTCCGCCAATGCCAACAATTACAACTACAATGCGGTCAACTCGGGCGCCTATTATGCGCAGCAGAGCGGCGGCGCCTATCCGGCCCAGCAGCAGCAGCAGCAGCAACAACAACAACAGCAGCAACAATCCTACGACTCCTACTACAATCAATGGGGCGGATATGGTGGATCGAGTGGTGCCAGCGCTGGTGCCAGCTACAATTATGGCCAGTGGAGCGGCTATGGCAATTACTATTAAAGACAGACAAACAAGTTGCTAGCAGTGTTAACCTGCCCCCAGAACCCGCCCCCGTACACCTCCCTCCCGCTACCCCCGCTCTTGGTAGCACTAGCGCCAGCTCCGTTAAACTAGTGAATAACGTAAAGATATTTGTAATTTTATAATGATTCTTTTAATACATAATTAAAAAAAGGAAACTATATGTGGACGCACGTGCGTGAGTACATATATGAAAGAAATATGTGCAACAGCCACGTCCACATGCAACCTCAATGTAGTCGGCAAGGCAGCCGCAAAGCCACAAAAGCCAATACAAATGCAAATGGAAATAAATACAAATTATATAAAATATACAAATAAAGGATATTTATTTAAACGGTTCATGCCATGGCTTTGTATTAAAATTTATTGGCAATTACAATTGTTATTCTTATTGTTGTATTTTTTTTTTTTTTTTGGCTAGTGTATAATCCATGTCTAGATCTAAAACTAAAACATAATGTACAGATTTCGGGGCAGTTGAGCCCTTTTTCTAAAGGCATGGCCGATACCAGGCCACCTCGCCACCATTGCAGCCAGTCACAAGCAGGGGTTCTCGAGGGCTGAACTTGGCGCACAGGACCACATCCTGGTGCTCAATAATGTTGGACAATTCGACCAACTGACGTGGACTGTGCTTGATCTGCTCGAGCATCAGCTGGCTGGGATAATCACTGCAATCGGCCTGATAGCCGAGCAGACGCACCCCGTTGGCGTACGGCGAGCAGATGATGCGGCCGTCGGCTGAGAAGCCCGGCTCCTTGATGAAGCCGGGCTTGTTGTTCGTCTCGGAGGCATAGTAGAGCAGTTTCTTGGCATTTGTCAATATGGTGTGTGAATCAGTTTCGGCCGCCGCCGCCGCCACCGCTGATGCCACCGCGGCCGAGATATTCGTCAGCGGTACCATGCGCACCGGTGGCCTCACCTCAAGGCTGAGGCCGGTCTCGTTGCTGCTGCCACTGCTGCTGCTGCTGCTGCTGCTGCTGCCGCTGCTGCTGCTACTGCTGCTGCTACTGCTACTGCTGCTGCGAGGGCCGGGCGGCTCAACCAGGGCTGTCACACCGGTTATTAGGGAGAACTGATCGCCGCCGATTGAGGCACGTGTGCGTGCCGAACCACTTAGGAGGCGGCCGGCCAGAGTGGAGCGTAGTGGCAATACCCCGCTGCTGATGGCGTACACGAAATTATAGCCGCTAACCTGATTCACGGAGTTGCGGGCACGACTTTGGCGTATGGCGCGCTCCTGCACCGTCACCTCGGCCGCCCAGATGTCTGGTATGAAGCTATCGGAGCGCCCACTGCCTAACGGAATGCCACCCACTCGCCGTGGATGCACGAGCCGCCGCACCTGTGGTCGTATCTGTGGGCGCGTCTCCACTGGATCGGCTTGCTCGCTTCCGGCGGACTGAGGCAAAAGGGTGCGCTTCTTCTTGGTCAGGGGCTCGTCCTCGTCATCGTTATCGTCGTCAATCGGTTCGGGCTCCTCATTAATATCGTGTATGCACGTCCATTCGCTCTGCTCGTCGCAGCTGACATTGCGCGTCAGCATACAGCGTGTCTGTGGGTGTATCTGCAGAGCCATGATCATCTCGGCATCGTTCTGCTCCGGAAAATCGGTGACCAGCTCGACGCGATTCTTCTTCTGGTGCCGCGAAAAAACATGATCGTATTTGGCGGCCTGAGGTATATACTGATCGCCCAGCTGCATCAGTCTGTAGATGCCAGGCTAGCGAGCGAATAAATACAATGTTAGGAATTGTAATAGATATTAACCTGACTGCCACACTCACTCTAAATCCGCACAGATCTTTGTGCAATGTTGTCAAATCTAAATGATGCACAATCATAATGTAACCGCTGCTGGTGCATAGAACCAGCTTATCCCCGGCTGGCGAGATGCGACAGCGCATCAGGCCGCTGGCATGAAAGACACGTTGTGAGATTAAACCCTGTTCCGTCTGTGATTTGATGTCCCACGTGAATATGCTGCCATCGAACCCAGAAGTGACCAACAGCTTGTCCTTGGACGAGTACTCAATGTTCTTAACCCAATTCGAATGGCCGTGCAGCACGCGCAGCTTCTGCTTCATGTTGCGCAGATCCCAGAGGGCCACTGTGAAGTCATCCGAGCCGGTGGCAAACAAACGATCGCCGAAAAATCTACATAAACAAGTTTAAATTTAAGCACACCTGCAGTTTGGAACCGTTAAGGTCACCCACTTGATGCAGTTGACGCTGTCTGTGTGTGCATCGGGTATCTTGAAGACCTCCTTCTGTGTGATGGCGTCGAAGACAAGCACGCACTTCCGTTCGGTGGCCGCAACGACAGTGTTGCCATCCGCATTGAACTCTAGATTGAATATGGCGCCAGTGTCCTGGGCCGCGCTGCTTGGCTTACAATTGGAATGGTATGTGTTGAACATGCCCATTGAACTGTAAATGCGGCGCATCAGGAAGTTCTCATCGAGCTTGGTCCTATGCTGCTGCAGCCAGCAGCTCTCGCGTCGGCTCAGATACTGTTCCATGCTATCCATTTTTTTTTATCGTGCTCCAAAAAGTTCGCTTAGCCCGTTGCCCACAACGAGAGCGATCTCTCTTGTGTATATAAAAATGTTCTACGCCTGGGTAGAGATGTCAATATCGGCAAATCTGTGACTGGTGACTGCGAAACATCGAGTCACCACAAACATTCAATTTAATTTTTTTATGTAGCGCACAAAATTTTCAAGAAAACCAAATGCATTTTGTTAACAATTTATGAAAAACAGAACTCTTCGCTTCACATAAAATGGCCAGCTTTATAACATTTACAAGTTCTGCTACGGGTTCGAATTTACATAAATATGTGACAACCCTGACCCTGATTGTGACCGGTTTAAAAATCAACACGGCCACACTTTGTAAGTTTATTTGAAATGCATGAATGGAGTTTCTAATTGGCAAGAAATAAAACGGTAAAATAAGTAACTAACATGTTACAGAAATAATTTAAAAAATCCATTAATTAAATTATATATGCTTGAATTTAAATATATGTTAACAATATATATTAAAATATTACCTAATAATTGAAATAGAGTTTGTAATAAGCCAAAATATTATTAATATAATGTAATATTATTAATATAAATAATTAAACACCATAAAATTTACGTAAGTAAATTCTAAATCAAATATAAATAAATTGTAATAAATAAATTAAATCAAATGCATATAGCTAATATTAAAAACAATTTCATAATTTAATCTTAATTGTGACTAATACTTAAATACCAATTTAATAGCTATGAAGTTATATTATTTTTAAATGGATTATTCATTATTGGGCATCTGCACTTGTTCACAATATTGTAAGGAATGCACTGCAGCCCTGACCAGAGTGACCGTGAGCAATAACCGTCTGCAACAACGCAACGCTTGGCCACACTTGCTGCTGTGGGTAATAAACAAAAAAAAAAAATAAAACACTTCTGCTGCAAGTTCAACAACAATAATGTAGTAATTGCAATTAAGCAACGAGTTGAATTTTTAGCGACACCAATATGGAGCGCTTCGCCTTCAAGATTGATGCGGCGCTCAAGGCGAATTTGTACAAGATCTGTCGTCTGTGCGGCATCGATAATCCGTCCAAGGTGCCAATACTGCCCAATGCGAGCGATATTATAGATCTGGACGAGCCCAGCCTGAGCCAAAAGGTGCTGGAGCTGATTGGCTTAATGGTGAGTACACAGATATAGTTTAAATGGGCGTGGCTTACCACCCCCTTCTGTTTGCAGGTGACACAAAACGACAAAATGCCACAGACAATGTGCAGCCTGTGCGTGGATAAAATCAATGATTTTTACGAGTTTCGCGAAATGTGCTTTGCGACAAATAATCAAACGCGAAAGCTGCTGGGCCTCAAAAAGGCGGAACCACAAAAGGTAAATAGGTCATAAGCATAAAATTACAAATCAAAAACATTACTCCTGCCCCGTTAGATAATAGATGTGAAGCCGATTTTTAAGAGCGAGCCTCTCACAGCTGCTATACCTACCAGGCGCGGACGTAAACGAAAAACGGACGATACTCCGGCTACAGCTGCCAGCAGTAGCACCAGCATTGCCAAGTCCAGCACAACGGAAATTGCCTTGGATGCCATTAAAAATGAGCCCTTGAATTGGCGCAAGAAACAGCGGCTGCAGCATCTCCAGCTGACACCGAACAAAACCGAGGTGTAAGTACTTTAACTCAAGAAATGACGCAAGCTAATCTGTGCACCCGTAGCAAGGAGGAGCCCGCCGAGCTGGACAAATTGAGCATGCCTGTGCGAAAGACGCGCAAGGCCAGCTGCAGCGTCTGTGGCGAACGTTTTGAGAGCAAAGAGCTGGCCGAGGAGCATAAGGCGAGCGTGCATGTGCCCATGGTTATGCGCTACAATTGCACTGCGTGCAATCAGAGCCATCACAGCCTCAGCGACATCAAGGCGCATCAGCTGTGGCACAAGCTCTCCAAGACGCCCTACCAGTGTCCGCTGTGCGACGCGAGCATTGCCAACAACTATGCCTACACGCGCCATCTGCGCGAACACACAACGCCCACGCCCATCGAGATGCTAGTGCTCGATCGCGAGTGCCCGCTGTGCCGGAAAACGTTTCTCACCAACTTCTTCTACAACACCCATCCGTGTGCCCGGCGGACACGCCACTGTGGCGGCTGCAATCGCCTGATGAGCAGCGAAAATGCCTATATGCGGCATGCACCGCTCTGTGCAAAGGTCTACTTGAATCACTCTAAGCACGTGATGCCCGAGGCGGCCGACAACGAAGCCCAAGTGCGCATCAAGAATGAGAACGATGTGGATACGGAGGACAATGCGCATGCATCGGTTGTCTACTCGCCGGACGGCGATATGCAGCCGGTGGTGGTGCTGGAGCGCCTGGCATCGCCACTATTGCGCGCCTCGGCCGTGTCCAACTCGCTCGGTCGGAGCACTGATCGTGTATCGTCCAAAAACTATTTGAAACGCGTCGATCAGCTGCTGAAGAACACCATGAGCACGCTCGTCAGCATTAAGCACGAGCCGGAGGTGCACATCGATGACACCGGACCGCCGCCGGTCTCGGAGCAGCCCGACAGTGAGCCCGAAGACGAGCCGCCGCCCTGCGATGATTTCCATGCTGATGCCTGCAACGACGATAGCGACGACGATGTGGCCAGTGGCAGCGCCAGTGCGACAGCTGTTGCTCCAACGGTCGCCGTAAAGCAGGAGCTCATCGATGAAGCCTACGAGAAGCAGCCGGAACACAGCTGCGATGGCGTCCCAATCAAACAGGAGCCGCTCAAGCTGAAGCTGAAGATTACCAAGAATCATGGGCAGCTCAACTCATCGCTCGTCGATGATGACAACGAGGTGCAGTCGAAGAGCGCCAAAAAGAAGAAGAAGCGAAAGCACAAAGAGCGCAACAAAGAGTCCGAGTCGACGCCGGTGGCCGACGACTGTCCGAGAACAGCCGAAGAAACAGCCGGAGCAGTCGACGGTGCCATTGTGGCCATCAAGCAGGAGCGTCTGGACAACAGCTATACGGACACTTACGTGCCACCAGCACAGTTGGAGCCGCAGGCTACGTTCATGACAAGCATTCCAATGCTCCAGCTGGAGGGCAGCTACAGCGAAGGGAACCTGGAGTCGGCGAACACGCCAGCAGAGCCGGAAGATGTGAAACCGAATCGCTTGGAGCTGGATCGCATAATGCAAATAACGCATATAGCCAGCGGTGTGGTCATGGCCGAAGAGGCAATGCCGCCAGAGGCCGCCGTGGAAGCGGTGCCCAATGAGATGCCTGTGGAGAGCCCAGAGAACCAGGCGCAGCCCGCCAAGAAATCCTCGATGAAATCCACAGCGCGTAAAAGCACCGGGCGCATGCCACGTGACGTGGCAACTTCATCAAATGCAGCCCCAGCTGAAGGGCAGCTGCCACAAATTGTGGCTGTGGAAAGTGGCCCCTCCGTGCCCTTCAGTGTGCTTGCCATTAAGCCGGAGCCACTGCATCGTGGCTATGCGGATGAGCAGAATTGGCAAGATCAGGGCGAGCCGACAGGAGAAAACGAAGAAGCACCACAAGCGCAAGCGGACAAATCGAAAGAGATCAATCACAATGAGAAGCCGGATGAGGAGTCTGCCTACATAAATAACCTAGATCTCAGCAATGTGATCATCAAGCAGGAGCGGGACTTGCACATCTCCGATGTCGATATCAATGGCAGCGAAGCCGACAACATGCTCTACAATGGACTGCACGAGAGCGGGGATAGTGCGGACGAAGACCAAGATGATGATGATGATGGCAGCGCCTCGTCTGCGGACGAAGCGGAGGAGCACATGGACACGTATGAAGAGCAGGAGGAGCGCATTTATCGTGAAATTGAGCTGCCACCCTTGGAGGAACAGAGTCCGGCTAAAAGCGCCACGCTTGAGGTGAACAGAGAGACGGAAATGATGTCTCTGGAGGCAGAGAATGTGAAGCCATCGGAGAAGATGTCAATGGACCCACCGAATGTGGCACAGTCGGAAATTATTGCAGAGGAGCCACAAACTGTGGAGCAGTCCAAAATTATGCAAGTGGAGCCACAGAGCGTTGTGCAGGAGACACCACCAAGCACATCAAAGAAGCAAAATATTGTAATCCCACAAAATGAGCCTAAAATGCCCCAAACAGAACCAGCAACCATGGCTAAGAACTCCCAGCCCGAACTGGCAACGGATCAGAATCTGCTGGAGCCACAAGCTGAAGCAGAAGAAAGCTCAGCAGAGAAGCCGCAGCCGGCGGTAGCTTTTAGCCTTGTCATCACCAGCGTTTGCAGTCAAGCCGATGAGCCCGTGGACGAGGCGAATGGCGAGAACAGCCCAGAGATGCGAACACCAGATGCAGTTGAGAAGCCATTGGCTAGTGAAGAGAACGAAAGTCCCGTTGTGACACTCAGCGCGCCCAAGGATAATGAGACGCTGGCGCAGCCCTTCTCGACGAACTACAATTGCGCCGAGGAACGACAGAATGTGCTGAATCACGAGCTGTCCGCCAGTGTGCAGCAGGAGCAGGCACGGGAGCGGGAGCAGGAGCAGGAGCAAGTGCATCAGCAGGCTGCAGGCTGCAGCGAGACGTGCGATGTTGTTGGAAATGAGCGCAGCGCCACTGAGGAGAGTGAGAATCGCATCAATGAGCAGCAACAAGAACAGCAGCAGCTGGAGCAGGAGCAGGAGCAGCTGGTGCTGCAGCAGCAACAACCGCAACAGCGCTGTCCCTTAAACGACGATTCGAACATCAATGAAATAGCCGAAAACAATAATAATGCCAACATTGAACGCGAGCTCAATGACGATGCAAATGTGGCTCAGGAAAATCCTATAACATAAGCTAGCAGCTAGAAACTAGACACTAGTTAAGTGTAAATGTAAGCATATATGCTCTAATCTTAAGTATATAGACGCCATACCCTAGTCCATATACCCACCTCCTCTCCCCCCGCAAATTGTACATATGTAATGCATTCATTAATCCGTAGTTCAAACATAAAATTATCCTAAAACGCATAATACTCGTATTATGTATATATATAATATATATGTTACCAAATTCGAATAAATCAATTCATATAAAACGGTAAATTTAAGTTAGATATACACAACTTTATTTACGTAAATTACATAAATTAATGGCTTATATAATACAGTAGATATATATATATATATATATATATATATATATAATAGAATACAATGTACGTATATGTACTTATATAAATACACAAATCGCACAAAACGCTTTTTTCGACTCATTTCAGTTTGTTCCGAAAAAAAATACACAAAACAAAACATATTCTTATTTCAACACACATTATGTTTATAGAAATGACTATAGAATTTGCATTTAATGCACTTTAACTAAAAGCATTAATACTTGGGCCAGTTTATATATATGTAGACCGAAACTCTTTTAGTTGTGAATTCAAAAAAACGAAAGTTAGAAAAAGAAGAGAGCTTGGGTCTTTTAGCTTCTTTGCAAGAAGTTCAGGAAGCATTATGTTCTGTCGTACACATTGTTAAATATGCGGTTTATATACCATTATTTGCATAAGTTATTTAAATAAATTAGCTAATTATTGAATTTTTTCATAGTTTTGAGCAAATAATCTTTTATAATAAATGTTAATTTTTGTTTAAGTCAGTTATTTTATGGGGCGCAATTGCAAATTGTTAATAACTTGTATTAATTTTAAATATATATTTATTTGGATTTGTTATTAAATTGTTAAAACATAGATATTCATTCAGTTCGCGCATTTGTCTAGTTTTTGTTAAGGATTATGCATAGCTAAAGTTTTTCTTCAGACAAATCCCATGGACTAACTATTAAAGTTAGGCACATTTTCACAAATATATATCTTAGGTCTTATGTACAGACTTTTACTTCGGGTTGTGTATTGTTTTTGTTTTTATGGGGCATTTTTTATAGTTTTTTCTATTTCTTCAGTTTTTTTTTTTTTTTTTTTTTTTTGGCACATCTCTGAACAAGTTATACAGATAAATATATATAACATATATTTGTAGGCTTATTGTTTCTGGATACATATTCATATGTATGTTACATAAATATTGTTTTTGTAGTTTTAATTAATTTTGTTTGATTACGAATTGGTTTTCTTTTCATTCTGAGCAATTGCAATAATAATATATTATACGCAGTTAATATTTTCGCTTTTTGAATTTGTGTTTTTTTCTGTTGGTTTTAAACATTTAAATTAAAGAGGTATGAAAAATTCACTAATCAGTATTTACAGTGATTTATCTGGCGATAAATCAAAATGCCAAAGCACGAATTAAATTATTGCTTATATTTGGAATACATATTTTCTGTTGCTGTTTTAGCCACATCGATTTCCAATTCATATGGCTGTCTAATCGGACCAATCGTTGTCCGAGGATGCACTGCTCTCCTCGTCGTCCGAGTGCATGACAGTGCCACGTGCGGCCAGTGCACGACGCAGTGCATCGGCCAGAGCATCGGTGCCACCGCCGCTGCCATCACTGATCCGCTGCTCGGGCAGCTTCCGCTCGGTGGCCGGCTTCAGGGCGTAGCCCTCGCGTATCTGGTCCAGCAGATCGTTGCGCGGATCGGCGCTGGCGCTGCTCGGCGCTGTCTTCTCCACCGGCTGCAATGCCAACAGGGAATATTGATGAGGAATAAAAGGATAAGAGAAAACAGTTCGTCCTGCACTCACCTTCAGTGATTTGCCCTTGCGTATGGCATCCATGAGCGCATTGCGCGAGTCCGGTTGCGGCGCCGATGGCGCCGCTTTCTTGGCCTGCGTCTGGGTGGACTGCGTCTCCGCAATTGCGGGCATCTCGGCTGCGGGCATGGGCGGTGGTGGCGGAGGTGGCGGCGGCGCAGCCGCTGGTGGTGCTGGCGGTGGTGGCGGCGGCGGCTGCAGCGGGTTTAAATAAGATTTACTTAAGATTTATTTAAAATTGTTAAAACCAAACTTACCGCTGCTGCGGGCGGGCAGACTATGGCTAATGGTGCTGGTGGCGCTGGCGGTGGCGCCGCATTAATGGGTGGCGGTCTGCTGGGTGGCGGTGGCGCGCGTGCTGCGCCCGGTGCCGTGGTCGGCAACGGCGGCGGCGGCTGTCGTGCCGGTGGCGGCGGCGGCGCGGATCTTTGGTTGCCATTCTGTGACTGCGGAAAACATGTTTAGTTAAAGGTAAATCTGGTATATATGGTTGCATACGTGATGTCCATGATGGCGACTGGGCACCGGTGGCGGCATATGCGGCGCCGGCTCCGTCGGCGACTCGATCTCCTCCTGTTTGACCGAGGCCAGCACATTGTTGCTCTGTATGAAGTCATAGATGAAGGCGCGCGTGTCGCGATCGTTCAGCTGGGTTTCGGAGACGCCCGCCTTGGCGAAGAACTTGGTCAGCATCTCGTCGCTCTCGTTGCCCGTAAGATCGAAGCCCTTGTCCGCGTCCCAGCCGACGTGGCTGATGTGCACGAAATTCGTTGGATTGCTGATATCCGCTTTGGTCACCTTGCGTTTCTTGTCCTTGCCCCCGGAGCCGCTCATCCCGAAATTGCTGGACAGAAAGTTCTTCGTCGGCGCCGGCGTCAGTGTCACCGAGCTAATCTTATTGTTGCGCAACTGGACGGGTCCGCCGTCGAGTGCGCTCGTTGGCGTCGTGCTGTTGCTCTGTATGGCGGGCGGACGCACTGGCTCCCGCGGCACTGGCGCCAGCGGCGCATTCGGCGCCTGTTGTGACTTCTGGCGATTGCGCTTCTCCACGCGCTTGCGATTCCGCGTCTCAATCGTGGCGTCCATGGTGCGAAAGAACGAATCGCACTCATCTTCGGATATGAAGTTCAAGCCCACATTGCCGTCCTGGTAAGGAGTTGAAGATGACATATATTTATATATATTTATATATATATTTCGGTGCTACTTACGCTGCCCTCGAAGGTGAGCAGAAAGGGACGCGACTTGATGATCTGCATGCCATCGTATATCTCGTGCTCCCAGATCAGTTCGTTTTTGATCAGGCAATAGGCGCGCAGGAAATAGGAGCGTATGGCGCTATCCTTGACGAAGCAGACGACGCCCGTGTGCTTCTTCTTCCAGTGCGAGTGCGCGCTGCCCTCCGTCTTGTAGATCTGCACGACGGCAGTGTTCAAGGTCTGTGGAAAAAAGAAGGGAAAACGAGATTGATTAGCATATTGCGCTATCAACAAATATCGGGGCTATTGCCCAAAAAACAAAAAACTTGGCTAATCAGTTGTGTGTCTGTGTCAGGCGCACCTTCAGTTTGCGCCTCATTTGAATGCCAAAGCGTCCAAAGACTGTGAACCGTCGCGTTCGAGTTGAGAAACTCATCTGACTTTCGGTTTCGCGTCTTGGCCGCTCGCAGCTAGCCAGCTCATTTGAATAGCCACAATATTAGCCACATTCACAGTGACAGCCGCATTAGCATATCGCTTGGGATGCCCAGCACGTAGGGCCAAAGCACTTGCTGGCCCCATGGACTCCGTCGGAGCTGGCCCGGGTCGGGCCAGTTTCGTGCGGACTTGCACAATGCACTCAGCGTTATTCCGTCGCAACGGAAATGATATTTGTGTGTGATTTAAGACGGCGCTCTTTTACTTATTTTCATTTTTATATTTGCGTTTTATTGGCCGCGCAGGAAATGCTGGCGACGGCAACGGCGACGGCGACAGCAGCGCCAAAAGGCCACAAAACTGCCGCATGTCAAATCCTTGCCAAAAGTGGCTATAACGACAGTCGAAAGGGTTGCCAACGACTGCGGAATACCCTGTTCATGGTGTCAGAACAACTTCAAATTTTTGTGTTTTGTGTAATTAATTTTTAAACAATGTTAACGAAAAAAGGAATAACTTCTCTGTGCTAAAGATTAAATTCCCCTGCGCATATATGAAGGAAAAGTGTGATTTTTTGTTCGATAGAGTCGGAGACGTCTCACATTTGATTCACATTTCGTTACAAAATTTACGCTCTGCAAAATTAAAAAGGTGGCCAACGACTGGGCAATACTCTATTCACACTGTAATAATAGCTTAAAATTGTCAACTAAAAACATTTGCTTTGATCATTTATTCGGTTATTATAATATAAGACGAGGATTGACATAATCTTTAGCGGAGCCTACCCACCAAGTTTGGTGACTCATTGAGCAACGTCATTCCAAATCAAAGTACAAACAGTTCGTAACATTATGCACTTCACATTTCTTGAATATTCCTAAATTAAGTATGAATCATTCTTGATTGGGTAATCGAGCGTTAAAAGTTTCATAAAAATACAAAATTCTTGAGTTAAGCTCAAAAAATTCAAATCCCTAAAAAATGTTTCTGAAACAACAATTTTAATCTCTAGGTAAGTAATATTGACCCTGGTCATATTTGGCCAATGTTTGACCTTGATTTAAATACAAAATACTTAGAATTTTCGCAACATCTGGAAAAAATGATTTTTCCGTTTTTTCGGAACTTTATTGGGCGTGGGTAACAAATTTTAGCACTTTATCTGACACTTATATATTTGCACTAAATAAATATCATGAATTACATTCCAACGGAAATTGTAAAAAAACTGCAAATACTCTTGCCTACTTTTTTAAACAGAGTATATAGAGCTGTGGTGTCTGCCTTGGCGCCTGCAAACTGTCAGACTTGATTCGTGATTAAATCAATCGAACACAAAACTTTCAACATTTTCTAAAAAAAATCCAAACAAAAGATCTTAAATATTATGCTGATGAGAAGCCAATGGAAAGCATGCTAAAAAGAGCTGCGAATTATGGTGATTTATATTTGTTTATTATACCATTTTAGCTTAGAATTTATTGTGTTTGTTACCCTTTTTTTTATTATTATTAATTTTGCATTTGTTAAAATAGCTGTGTAAATCACCTGAAGAGAAAATTTAGTTATTAATTGGCTGTCTTATGTTAAATAATATATTATCCTAGAGCGGTGTTATGCACTAATTTTATTAACATACTTTTACCGCCCTATAAAGTTCATAGCAAATGCTCAAGTTTCTTAATTGTTAAAATTTGAGATACTGTTACGTTTAGTACAGAGATCGAAAAGAAAATAAATTTCAATTGTCTGCAAATTTGCATTTTCATATCATTTGTAAATAAGCCTTGAGAAATTAGAAAACTAAAAGAATAGTATCTAATGTTCGTTTCAACTAGCAAGCGACTGTTGTATTATATAAAACAGCTATTCGGAGATAGCGTCCTGTTTTTCAAATATTATTATAATATTGATTAAGTTTTCGCTTGTACTTTTTGTATGAAAAAATGCAACTTAAAATACGGATGTTTGTTACCTATTAGAAACAACTGTGTACCTATTGCGTTATTTTAAACAGATGTTATAATGTTATGCAGCTGTTAAAAACGGCTGTAAGCGCAAATGTGATATTATTTAAAACAAATTTCAGTTATTTTTTAAATTTGAAAATGTTATTTAATTTCAATCCATAAATTGAAATTGTATTGGGTTCAAGCCCGTGTGTAGCTGTTTAAAAAGCCTGCAATTAGTTTTGAGCTTTGTTGGCCATGGCCATAACACTTGACATTTGGCCAAAAATACAGCTGGCCCTGACCGAGCTAATTGATTGTCTTGTCACTTGTCCCAGGGGCCGTTGCTTACAAGAATTTGCACACAGTGCTCACTCGATAGTTGGAACTAGTTTTTTCTGAGGTCAGTTTAAATAATATTTAAGTTCTGAATTGGAAGAATTGCAAGGTTTTTTTAATTTTTAGCAGAATCCGTTAGTTTTATAATATTTAGAGAATTTAAAGAAGGATAAAAAACATCTATTCCCAGTTTAATAACGTTTTAATTCTCATATGCTGTTTATATGACTCTAGTCCCTTAAAGCGAGCGTGTACTGTGTTGGCTATTGGTTTTAAATAAATTTGCAATCCAAGTATGATATAAGACCATGTTACATTAGCAGCTAATGGGTCGCTTGTTCGATTGCAGCTTCCTCTCTGTTTCTTTCTATCTCTTTCCCCTTCTCTCTCTCTCACTCTCTCTTGCTGTGACCTCTGGAAACTAAGATGAAAGAGACGTTGACGTTGATGTGTTGCCCACGCGGCGCACAAGTGCGAAATTGTGAACATATTTGAATTTTTATTGATGTTTAAGCTCAACTGTAAAAGTGTGTGTGTGTGTGGACATAAGTAGCATTGTAAAATGATGTCTTGCCTTCTATGTGCATACTACATGAGACAAGCTTGTTTTGTTGTTGTTGCCAAAGCATAAAAATCGATGCCAGCAACAATAACAAAAATAAACGGGCCGACACAGCTCAGCTTGGCTAAGTCGCTGCGGTGTGCATGAGTGTGTGTGTGAGCATGGCAAGGGAGCAATGTAGCGCATTAAAGCCCAGCTATAGCAGCAGCAAAAACAACAACAACAACGAGAGCAGTAGCGTCTGCAAAACGGCAACAGTTGAAAACAGACAAAAGGCAAAACAGCAATTAGAAAGTCCAGTTGCCAGTTGGCCAGAAATATGCGTGAAATAAGTTAATACAAATACAAATGTGCGACAAATGGACTGCAGCAACAGCAACAACAATAAAAACAACAACGGCAACAGCAACAAAAGACTCTGAGGTAATTCTGCTTTGACTTTGGCATTATCAAACGCTTACGTCGCAGTCGCAGTTGGCGTCGCAGTCGCCGGCGCCGTCGTAGCCCGCTGCAACTGCAGCTATGTCAATAGCCACAACAGCTTTTCGTGGGCGTTGTGCGCGTATTCTGTAACCAATGCAGAATTCAATTCTGATTCATTTTACGGTGATGCTTGCCTACATAAATCAGTTCTAACTGAATGAAGCCTTTAAGTTGTATAAACATAATAAAACAATAAATAATTTATATATATTTATATATTTATTTATATATATCTATTTATATATATTAATCTCGAATCATCAGGTGACGTATTTAAGGACATATAATATTTTAAATAAGATACTCTAACATAATGTTTATCAATTTAAAGCGAACGCCGAAAGTGATTGATAACCCAATAAATAAGGGAATATAACAAATTACTTTTCACATAAAATAAAGTCCCTTCATCGACTATAGGGTCGGAGATGCCTTTTTCTGATAGTAACAAACATTTGGATAGCTTCATTTTTTTACAGGGTACGTGCAAGTCGAGCACTCTCCCACTGAGACCTACATGATTTTTAGCATTTTTTATTTCGAGCGCAAAGCAAAAGTTCAAAAGCATTTTAAATGTTTGTCAATGGAAAGTCGAAAATTAGCAAAGCGTGAATTACAATTAAAAACAGACACAACAACTTTTACATATCGTGTGAGTATAATAATTATATATATGGACATATGTATACATGTGTATCGCATCGTATTTGAAGTAGGTAACAAATATTTATGCACTTCTTCCATATTTCAAAGCGATTGCTTAGGCCCCAACTTTTGTTATCTGCAGTTGTTTTTGCCATTGGATAGATGGGGCCGATAAGATAAGTGTGTCCAGTATTTGCGCTATAAAAGTTTTTAATTGCAAAAGGTTATCAATTTTCAAAGACTTGAAGAATGTTCTTTTTGGGTGCAAAAAAAAAAAAAACTTTAAAATCGTTAACCGATTCATTTTTGATAAAACCCCCAAGCCAAATTTGCTGATAACAGTCCAAATTCAGGGGTATCTTTATGTGTGCTATGAATTGCAAAATAACAGCTGTGGGCTCATCTAATGTTACCAAGGTTCCTTCGAGCATTCAATTGGGACAGCGCATGATTATTATTATGGCATTAGGTGATACTTGAGCTGGCGCAGGAAACGCTTCATCAAGCTGAATATTAAACAACGTACAGTGCAGCTTCAATATAGTTAACTACAGAAAATTTTTTAAAATAAATATAATAAATCGATACATTAAATCCATCAGTCCATATTAAAATCTGCGATATATATACTGGTCTGATCCAGTCTACTATGACATATAGACGCATCTATCAATATCAAACTGACACAATAGTTTACATAAAAGTCAGCGAGAATAATGGCTATATTGACGCGGATATATATACTGATCAGGAATAAATACAAAATTTTAATATAAGAAATACATATTTTTCATTTTATCTTCAAAAAATTTCCAAAACAAATAAGAAGTCTGCCATATAGATAGGGTGCTGTAGTTACACCTTTGTGTGTGTGTGTGTATTTGAACAGTGTGACGCACTTTAATGCAGAAAAGTCGACTTTATCGCCTACACTTGTTAAACATTTTTCGAAATTGTAACATTAATCACACAGAATTAATCATGTGTATAAATATATTTATAGTTAATTCCCTCACACTAAATACACGCACAAAATGCGATTCGACTTACCTGACACTTTCTGCCGAGGAGCCTGAAGACCGCATCGTTCTCATCCTGGGTCAGCTGGGTGCTGGGCGCATTGTTTTTGGGCCGCGACAGCCCGGCTGCCTGTTGACCCTCCTGTGACCTCATGCTGCTCGTACTAATCATTTATGCGGCGGCGCAGCGGCTGTGCTGTGTATATCGTATATATTATAAATACATTTAATGCAAACCCTCGCGCAGTAATATATTTTAAAAGCCGAAAACAAGCAGCGTTTTAATTGAATAAAAAACAACACAGTGAAGCTCGAATAAAACAAATCACTGTTATTGCGCAAATTTTGTCAACTGGATTTGATTGTTTCTGTTTTGTATACCCTTGCAGTGGATATTATAGTTTTGTCATTAAATGTGTAACGCATAGGAGACTCCCTCGAGTTTATCGGTCGGAGTCGACCGGATCGGACCACTATATCACACAGTTGACATAGGATTAATTGGTCGAAAAATGTGTATTTCTGTGATCAACTTTTTATTTTTGGTGATATCCAGAGTAAACATGAAAAGTTATACTAAACTGCCAACATATCAGCAAAATATGATAAATATCTGTTTGTTTGTGTGAAAAACTATTTTGTTGTTGAAAATATCACTATACTGCAAATTATTAACAATATCGGACCACTATATCACATAGTTTACATGAATATCTGGGCCAAACTTGGCTTTTCAGTACGTCTGCAAGGGTATTTAATATTCGGCAGCCCGAAGTCAACCGTTTATCTCGCTTTTACGTTTCGTTTTTTTTTTTTGGTTATTTTTGTTTTTGTTTTTATTTTGTATTTTTTGTTTGATTATGAATAAAAGATATAAGCGCGCGCTCCCCGAGACGAAGCAACAGCGGACGCAATGGTGACAGCGACTGAGACTATTGTAATATTGGGGCGCTGGCAAGGCAAAGAGGCCGAGCCGAGCAGAGCAGAGCAGAGCGCGTTAACGGCAACGTTGAGTCACAGTTGGCCCAGTCGGTTGGCTGGTCGGTTGGCCGGGGCTGCGAGCAAAACGTGGGCAATGCGCTGTGGCTGGCTTTAACTTTGGCTATGCGATGGCCCAGGCTGTTATCTTTGGCAATACCACTGTCACTGATTAGGTACGCATGTATACACACTTGTGTGCGTGTATCTGGCTGTGTGTGTCTGTGTGCGTTGGGAGTTATTTAACAAATACACAAGAGGGTTCACTTTGGCTGTGCAATAAAACGCGACGCTCCGCAGCCAATTGAAGATGACTGTCAATGACAATATCGATGACAACGACACAACAACAACAGCGACGACGACAACAACAACCACACCTGTCTGCTCCAGGTGGGGTAAAAATGTAAATAGACGCTTGAAAATAGCAAGCAGCACAAGCTGCTGCTCAAGGTCTTTTCAGTGTTGTTGTCGCGTTCAAAAGTCGACAATAGCACACATGAACAAGCATTGATTTTTTATATTTATATATATATATATATTTTTTATATTTTTGCACAAATTTGTTTATTTCACTTTAGCTCACTCGTTGCTGTTGCTGCTTTTCGCTGCTCGCTTTAGTTTTTTTTTTTAATAAAAATCTTAAAATACCAGCACAGTGTGACCACAACCTGATAACAGCAAATTGCATATTATATTCAATATAAAAGAGCTGCCTACATTTCGATAAATTGTTGGATTTGCTTATCGATAATGCAGCGCAACAGAGTACTAGGCCGTAATTTAAAAGTGCCAGCCTAGCCGTTAATTTTAAATATTATTATTTGCAAATTAAAAGAGCGCGGCTAAGCTATAATTCTGTGTTCACACAAAATGAGTTTTATTTTAAATTACATTACTCTGTCTCTCTCTCTCTCTCTCTCTCTCTATCTTGGACTATTACATCCAAGGTGAATAACCTGGCTTGTACGCATATTTGGTATCATGTAATATATAAAACATAATGGTTAGTAGACCCGTCCCGAGGTTATCTCCAATTGCGGTCAAAAACGGTATGGCCGCGCTATCCGGATCGATTTTGAAGTGCCACAGCAGGTGCACCAGCAAGTGTGCGGCATACAGCAGGATAAGCAATTGCAGCATACTTGTCAAAACGTAGCCGACAACAAACACAGTGTGCACGGTTATGTTCGCCGTATAAACGTAGTCGGTCAGATAGACCTGCATTATGCTGCAGGGCATCGAAATCGAAATTACAATGCGCGAAACGCGTGCATATATCGTGCCCCAGCAGAGCGTCCGATGGGGCATCTCGCAGACCCGTATGCCGTACGGCAGCTTGCCGGGCACACTGCGCCGGAAGAGCAGCGAGCTCATGTAGTTGGCCTGCACGGTGCCCAAATTGCCGCCGCTGCCGTTGATGATCGGCGCGAAGACTGTGAAGCCGTCATATTTTTCCGCCGACGCGCCCAGCATGAGGCCGCAAAACTCGCTGATGCCGAGCGCCCCAAGCACCGATATCCAGCCGTAGAAGAGCACGGGCCGCGTGTAAACATTGTGCAGGACGATGATAACCATAGACGGCAGAAGGATAATCATATACGAGGCGATAATCAGAATGCAAATCCATTGTTTCGAATCCGTTTCGACGTGGAGATATGCGGCGATGAAGGAGAGCATGCTAACGGAGGTCACATCCCCAATGGACGCCACAATGGGCGTGGCCATGTAGTCCGGATTGAAGCGATAGCGTTGCGAGAACAATATTATAACGAGGAGCATCGTGTCCAGTATTATGCACGACGTCGACGCCGTTATAATCGCCGCAGCGGCGAGCGTTGCGTAGTTTTGGAACATTAGCGATTTGCCAATAATCGACTTGAGGATCACGGTGACCGTGCTGAGGATCATGGCACAGGCAATCGCCTGGATCTGCACGACGGCCACATTGCCGATGATTATGTCGCGTATGTCCGACGCTTGTCGCAGGTTCCCCAGGGCGGATTGGGTGCAGAGCCGCGCCGCCACGCACATGTCCAGATTGCCCTTGAGGCCGCACAGGCCGGGCACCAGGACAAACAGCTCGGGCATCTCCTTGTAGACGGTCCAGTTCTCCACGTTGCCCAGCGCGACGCCCGCCATGATGGTGCCCATGCTGGCCAGCAGATAGGGCACCAGTATTTGGAATAGGGTAGAATACCAGCTCTCTCTATATATAATATCATCATCATCATCATCTTCCTCTTCGTCGGCTGGCCCGCGAGCCGAAACCCTTGGCGGACTTTTGCGAAAGTGAAGCATTTGCTCCAAAATTAGGCAAAACACAACAAATTTGGAAAACTCTCTTCAGGATTGGCTGCTCAATGCACAGGCAATAAGTTCATATTTAGATGTAGTTGCACTTTCCTATACCATCATATTTTTCACACTCGCACAACCGTATAATGAAGCTCCTGTGGGATTTAGCCGAAAAACTGGTTTATTTTATAACAATCTAGTTTGCTTGATTACTATATCGTTATATAAATCTGTGTTTACTATATGAGATAGGCTTTAAGAAAGCAGGACAACAAATTGATATATAAACTGTAAATAAATTTAACAACCTTCATGTGAATTTAGCTTATAGTTCTTATAGCCTCTGAGAAAGCAGGACTACAAATTGATATTTATTGATTATCAAAAAATTGCGCAAGTTATCGATCATAATAAATTTGATAACGCGAAGTTAACCTGAACCTTCGTGTCAAGCTTGGTGCTTCTAGCTCTTGTAATCAAATTATGTTCCTCTAGTTGTTAAAGCCTCTGAGAAAAGCACAAAAAAAAATACAAGGACTACAAATTAATATTTATCGTTAAACAACAAGCGAAATTTATATGTTAAAAAAAGGTCAAAATGCATATTTATCGATCTTATCGAAAAAGTATATATCTAAATGTGCATATCGATTCCGGGAAGTTTTTTTTTAATAATTTGTACACACTTTTTTAAAAACTACAGGGTATTTAGGTTTCTGAAAAGAATTTGTATGAAAAGTAAATAGGCTTTTTTATTATTTTTTGTCGAAAAGCATTTCGTTTTTATTAATATGAATATATATATATATATTTTTTAAAATGTAAATCGGCTTAAATCAATACTAACTACAGATCGCAAATGTGTTAAGTTCAATACGAAAGCGTCTAAGAGAAACTACTAAAAAACGCTTAAAAGTAATCAAAAAAGGTGTTTAAAATTTTAAAATTATGATTAAAAGAATTAAGAATATTGAACGTTTAACGCGCGGCTTGAATACTTAAAAAGCAGTGACTATAAAATGTGTTTCATTTCTTCTGATTTGAAATATACTCAAAATAATATTTGGCTTAGAAAAGGAATACGCTTGCTAATTGTACAAAATAAGGGGTTTCTTTCTGATTAATTTCGGCCCGTTTTATAATAATGTATATATATATCGGCTATGACAACAGATGTACATAATAACTGTTATATAGATGTAACTTTTTGATATAATATTTAAGTTATTTCTATCAGATATATATAGTATATATCCAAATTGTACACACTTGAAAAGGCCCGAAATAATATCTAGGGTATTAGAATTATTTGTTATAAATATTTTTATGCAATACATTTGGCTACACACGAACTTGGAGTTGGTTTCATTTTTTTCTCTTTTTTTTCGAATTTTTGCTCCTCGTTGCGAATTGTGAATTTGGATTAAGTTGGTTTTCTATGCTTATCAAAAAACTAACCGGGCATAGAATATTGCGCATAGTAAATATATTTATATATATATATATGTTGACTTTGATATATAATTGTATATAGATAAACATTCTTTGATTCTGTTTCTGTTCACGAAAATGCAAGACTTTTCTTTACTTTTTTTGAAGGGGATTTTTTCGCTTTGTGCGTATTTATTTGCGTGCTCCTCCCACGGGCAGCCGGGATTTGGCCGCCGGAGCAACTGCGTCCGTATTGTCGAACGTGGAGCTGCGCAGCAGTTTGCTGGGCGCCGTCGTTGTGCCGTTCAGCGTATTGGAAGATCTCGTTTGCTGGGTGCGCAGATTGGAGACCCGGCTCCTGGTGGTGCTGGTGCTGGTGCTGGTGTTGGCCTTGCCTTTGGTCTTGGCCTCGTCCACGCGCTTCCAGATGCTGGCGATGCGACTCTGCGCCTGGTTGATCTTGGCCGCGGCGACATTCAAATTGGAATTGCTGCGCGACGGCGGCGTCGTGCTGGACACGCGCGACGCTTGAGCGGCCATGCGGGAGGCGGCGGCGGCTTTGGCGCTGGCCAGCCGTATGTTCGTGTTGGCGCGCTGCTGGGTTGCGGGCTTGCCCGGCACACGCTTGGGCGAGCCGGCCTTGGCTGCGGCCGCTGTTGTTGCGCGCTTTGTGGGCAGCTTGGAGGCGCGCTGCGTGGGACTCGCCGGCTCCACGACGGGCACCTGGACCTTGACATTCGTCGGCTCATCCTTGACAAAGGTGCCCTGGCGCTCCAGTCGCGTTGGCGGCGGCGGCGGCGGCGTCTTCTTCTTAGCGGGCAGTCGCGTGCTGGGCAGCGGATTCCGCTTGGCTATTGTTGGCGACAGCGTCTTGTTCTTGGCCGCGGCCCCGGCGGCGGGCCCGGCGGCGGCGGCTGCGCCGCTGCTGCGCTGGCTCTGCATGCTGTATGGCGAGATGTAGGCGGGCTTCTTGCGGCCGCGCACCACCTTGACGGCCGCCGCGGGCGCCAGTGTGGGCAGCGCTGCGGGCGGGGATTGGGCGCGACCGTGACACGATTCCGTTTCCGAATTCTGTTCGCCCTCGCAGCTGGGCGGATCATCCGGCTGGGCGGGAGTCGTTGTCGCCGGCGGCGCCTCCTCCCTGGGCTGGCCAATGTTGATGTCCGCGATGTAGGTGAACTGCTGCATCATGGCGCGCATGGAGGACAGCTGATCCTCCTGCAGCAGATCGCGCGGACACTCGATGAGCTGGGTTTTGTAGCGCTCGGCGCTGCCGCGTCGTCGTCCGTTGGAACGCGGCGTTGCCAGCGCCGCTGTCGCCGCAGTGTCGACAATCTCAATCTGGAGCGTTTCGTTCGGCTCCTTGGCGTCCAGGCCGTCGCTGGTGATCGTGTAGGTCTTGAAGCGATCCTTGGCCAGGCGACGCTTTTGCTTGGGCGTCAGCTGGCGACGATTGGGCGAGGGCGTGTTGCCCTGCTTGGGCGTGGACTCCGCCGAGCTAAAGTCCTCATTCATGGTGGCATCCTCATCCTCATCCTCATCCTCATCGTAGTCGTGGTCACAGCAGCTCTGGAGAACGGTCAGCGTGAGCGTTTGATCATCACAGGCGGCCGTCTCGTAGTTGGACACGGATATCGTGGTCGCCATGCTGCAGTCCTGTTCGCCGTCGGCCACCTCGGACTGTATGCTGTCCACGCTGATCATCGAGTCGAGCAGCTCATCCATCAGCGACGGCGGCTTAATGTTGTCCAACAGATTGCAGCTGGAGTTGACGCTCTCGGCGCTGCCCGCCAGCTGGCCAAGCGCCCGCCTGGCCACCAGACCGGCTGGAAATGCCTTGCGCGCGAATCTGGGCGACTTGCTGGGCAGCAGCTGGCGCAGCGAGCTGGGCTGCGTATTGCAGGCGGAGTTGAGCGACTCCATGCCCGAGGGCGGACGCACGTTGTCCAGGTCCAGGCTGCCATTGATGCTGAATGTCAGCTGGGCGCTGGAGTTGCTGTCGTTCTCCTCGCTGTCCAGATTCTGCTGCAAATTCTCGGCGAGCGCGCGCGCCTCGTACGCAATCATCGTCGAGTTGGTCATCATCGAGGCGCTGGTGCCGTTGAAGAGCAGCAGACGCTGCTGCTGCTGCTGCGGCACGGCGGCGCTCTGCACCTGCCCGCCCAGCTGGAAGTTGAGCCCCGTCCCGCTGCCGGGCTGCTCCTCGACCAGTGTCTGCGTGTCCAGCGACGGGGGCTGCTCCGCACTGGCCACGCCCAGGGAGCACAGCAAGTGCGTCTCGTTCGTGGGCGTTATCTCGGCGAAATCGTGTAGATCCTGTAAATCCTGTGCTTGTGTCGCATCCGCATCCGCATCCGCATCGTTGTCATCGTCCAGGCTGAGCGAGGCGAGCACGGGCGCCGTTTGGCTAATGCTGGGAAAGGAGACATCATTGGGACAGGTGTGCTCGTTCCAGGTATTGTTGGCCTGACTGTTGCCGTGACTATTACTGTGACTCTGGCTGTGACTGTGACTGTGACTGTGACTCTGGCTGTGACTGTGACCCGTGCGCAGTTGCTCCGCGGACGTGACAAACTCCAGCGTGAGCCGCTCCACGGATTTCAGCATCAGATCGGGATCCTTGTGCTTGTCCGAGCTGGGCCGCCTGCAGCCAGCATCCGTCTGGACGTCCAGGCGCACCGTCGTCTCCAGTATAAATGATTGATTCGACTCGTCGCTGGAACGCTCCGCCTCCAGGTCCACGTTAGACCCAATAACGTTCGTGAGAGCGTTCGAGTTGACGTTCCCGGGACTTGGAGCTGGACTTTTTGCTGCGTCTGTGGCGATGGCGATGCCGTTGTGCAGCAGGTGCTGCGGCAGCGCCTCCTCCTGCTGTTGTTGCTGTTGCCTCTGGCTGGCCGGGATTGCGTGTGATTTCTGGTCTACGTCTGGAGCTGCTGTGCTGTGGGCACTTGCTGATGTAGTAGCCGCCGTTGGGCGAGACGGTTCCAATGCAGCTGCAGACGTAGCCTGCGCGTTTTTTGGCACCGCGCTGATTTTGTTCGAGATGCCCGTGTTGATGCACTCCAGCAGCAGCTTCTCATCCTTGCGTTCGCGCTCCCGCTCGCGCTGCTGCTGCGGCTGCTGGTAATGATGATGGTGATGGTGATGATGATGATGCCGCTGCCGCTTCGACTGCATGGGCAGCTGCGCGGGCAGCGAGTCAAACTGTTTCAGATTGGGATGGGACAGCTGCTGCAGCGGCTGCTGCTGTTGCTGTTGATGTTGCTGTTGTGTCCTGCCCGGCTCCTTGGACTTGTACATGCCGTTCAGGATGCACAGCTCGAACAGCGACTTGGACTGATTATCGTTGGAGTCGCTAGAGTCCACCGAACTGTAGGATTCCTGCTGCACCGTCTTGCGCGCACTCATCGCCGAATTCAACGAGCACGCCGAGGTCGCCGCATTAATCGCTATCGGCTGCGACGTGGAGCACAGCGAGCTGGACCGCTTGCTGCTCGTGGCGCTCGTGCTGAAGCCAAGATTCGATTTGGGTCTATTGCAGCCGGCAGCAATAGCCTGTGTGTGCAAATAGGAAATTCCGTTAGTTGCATGCTTTGCCTGTGTGCTCCACGTGCCCTTACCTGACTCAGCAAATTGGTATCGTCCTCGGAGTCAATGGACAGAGAGCTCAGCGAATCATCCTGCCAGTGCGGCGGGCGTCTGGACTGCTCCTGTGGCGCCACAGCTGCCGCCTGACCAGCTGCCTGCCCTGCGTTCCCATCGACAAGGCTATAAAACAACACAGTTGATCAGATGTGGATCGACTTGCATATATATAGAGGCTATATAGGCTATTCTCTAGACTAACCAATTTTTTGCAATTTGCAATTTTCCTTTAAAAATTCCCTATATCAACCAAAAATTTTAAAGCTGATACTATGATCATTCCAACCACACAACATAGTATCAATCTAGGGGTCAAACCATGATCAAAATGGTAAACATCGCAAAAATCGGTTCAGTTTTGAAAAAAAAATATTTTTTTTTAAAAAGGTAAGGGGGGAGTAAGTGTTTTTTTTGGAAAAAAAATAAAAAAAAATATATTTTCAAATACGAAATAAATTTAAATACAGAACGAATCCAGAGTTCAAACCATGATCAAAATGGTAAACATCATTAACATCGGTGCAGTTTTGACAAAGTTATGGCACTTTGAAATCTAACATGTCTAAATTTATATCAATTTTGACACGATTTTTGTCAGAAAAATCGACCCCCCCAGAATCACTTTTAAAGTTGCATTTTATACTAATTTTGGTACCCGCAATCGATTAAAAATAAAATTTCGCGATTCTAAATTTAAAAAAAAAAAAAATTTTAAAAAAAGGTAAGGGGGGAGTAAGGTATTTTTTTTAGAAAAAAAATCAAAAAAAATATATTTTCAAATACGAAATAAATTTAAATACAGAACGAATCCAGAGTTCAAACCATGATCAAAATGGTAAACATCATTAACATCGGTGCAGTTTTGACAAAGTTATGGCACTTTGAAATCTAACATGTCTAAATTTATATCAATTTTGACACGATTTTTGTCAGAAAAATCGACCCCCCCAGAATCACTTTTAAAGTTGCATTTTATACTAATTTTGGTACCCGCAATCGATTAAAAATAAAATTTCGCGATTCTAAATTTAAAAAAAAAAAAAATTTAAAAAAAAGGTAAGGGGGGAGTAAGGTATTTTTTTTAGAAAAAAAATCAAAAACAAAAAATTTTCAAATACGAAATAAATTTAAATACAGAATCAATCCAGAGCTCAAACCATGATTAAAATAGTAAACATCATGAAAATCGGTGCAGTTTTGACAAAGTTATGGCACTTTGAAATCTAACAAGTATGGGTTCGGGAACTTTACATGTCTAAATTTATATCAATTTTGACACGATTTTTGTCAGAAAAATCGACCCCCCCAGAATCACTTTTAAAGTTGCATTTTATACTAATTTTGGTACCCGCAATCGATTAAAAATAAAATTTCGCGATTCTAAATTTAAAAAAAAACAAAAATTTTAAAAAAAGGTAAGGGGGGAGTAAGGTATTTTTTTTAGGCAAAAAAGTCAAAAAAAATATATTTTCAAATACGAAATAAATTTAAATACAGAACGAATCCAGAGTTCAAACCATGATCAAAATGGTAAACATTATTAACATCGGTGCAGTTTTGACAAAGTTATGGTACTTTGAAATCTAACAAGTATGGGTTCGGGAACTTTACTTGTCTAAATTTATATCAATTCTGACACAGAATCACTTTATAAGTTGCATTTTATACTAATTTTGGTACCCGCAATCGAAAAGACAGAATCAATCTAGAGCTCAATCCATAATCAAAGCGGTAATCACTATGAAAATCGGTTTAGTTTTGACAAAGTTATGTCAGAAATGATGGGCTTGAATATGCTTTCGCCACCAGATTGTTAGCTCGTGTAGAGGTTGTTTTACTTGATGCATAAGGAGAGTCACTTACCCAGTTGTTTCCTGTAGCTGGACAGCCGGACCGACAAGGCTCGAGCCCACCGTTAGGTTGGAGAGGCCGGAGACGACAGAGAAATTGCAGGGACTGTCCTCGACCAGAAACTTGTTCATCTCATCGCTGACCGGCAAATAGGGGGGCAGGAGATTGCCGCCCCTGCGCAGCATGGCAATGGGATCTGCGTTAAGGGCGCCAGCGGTAGCCGGAGCCGGAGTCGGATGCGGCTTCTGCATGCCATCCCTGATGCACTGCTGCAGCACCGCTGTGGCGCCGCCGGCGCCAGCACCACCTCCACAGTCGGAGGCATTCGAGGAGACGTCGTCGGAGAGATTGAGCGAGCAGCGCTGCGGCTGCGAGCTGATGGAAATGGCCGAGAGATTGGTATTGCTGCCCATCTTGGAGAGCAGCGCGGGCGTGTCCTCGGTGCAGTAGCTGCGCGTGGTCTCCGCTGTGGCTGGAGCAGCTCCGGCGGCTGTGCCCCCAACTGCGGCACGCTGCATGCCCATGTTGATGCAGCTGGCCAGCAGCAGCTCATCCTCCTTGTCGTTGTCATTGTCCTCCACGCCCAGCAGCGGCTTCTCATCGTCCACAATGCTCAGGTTGCTCAGGCTGGTCGCGCCCGAGAACTGGGCGGGCGTGTGCTCCACATTGAACTTGCTGAGATCATCCTCGAAGACGCTGCGCAGTGGACGCTGGCGATTGGACGCAGTGGGGGGCAGGGCGACGCTGGCGCCTTGGCCGGCCATGCTGCTGCGCCGAGGCGATTGGGGCATGCTCTGCGTGGGCGAGTCGGGCAGCTCCGAGGGTGAGATGACGCCGCTGGCCAGGCGACTGAAGTCACTGACCACCGAGCTCTTGTCGTCGCAGTTGGCCACGTCCACGTCCAGCGAGTCCATCGAGCTGCGGCGCGAGAACATCAGCGGCGTCTCCAGCGCCGAATTGGGCTTGGCGGGCGCCGCTTCCTCCTGCTCCTCCAGCTGCTGTGGCTGCAGCGGCGGCTGCTCCTCCTCCTCCAGCTTGACGGGCTTGGCTGCCTTGCTGGCGGATTTGCCGGGCTCGTCCAGGCTGCTGAGTGAATCGTAGCGACTGAAGTAGCCCGGCGTGCCCTCCTCACAGTAGTTGATGGGCTTCTCGGGCGTATACGAGCCGGAGGCCAGAGCCGAGGAGAGCTTCGGAGCCGGTTGCTTGAGTGGTGCTTGTGGCGCCTCCGTTGCGCTGGCCACCTGACTGGGCTTGGCGGCGGCTTCAGCGGGCGGCGAGACCTCCGCTTCCACGTCCGCCTTGGCCGCCTGTCGCAGATCCGTGACAGACGCCGCATTTGATATGACATAGGGCGTATCCTCGGTCTGATAGCACTTGACGCTGTCGTCCAGGATGAGTAGGATCTCCTGACCCTCAACCACGCCCACGCCCTCACCCTCGCCCACGCCCACACCCGCTACCTTGGTGGCCGGCACTGTCTTCAGATCGGGTTCCGCATAGCGCAGACTGAAATCCGTTGGCTGGTCGAGATCGGTTTCCTGATATGTGCTCGCCTTATTGCCGCCGCCGGCGGCGCCCTCGCTGTACTTGGCCGAGTAGTCGATGGGCTGCTCCTCGATGGCCTCCACATCGTGCTCGTCCAGCTCGCGCTCCAGCTCCAGTTCCAGCTCAAAGTTGCCCGGCCGCTGTGCGGCATCCGAGCGCATCAGATGCTCGTACGCCGTATCCGATTTGGCCGAGTAGACCGAGTCGCGGCTCTCGCTCTTGGTCAGCAGGGCGGAGCGCGAGAGCCGAGCGGGCGCCGGATGGCGACGCGTCTTGGCGCCGTTGCTGACGTCGAGATTATCGCAGGTCTCCGCGTGGCGTTCGCCCAGCTCCTGCTGGAGCGCCTTCTGTTTGCGCGCCTTCAGCGTGGGCAGCTGCTTGAGGCCCATCGAGCGGGCGATGGGATCCAGCTGGTCCTGGTTCTGTACAGCGGGCCGAAAATTCAGTAGGTTCTTCAGCGCCGACGAGCTGCCCTCGGAGATCATGGCGTGCTTGGAGTGGATCAGCGAGCGCAGCATCGGCACCGCCCCATTGTCCCACAGAAACTTCTGATCCTCCGGACAGCGGGCGGAGAGATTCCACAGCGTGCCGCACGAGTTGCTCACCACCGTCAGACTCTCCGACTTGAGCTGCTGCAGCAGGATGGCCAGGCACTGGTGCTGGCGCAGGATCTGGCGATACGGCTCGCAGACGGCAATGTGGCTGGAGACGTTGCGCAGGATGCCGCCGGCGTTCTCGATGATCTTCAGCGTCTTGCTGGGTCCCTCGTAGCTGAGCATGCCGACGAGAAAGGCGAGCGCGCCCTCGACGGCACAGAACTCTGCCTTGTTCGTGCTGCAGTGGGCCGAGAGGTTCCACAGCGCCGACAGGATCGCCTTCAGCGTATTCTCGCACTTGTTGCGCATGGCGGCTTTGGCCAGCGCGGTGACGGTGCCGATCTCGTTGAGCACGGCCTTCATGTTGGCGTCGGCGCGCCAGGACAGATTGCGCAGCACACTGGCCGTCACCTGGAGCAGATCGTCGGGTCCGCTCGTGTCCAGCTGGGCGACCAGCGCCTCCATGAACTGCTTCTGGCCACAGAGCAGCGCCTTGTTGTTCTCATCGCCGAAGGTGAGATTGGTCAGCGCCATCAGCGCATAGCGTCGCAGCGAATTGCAGCACTGATCCTCCGGCTTCGGGCCGTGCACCGCATGATCCAGGTGCACCAGATTGGGTATGACCTGGAGCGCGCCCAGTTCGCACATGGCGTGGCGGTGCTCCTCGTCGAAGCTGACCTTCATCAGGGACGAGATGGCCGCCAGCGGATGGCGCTCCGAATCATCGGCGATGGCCTCTCCGCCGCTCTGGAGCAGCGTCTTCAGGAAGCTGCAGTAGTCGACAATCTGGTCGAGCAGGCGCAGCACTTTCGCCTCCCGTCGGCCCGCCTTCTCGTCCGGGTGGGAGTGGACGACATTGTGGAGCGCCAGACTCGCGCATTTGCGCACCTCCTGCTCGTTGTCCGGGGCGTGCATCATTTGGACTAGGAGCGGCATGCAGCCGGAGCGACGCAGGGTGGCGCAGCTCTGGCTGTTGCCGGACAGTTCGAGAAACTTTTTGGACATCTCCAGCGGATCGTTGGAGCCCAGCATGGAGAGCAGCGAGTAGACGCACTCGACCTTGGCGCCCAACGTGGCGTCCACCTCGCTGGTGCTCGTCCAGGCGGCGCCCTTGGGCAGGCGCGGCAGCGGCGGCGCCGTATCCCCGTCCAGGAAGCGCGACAGCGTATACGAGGGCTCCTTGCCGCGCGAAACGCGACTCAGCGGAGTTCCAATGGACGCAGTGGCTCCCACTCCGCCACCTGCTCCTGCTCCTCCTGCTTGCAGCTCCTTCTGCTGCTGCTGCTGCGCCGACTGCCGCTCAAAATTGCGATCCAGACTGCGATGCTCGCGCATCTCCTGCGCCAGCATATAGTCGGGCGGTATGGGATTCTCGTCCAGGAAGTGCTTCGTTGGCTTCTTGGCGCCAACGCCGCCGGCCCCGCTGCTGCTCTGCGTAAAGTGCAGCGTATTGTCGTCCTGGGTGAACTCCTTCTTGGTGTAGCCACTGGCGGCCAGTTCGTAGTCGCTAATCTCGCCATCTCGCTCGTATTTCTTGTCCATTTTCAGCTGCTCCCCGGCGGCAGCCCTGTACCCATAGCTGTCCTCATAGTCTGGCGGCACGGCGGCATCGTAGTCCAGAAAATGCGGCTTACGATCGGGCACAGCATCCACGTCCACATCCACATCCACGTCCACGTCCACATCCACATCTACTTCCACATCTACTTCCACATCCACATCGTTCTCGTCCAGGCAAACGCCCGACATGCCCAGCACAAGGTCATCCTGATCGCCGCCCTGCTCCAGCTCTGGCGTCAGCGTTGGCTGCAGCATGATCGCGGGATCCGGATCGGGATCGGGTTGGGGTGCTCAAAGCCAAGTCAATGCGCCATGCCCTGCAACAAGTGTGAGAGGCGTTGGATTACAACAGTCTTCAAGATGAGTTGAATGATCAGCTGGGCGGCACTGTCATTACAGCTCTATAAATAGCTCCAACTGCACCCATATATATACATATATATATATATATATGTGTGTATTTATATAAATGCGGCCCACCACCATTTGGCCAAGTTGGGCCCTTGAGCGAGACGCCAGCACAGCCAGGCGGGGCTCCAGAATATCAGGTGTAAACTCAAGTGGTTATAAGCAGCAACAACTAGGCGCTGAGATATGCACGAACACCAGATACCCTATACTTAATTGTGTTTAAATACTTCTTCTAAATGGTACAGTCTACTGGTAAAGGTTTACTGTAATACTAATATGTATTATATGATATATATATTTATAAAATATTTATTTACATTTCCTTTTTATATTTTTAAATTTATTTATTTACATATTCATATTTCATATAATTTATATATTTTCTTGATCTCTCTTTCTTTTCTTTCACTTACGTTTCTTTGCGTTTTCATTATGTTTTCATCCGTTACAATATCTTTTCTTCTCTCTCAATGTTCTCTCTTACACTCAGAAAAATATTTCTCGTTTTATCTAGCTCTTATCTATCTCTTAAGCATTACTTGATGTCTTGAGCATAAAGCAACCCAAGACATTAATACGACAGATAACCAAATAAAATATTAGTTTAATATACCCTTTATAAATGATACCTGGCACTACTCGAATACAAGGTAATACTATCATTACGATCATAATTATGATCATGATTAGCTGGCGCTGCATCTTTATTTTATTTTATTTAGTTTTTTAGAAAGTTCGGCGTCGTCTTTGCGGAATTTCCAGTGCATGAAAAAGATACAGATGCGTTTTCAGCTGCTTAATTTTGTTGTTGTTGAGCTTATTGCTATTGTTGTTGTTGCTGCTGCTGCTGCTGTTGCTGTTATATTTCTCATTTGAGCTGCCGTTGAGTTATGCGCTGTGCAATTGGGAGCTGCATTTGCGATGCCAGCGGCGCATGCGCCGTATAATTGGATATATGCGTATGCACATATACACCTATACACATCATATATGTATGTATATGTATACAGAAATATATGTGCTTGATGTGTGACATGGTTAAGTTTTATATTCTCATACATTAACTGCATAATCTGTGAACTGGGGCAAGCCCTATAAATCAAATTCTTTAGGCTCCAATTGGCAAATTCATCAAAATCGAATTTGCAATTGGAACATGTTATTCGAATTAGATAATAGATGAATGCATGAAATGGTAATACAGTAAGCACACGCAAATAACAACTGCCGGATATAATACTGAATCAGAACATTTTCAACTTAAGCTTTTCTAAACAAGCCATAAGCAAAAATTTGTTTTACCTCTAATTTTTTTGAATGTCTTTAGCACTCATAAGCGATTATTTGCATATATTACAATCAATTTTTACTTGAAAATACGGTAAACATAATGCTTAGTAGCTTTTGCCCAATGGAGAATTTAATAAATTTACGTAAATTTGCTTCTGATTTTAAGAACTTGAAAACCAAACATTACAAAAATTTTCTATAAAAGGGGTCTTTAAAATATTATATTAAATCATTTCTTTAAACGAAAAGATTACAACTCTCAATAAATCAATAATAATAATTAAAAGAAATGTTATGATTACGATTTGAGGAATATTGGATATTCAAAAAAGGTTCATCATTGACTGATTATTAAATTTTAAATATTGTATTTATTTAACATAATTTTATTTATGGAAAAATAATACCTTTTTTAAATATTAGATATATGTACATATATGATTTTGTAGAAGAATAATATTTTGTACGCAGCCTTCCCATTTGCGAGTGATCACTGTAAATGCAAAAACTAATCAGAATAACAATAAGAACCGCTAAACAGTGGCTAAACATTCACTGGGCGGCAAATCACGAGTTTTTGGCCCAACTGTGCTTACTCAACCCCTGAGCGACCCTCTTAGAAATACACACATATAGGTAGTTAGGTATACGAATTCGGAGCAGACTGATAAGCAACAAAACAGAGTCTGATTAGCTGGTGTTGCATGATAAATGGAGCACATTCCTAAGCATGTGTGTATGTGTGTGCTTACATATTTATGCACATGGCCGGCATTTTAGCTACGCAAATGAATCAACAGTTCATCAATTAGTCAAAGCCTATGTAGGCACATAGATGTGCAAATATACATATGTACATATGCCTACTTGTACTTATTGTTGGCAAGTATCGCAAAGAATTCGTATGCGTCACTTGTCTAGTCGGGCGCCGCTTCTGCCGCCGCCATTCCCGGCTGTCTTGCGTGTCATTAACCGGGCTATGTACGTACACACACACACACACATAAATACGTACGTACGTCTGTACATACCACAAAAGGAAGCGACGATTTGGCTTGGCACACATTTTGCATACCGAAAATCCAAACAGCAGAACTATCGCACAAATACTTTACGATTGAAGATTGAGAAATGAGATGGGCAGGCAAAAGACATTAAGAGATATAATGGAAATATGTATGCGCAAAATACAAACACGAAGGCAGCACGAAATCGCAAGCAAAGCCGAATTGAAAATGCTCTTTTAATACAAACAAAAAAAAACGTTATTTAAATAACACATTATTATAAATCGAACTCGGACTCGAACAATATAAAATTATTGTGGCTAATCAGATGATAGATATTTGAATACATGAACAATCATTGTATCGTTATTATGTGCTGACAATATTGAATTTCACTAACTAGACTTTTGTGCAAATTAGAATCGACTTTGCAACTAAAGCGTTCTAATTCATTATAGTATTAATTTGGTTTAGCTAATTAGACCCTTTTACAAATTAGAATTTAACAAAACCAAGCCGAGCCCATATGCGACGTTTGCTTATTAGACTTATTTTGCAAATTAGTATAAACTATGACACCAAAGCATTCTAATAAGCTAGCGATCACTGTATATTTAATATATTTGTCATAACTTAGAGACGAGTTGCCAACAGCTGCATATACGGATATGGCGAACACCAAATCAGCTTTCAAATGTATATATGTATATATAAATATATAAATACGTAATAGGGTCGTCAATGCGTTACACATTTGAAGACAATATGAAAATACCCTGCAGCGCATAATAAAAGTACGCGCCCATTCCCATAAATATGTGTGTATGTCTGCATATGTGTATGTATGTGTATGCAAGTATGTGTGTGTATGTTCGAATGTGTTATTTTAATGAACGTCGTTGTTGTTATTTATTTTAAATTTTTCTCTTGTCCAGTTTTTCTTTTCTTTTTGCAAACCGAGATCATGATTATGTAAATTGAAACAAAGTAAAAGGGAAACTAAATACTTTAACTATGCAGGTAGTTTTGTTTTTACTATTTGTGACTGTCAGGCAAGTCTGGCCAAAAAAACAATTAAAGTAAAAATACAAAAGCGACAGTCGAAACCCACAGAGCATGGGTAATAAATAAACACAGACCTATGTAAATACATATGTACATATTTTAAAAGTTAATTTGAGCATGCAACTACGAATGCGAATGGGCAGACATAGACTAAGTGATTAATTACCGTAAACCAAAGCAGCAAAAATAAAAACTAATCTAATAAGAAATGCACACTTATCAATTAGCTACACATTCACATCCACATTCACTTTACAACAGTAACAACAATAATAACAACAGCAGCAAGAGCGGCACGCACACGTTCAAAGTAGCTGATAAAGGAGCCTGCAGACAATACACATGCACACGGCACACACCCACACACGGTGCAGCCACACACACACACTCACACAGCCTCACATATACGCGCGCCCATTGTCACAATTGGATTTTATTGATTTTTCCTGTAAAAGGAATATGAAACGAAACAACGAAAAACGCCAAAAACGAACATAAAATTAAACCCCGCATACTCTTAATACGTTTTAATTAAAAACAGCAAACACCACATTGCCATATTAATATAACTGCTATAGAAACATTTAATTTAATATACAATTTTTTTGATAGTTTTTGTCACATACATACAAAGAAAAGAAGAAGATTTTTATTGAGTCTCCCACACAGCGATGACTTTTTGTTGCATACCTTGACCAAACGTTCTTTTAGTACCTTGCCGCAGCTGTTAGCTGGATTGGGCACATTTCACGCTTTATCTTAGTTGTTTACTTTGACTGATTGCATTTATTTATAATGTTCTTACACATTTCGCGATAAAACAAATAGCGCACGTACTTTTTTTGGGTTCGGTTTACAACGAGCGTCCGTACGCAGCGGTTTTGCGTGGCACGGCCAATTCTGATTGGTGAAGAACTAGTGATGGACTGCCTGGTCTGTTTGCAGCGATAATAACTTAACACCGAGCTGGAACTGTTATTAACAGAGAGCAGAAAAATCGGTTTTAAATTTAACAGTTGGCCTGCATGTCGAAGCTATTATTTAGCATGATCAGTTTAAAATTAAAAAACATTTAGCGCACATTGTATACAAAACTGTTAGCCAGAGTCATTCTTTGGTGACCTTATCAAGTATTGGGGGTACAAACTCTGAAATAGAGTTGCTGATAATATCGGAACAGTAATCGATTACACGCAAAGTGAAGGTAACAAAATATGAAACAACAATAATTTTTTAAGCCATTCAAGAATGTATTTATATAAAATGCAACCAAATTCCACACAAATAAATTTTTGGAAAAAAAGTAGCAATGTAAACGTAACTCGATAAATTGTGGCGGTCAGTCGATATTGCTATATCAAACATCAAACAAAAAAAAATTAATATTGCAAATCATTTGTCGTCTGTTTTTCTGTGATTGCGATTTCCCCCACCACCATAAAATATTAGCATGGAACAGATGGACGTCGATGTTGATCTCACAGCCAAGCCGAGCACCTCAGGCACAGCGGCTGCGGCCGCTGGTGATGCTGCCGGCAACAACCAACAACAACAGCAATCAAAGGAAAATATTATGGCTGCGTCGGGCACAATTGCCTCGATAACCATTTCACTGCATCCACTGGTCATCATGAATATATCCGAGCATTGGACACGCTGCCGGGCGCAACATGGCGAATCGCGTCAAGTGTATGGCGCGTTAATTGGCAAACAGAAGGGGCGCAATATCGAGGTAATGAACTCCTTTGAGCTCAAAACCGATGAGATCGGCGAGGAAACCATCATCAACACAGACTACTACAACAAAAAGGAGCAGCAGTATAAACAGGTGAATGCGTTTTACCGTAACCCACGTGGTAGTACCTGATAAATGAGCCCTCTCCTATTGCAGGTGTTCAGCGATCTGGATTTCATTGGCTGGTACACAACGGGCGATAGCCCCACGGCGGGCGACATTAAGATCCAAAAACAGATAGCCGAGATTAACGAGTGCCCCATCATGCTGCAGCTAAACCCGTTGCCCCGTAGCGTTGACCAGCTGCCGGTGAAGCTCTTTGAATCCCTCATCGATCTGGTGGACGGCGAGGCGACCATGTTATTCGTACCGCTCACCTACACGCTGGCCACGGAGGAGGCCGAACGCATTGGGGTAGATCATGTGGCGCGCATGACCACCAATGAGTCGGGCGAGAAGAGCGTGGTGGCCGAGCATTTGGTGGCCCAGGATAGCGCCATTAAAATGCTAAATACACGCATCAAAATCGTGCTGCAGTACATCAAGGACGTGGAGGCGGGCAAGCTGACGGCCAATCAGGAGATATTGCGCGAGGCGTACGCTTTGTGCCACCGGCTGCCCATCATGCAGGTGCCCGCCTTCCAGGAGGAACTCTATACCCAATGCAACGACGTCGGGCTGATCAGTTATCTGGGCACCCTGACCAAGGGCTGCAACGATATGCATCAGTTTGTGAACAAATTCAATATGCTTTACGATCGCCAGGGCTCATCGCGGCGTATGCGTGGACTCTATCCCTAGGCGAGCGGGCGATATTTAGACATATTTATTTTATATATATATACCATATATTCTGAATTGGCGCCTATTAAAGAATGCGTGTAAACTCTCCACAAAAGTCAAGCTGCAAAAGATTTGTTTATATTTTTATTTTTTATTTGCAAACTACACACAGATGGAATTAAGCAGGGGTGGGGGATTAACCACATACATACACATATGTATATCACTTTCGTCTTACACTCTCCTCCGTGGAGCTTCGAGCTACTTAAATTCAATTCAATGTGTCCTAAACACTTAAATACATACAATTTCGGTGGGCTTCTAACTCTCTCTCTAATGATTATAATCGTCCAGTTTAATGTTGGCAGCATATTGCTGCAAGAACTCCACTTCCAGCGGATGCATCTCCTTGGCGGGTATGATCAGCGAATGAAGCGGCCCACCTAAATCGGTGGCGCGCATCCCGTGCAGCGTCCCAACCACAATCTGTTGCGTATCCTGGCCAACGCGGGCCAAGCCGACGCACAGCGACTGCTCGTTCAGCACCGTATTCCGCTCGAGGGCGTCCTTCTTCTCAACGATGGTCAGCAGCTGTTGGGCGGCCTCGGCGACGCTCATGAAGCGCGGCGGCATGTACTCCTTGCGTTTGCGCATCAGCGACTCGGGTGTGGGCTCCTTTACCTTAATGTCCAGCAGACAGAGTGTGTGCATGTTGTGCAGGCGATTCAATTTGATCTTATCGTAAAAACTATCCGGCTTCCAAGTCTCGTCCCAGTACGGTATGGACACCGTTTCGCCAAACTTGTACAGCTGCAGGCCACAGCAGCCGATGGCATTCATGATGGACGCATTATGGACGACCCGATAGGGTATGTTCTTCTCCTTGGCGCGCAGAATGAAGTCTGTGTGCGTTGTGGCGCCAAAGGGGTCGCCCACCACGAGCAACGCCACATCCGACTCCCCAGCGCCAGCCAAAATCTCGTCGGCGCCCTGCTCCACCAGGTCCCGGTCGGCCAGCAGGAGGGGACGCCCGTAGAACTCTTGCTGCAAAAGTTAGAGATAGAAAATTAACAAAAACTGGGAATTTTTAACATTCCGGGGGGTAACCCGACACCCTATAGTTCTACCTAATCTACCTAATATAAATATATATATATATTCTCAATCTGTAAAGCTATTATTTTATATGAAAAACTTGCTTGTTCTTCAAGTTTTGCGAACCAAATTTAGCAACTGAGCGTATTACATTACTCCTAACATGTCTACCAAATATTGTCAATATTGTCAATAATGAAAATCAAAATAGTATAAACCCTTCTCTAGGACCCATCGTTCAATATAGTCAACTATGTAAGGGTATTTCATATTCTGCACTCCAAGGATAAACGTTCATTTTCTCTTGCACAGCGCCCCCTACCGCCATTGGCACTCACCATGTCCTCAAGGCTACAGCCCAGTATTGAGGTATACATTTCCAGGTACACACGACTACATTGCTTGACGATTTCAAGGCCTTTCACTGTGATATCCTTGATATCGCCAAGACCGAGTCCGATTAGGTAGAACATTGCTGCGTTTTGTAGCACTCAGTTTGTTTGTGCGCAATTTATAAATGATTGTGTGTGGTTGCAAATATATATATATTTCAAAATGCTGTGAATTGAAACCGACACGTGCCCGTAATAGTATATTTGCACCTCGCTTGTTGCTTCTTCACGCGCGGACGACGCGATTGCACTAACATCTGTTTTATAGTGTTGCCATGTGCGCCATTTTCAACATTTTATTCAAAAGGGCCGAAAATGGCTTCATGTGGTTGAAATGGTCACACTGGCGTTACTATTAAAACATTATTATTCATAAGGCTTTAAAGGAAAAAAGTATATATAATATTGCTCCTGTTTTATGTTTATTAATAAACTATGTCCAATGTTTTTCTTATTTATACATTATTGCTGTGCTTTGCAGCATTTATTTTTAATGGAGATAGCAGGAATGCCCTTGGTAACATTTGAACACTTGAATAAATACTAAAATGAATTTGTGGCATGTGCTTTTCAACATTGGCCAACTATCGTTTAGGCACCGTTAACGAATTAATCGATTGATTGCAATATATTCCACGTGCGACTGTTGCTTTAGTTTTTATCCCATTTGCTTCAAGTGTTTATTAAATAATAGCAAAAGTAAAGATGCCGGCGGTAAGGAAACCCAAACCCCAAAACAATAAGAAACAATCAACACCCACGAAAAAAGCCGATCAAACTAAGGCAGTGGTTTCTGGCCAGGTGAGTTGCGTGCCGGAATCCAAATAACGGTGCCTGACGACTCCATTTTTTTTTCAGTTAAAGAAAAAACTAAACCAGACCAAACCCACGCCCAAGCCGAAGGTACGCCCCGAGCGCGGCGTACTGTTCATCAAGCACTTGCCGCACGGCTTCTTTGAGCAGCAGCTGGGTGAATATTTCAAGCAATTTGGACATGTGACGCGCGTGCGTTTGGCGCGTTCCGAACGCACCGGCGGGAGCAAAGGATTCGCATTCGTTGAGTTCGAGTATCCGGAGGTGGCCAAAGTGGCAGCCGAAACCATGGATAACTACTTGATGTTCCAGAAGGTGGTTAAGGCCTCGTATATACCGCCCGGGGAGCAGAAACACAATTACTTTAAGAATACGGTGAAGAAAGTGATCAACAAGGTGAGGGAAAGAATGAAGAATGTAGATATAAGTACATATAGCATATTTGAAATGAACACTTATAGGCCGGCAAAGAAATTTACGTATCGGATGTAACCAAAGCCACGCTGCGCAGCGTGAAGAAACAAAACGACTGGAATGAAGCTTCCTGCCAGAAACGCACAACAGCTGGCATTAAAAGGCTAAAGCAAATGCAAAAGAAGTATGAACATTTGGGCATTGATGTAAACAAACTTGTCGTGGAGCCGGTCAAGAAGTCAAAGGAGGCACCCACGAAAGAAAAAGCCACAACAAGCAAGGCACAAAAACAGAAGGAGCTGCAGCTGGCCGATCTGCTGGGCAACACCATCACCGAGGACAGCGATGATGAGGACTATGTGGATGCCAGTGATGATGAGAGCGAGCAGTCGCTGAATAGCGATGAAGAGGCATCTGATGCTGACAGTGAGGATGAGCAGGAAGAACAGAAGCCGCCCAAGGGAGCAGTCAAGAAGTTAGAAAAGAATAAAACTGGCGCTGAGCGCTTGACCGAACTGACTAAACGCAAACCCGGCACCGGCGGCGTGCAGAAAAAGAAAGCCGTAGTCGCAACCGCGGTGCCAAAAACAGCTGCCACAAAAAAACTGCAGCTTGCCGCAGCCAAGCAGCTGGCTAAGCCGCTGCCGAAGAAAACCGGCAAGAAGCTAAAGAAAAAACTCTAGTATATACATATATTTACCATAGTAGTTAAGTAAAGAAAAAGAAATTCATGTTTTTATCGTAATTCATAACTAATTGTGCTCATTTGCGGTGGCAGACAACTCCAGCTTGATGCGTTTGCACTTCATGCGACGATTCTGAAACCAAACCTTCACCTGACGCTCGCTCAACTCCAAGGCGACGGCGATCTCGTAGCGCCGCAGCCGTGTTAAATAATTGGAGTAACAAAATTCCGCCTCCAACTGCTTGAGTTGGGACTTCGTAAATGCGGTGCGTTCCTTGCGCTGGCCGGACTTTTCTGGCGCTGCTGGAGCCGGAACTATGTCTGCCACGTGCAGATTATTGTAATCGTAGGGAGCATCAGTTGACCAATTCGCTTCAGCTTTGCCGTAATCCTCGTAGCTAGGCGCATTGTTCGGCTCGTAATTGTAGTCGTAGGCCACATCGTCGGGCCAGTACTTGGCGTCGTTTACATAGTAGCTGGACAGATCTGTGCTGCAGTTCTTCATTTTGGTACCTTCTGCGCGCGCGCTCTAACTAATACTGAACGCTCCAACTTTGTGCAGACGCCTTTTGTGCTTGCTGCCCATTGGCTCGGCGCACTCAGCATCCGATTGGCTCAATCTGTTTTTCCACTTAGCTCGTTAATGATGTGCTGCTGATATGATAATTGTGCGCAACATCTGGACACACAAACCCGCCTCGGCTCGCTTGGATGTAAAGTCGCGTGCGCTCGTGTTCTTCTCTTGCTCTTGTGACACCCACAAGCGGTGTTGTTTTTGTTTTCTTAGACTCGGATGACTGCCCGCTGTTTGTCAAAACAAAAAAAGAAGATACGGGCTTAGAAACGGAAGTAGCTCCGGAACGCATGTGTGGCTCTGGTCTCTACGCTAACGACATGAGTCAAGTGCTTTGTGCGTTTTGGAGTACTCTAAAAATGTTTATATTGCTCATAAAAGTCCATTGCTGTCGTTTGTCGGTCAGCGTTTTATATACATAATCGCCAATTGCACGCGCTTTTTAGTTTTCGCGCAACATTTCATTTGGGCTGTGGCGCGGAAATCCACATTTCTCTCATTTGCTGTTAGTTTTCCTGCAAGTTGATGTCATTATTACAGCATTAGAGTATGCATATTTAATGTAGCACTAAAGAAAACGGCCACAGTCCATTTTAGGCCCAGGCGCGTTCGCTTCTATGGCAGCTACTCAAAATTCAAATTCTCAAAAGAACCGCCACACTAAAAACCACATCTGGCAACACCAATTAGAGCATGAGCTTCGTTTGCTTTACAGTTTTTGTCTGATTGAGTAACAAAAAAAAAGTGCAAAAAAGTCTGCTATGTGCCTTAAATAAATTAATAATTTAATTGACTACAACCAAAAATTCAATAAGTGTTTCCGTTGTAAAAACCAGCTATTTTAAATTAAAAATATTGCCGCTCTTATTTTCTCAGTGATGACATCTGTGCGATAACATAAAAAATACTGCTAATGTAACTTAACAGAAATCGAATGTCTGGTCGTATCGATATTCGTGCTCCCATACCTAAGTGAATATAAGCGATTGCGGCGACGAAAACATCGATAGACGGTAACAACAACAGAAAGGCGTCTGTGGTGTTCGGTTCGCGAGTCGCGCATCCGCAACAGCTTTTTTTCTCCAAAAAAACATAGTTATTAATTAATTAAATTAACGCAGTGTAAGCTAATGCTAAACAAAAGGTACCACCGTGCGTCGCAATGATTAATTAAACTACAAGCTGCAGCATCGACTGTGGCAAAGTGCTGAAAGTAAAGCGAGAGAAAAAGTCTCGAATCAAAAAAGAAGAAAGAAAAACCCGAAAAAAAATTTTTAACAAGTTTTGTGTGTTTGCAGATGCGGCAGCTGACAAAAAAAAAAGATTGTGCTAAAAGAAAGCGGCGCTAGCCTCAGCGGCAATTGAATTGTTCAGAAAATGATCAACAAAATACGAGCAGTCAATTTTTAAGTTGTACTTGTGTCTATCTGTGTGTGCTGTGGCTGTTTTGTGTGCGTGTATTTGTGTGCGTTTGTGCCTGCGTGTAAGTGAAATAAAAGCAATTGTAAATGAGTGCGCAAAGAAGTTGTGAAGTGGCGGCAGCGACAGCCAAGCCCAAAACTTCAGTCGAGCATTGCGAGAGGGTACAAGAAGCAGAAGAACGCCACAAAAATTAAAACTAAGTGCAAATGACGACAGCGCCAAACACGTTGGCAAATTAAATTCGACGAGTAACAACAAAAAAACATAAATAAAAAAAACAAACAGCGGTCAGCAGTTCCAGGTGGTCAGCAAATAGCAACACCAACAGCAGCAGCACATACACACTTGCACACGCACACGCACACCCGCACAGGGAGCGGCGACAACGTCAGCGTCGCGCAATGACCGAGGAATTGAAAGTGGTGCTGCGTCGCAGTCGCAGCGAGCAGCATTCCGGTTTCGGGTTTTCGCTGCTCGGCACAACTGGACCGCCGCATGTCATCTACGACATTGTTGAGAATTCGCCGGCCGCCGATTGCGGTGCGGTAAGTAATCATTACACGCTCATACATACAATATTCAATTCAATTTTGTAGTTTTTAAAAATGTTGCGCAGAATGTACAACTGTTAGCTTCGCTGCACTCTGCCTTCCTCTACTGCAAAAGTTCGTTAGTCACTCATCTTCTTTGGCGTTGCCATATGCCCCTTTGGGACTGCCGCCCTATGACTTCATCAACCACCGGCGCCAAGCAGAGACGAATGTGTCGTGCACCCACCCCCTTTGTCGCCGCTGTTGATAAGCGTAGTTTTTACGTTTGATGTGTGTATTTGTGTGAGCATTCAATTTGGCTGCGAAAGCTGGCAAAAGTCGCGAAACGCGACCTCGACGTACTCAGTGGCGTTGCCCATCTTCAACGACGCCCACTGTGATGTCATCGTGTCACTTGCGACGGGTGCGCTATTTTATTGGGGGACCTGGCACGGACTAGCCGCTCGCAATATCACGCACACAGACACATACAGACAAGAGAACCAATGCTATGTATCAATTTTCGCTTGGGTTTCGATTGTATTTACTTTTGTTATTGAAATTCCCATGAATTGCTTGGCTCATTTCGATTTCAATTTAACAACAAAAAAATATATATAGATGTATATATAAGTGGAAATAAACATTTATGTATATAAATGTTCGTAACTACAAAAATCAAATGCGAATATTGGCAATTTATTTTGCTGTGTTTTTAAATTTCCATTTAAATAAATCTACAAGGCAATAAATCATTTTCACTGTAGGAATCGTGACGCAAACATGTGTCGGAAAGATAATTTTACATAATATATTTTTAGTTATCATAGTTAGTATATTCGTAGAATCTTCTTCTGAGATAAGTAATCTTTGGGTTAGATATAAAATAAAACAATTATTTTCTTGATTACTAAGAATAGACTCTGACAGATCTTATCTTTATACACGATTTTATCTTGGTATTGTTGAGAACTTATTTTTCTTATCGTGTGAGAATTAATGTTAATTTTGATGACTTAGTTCACTCATTGTGCTCACGCATTGCTAATCGATGCTGCAAGCCAGATCCCAGAATTCCAAAGCTTTTTAAAATCATATACCGAACCGTGAACCGAATCAGTTGTCCAAAAAGTCAGCGGAACTTAATCCGTAATTTAATTTTTCTAACCCCTCCCCTGAGTTTAATACTTAAGAAATGTTTAAGCGACACTTATAAACTCAAATCGGAAACGATTCGTTAGGGATATGTACACGTACCAACGTCTGAACGTGTATCACATTTTAAATGCAACTCTACAAATACGAAGTTGATTGAAAACAGTTTGATTTTCAACTCTATTCAAAAGAAATGCAAGCGAAGTAATCGAAGAATCACAGCAACAACAGTAAACAACAACAACAGTCAAGCGCAGCTATAAAAAAGCAAGACAAAATTATAAAAATAAGTCGCACTCACACAAACACACACATGCGCATATTCACTGTATAATTATCAGACGTAGCAAATGTAAAAAGTGAAGACAAGAAAAAATACCAAAAACAATAAAAACAAACAAGCAACAAAATGTTTGTGCACGATTATTATTATTGCTTTTGCCTTTTTGAGTGCGTCTTTGGTTTTTAGGAATAAATTTATTCGCACGACTACAAAAACAACAACAACACGAGGAGAAAAGTGTGAAAGCCAGAAGAGTCAAGAGTCAAGAAACAAAAAAACAAAAAACAACACGGAGCCGAGTGCAAAAAACGTGTTTGGAATTTTAAATTAAAATATTAAGTAATTTGACAAATTAATGAAAAGAAAGAAAAAAAGAGATATGTATATATATATGTATAAAAACAACAAAAAACGTCTTCAACGTAAAGTTGTCAGCCAGCGGCTGCAACAGCAACAATACCAAACAACAGTGACAAAGACAACAAAAACAACAGCAGCCACAACGTGGCCTGCAGTTGGCAGACAGCTTCGACTTCAACGTCGCCGCTAACAGAGCAACCAACTCGCCGACTTCGCTGCCGGCGTTGTAATCACACACACACACACATACATATACACAAGCGCACCGGGCACGCACTTTTTGTACCCTGTAACCATTTAAAATGGGTAAACATGGTTTTTGAAATTGTTTTGTGCAAAAGTATATAACAGGCAGAGGGAAGCATCTCCTTTATATCTTTATCTCTTTTTCTCGCCTCAAAAGTGAAAAAAAAAAACAATATAAAAGGTGCAGCCTTGCAGTTTGGCTTATGCATAGATTTGGATGGGATTTTTAACGCACATGTTATTTCATAGTAAAATTAGCGTAAAAAAAAAATTGAATAAAATATGGGTCGAATGTATGTAACGCAGCTCACAGCTGGGTACAGGGTATCTGCTTGTCGGAAACTATCAACTATACAACTCTTGTTCAATTTGTTATTATCTCTTTCGCTTGCAACTTGTTGTTGGTTTTAGGAGGGGGATGCTATTCCTCATGTTGTTGCTGTGATTGTTTTTGTCTTTGTCACTTGGGCTGCCTGTTTGTGTCTATCTCTCGCACGCTGTCCTTACATCTGTTTGCCTCTGCTGTCGCTGTAGTTGTTGTTCTGGGTGCACAATAATTTTTCAATGAGTTGTGAATCTCACACAATTCACACACCATTCCGTATATATGTTGTTTTTCTATGTAAATATATAATGCAAGCAAATAAAATCCATGTATAAATATTGCTATCAGTTTGTCTGCACACTTTATTAGTGCTGGACCGTGATTTAAACGATAGTTTAATATGTAATATAAAATGGCTGCTTAATTACATGTGTTATTAAAGTTGTATATGTATTTAGTACAACTGTTTACAACTGACAACTTATTAGACGTATTTTGTTTGGTCCGCCGATTCTTTCAAATAATAAAAGATATTGTATACAGCAAAAACGAATAAAGCTATCAATAAATGTGCCTCGATAGCCGATATATGTATGCTTATATTTGCTTTACAACCATCTTTTGGGAAATTACATTATAAATAATTTTGAATCGTTTACAAGTTACATTTATTAAATGTGTAAGATTGAGGGTGCGTTTAATAAATTACTTTAAAAACATTGAATAATAACATAACCACAAACAAGTTTTCTAATTAGTTGTCAACCACTGTAAGCTTGTGTAAACAGATGCAACTGTAAATTGCCTGCTGAACGCATCCGTTGAATGCACATTTTATTGTGTTATTTGTAGTTGCCAGTTCGGATGCACTTTCTTTTGCACATTTGTCTTCGTTTGTCTGTTTGTTTACGTACTATTTGATACGATAACGAATGGCAAATTTGTATTAATTGCATTAACAAGAGAGCACATAGAAAAATTGTTAATTTGTTTGATATATCAAATGTTGTTTCCATTTAAGTGATTTTTTTATGTAAACACACGCGCATGCATAAATGTATACATGCGTGTGAGTTTCATAAGAAAATAAACATGACTCTATAGTGTATATACTGTATATACTGTCATTAATCAATTTTTTGGTTCAGCTATATTGTGGTTGATTGTGTTTTCTCTGTTCTTAACTAAATTGCTTTTTAATTTCTATCTTAAAGATACTGTCTGAGGGTCGAATAGACACCAGTTTCAAAATGAGAACAGCTACCATTTCAATTATATATGCACATGGATGCATACATATATGTATTTATGTATGTGAGCTTGCGTGTATTTCAAAACAGGTCCAAAGACCACATTAACAGCTTTAATCATCAACATTTCACGCTGAACACAGCCACATTTTGTGGCCACAATCTTGGCCCAGCCCACTTCCTCGCCAGCCCTTTATTCGCAATTGTCTCTCATCTCTTAAGTGTGTGTGTGTGTCCGTGTGTGTGTGTGTGTGCTTGCCCGGGCTTGCAAAATTCTAACGCTAAGCTTAATTAGTCTTTAACTGGAAGTGACTAACGACTTTTTTGTCGCTGTTGTAGCCTGAAAACAAATTAATTGTCGCAGACAGACGGGCAAACAAAAGAAACAAAAGAAGCACAAGGCTATATTGATTTTTTCTTCTTCATTTTTTATACACTTGCAGAGGGTATTTAGAATGTTGTCACGAAATTTGTGTCTATATCTATAGGGTATATATAAGTCTGTCTGTTTTTATGCAAGCAAGTCTCTCATGAATAGCATATAATATAGATTTATATAGGAACATTAAACTTAATTATCTGTAAACATATATAAGTACATACCACAAAATTTTCGTATTTCTCCAAGGGTATTTAATCTTTGGCACCCCGAAGATAACTGTTCTCTCTCATTGTTGTTTTATTTTTGTTTAAGTGCAACTTTTACACACCATGCACACACATACACACATTGTGTTGGATTTGATGGCTCGTCTGGCGCCCCACCGCGCCGCGCCCACATTTCTTCACACATATAGAGAATTGTCATCAAATGAAACGTTAAGTTTACAACAGCAACTACAACGACTTCAAGCTCTAGAAAACATAAAACTGTCATTTAAGGGTTCAATGTGCGTAGCACGAGATGGTGGGCAGGTCGCGACACGGTACGAGAAAGGCAACGTGCACGCGACATTTTGCCATTTCGATAAATGTCAACGGTCCGCGTGTGACCAGCAAGAGAGTTAGTTTTTAGGTTCGTAGTTCCAGAGTTGTACATTGCAGTTTAGTTCAATTGTTCAATTTTTATTGAACGAAAGAATCGTTCACTTAATTAGTTCGTTCGCTTGTTGGTGTTCCAATATCGTTCAATACGCTTAAATTACAGATATATAATATATATGTTATATAATAATATTTAGCAATTAATTATATATTGCAACATTGTTAGAAAATAATATATTTGTTTCTTATTTTGTTTTTTAATTTGGAAAATCTATCGTTTGATTTATTAATTAACAATAACAATTTGAGAATATAGTATATACAGGAGCACAAAATGAACTGCAATGCGAATAAAGCGAACTATGGACTATAATATGGTTTATAGTTCGTTCGCTCTGTAAAGTGAACAGTTTAATTGAACTGATTCTGAACGATTCAATACAACTCGGCATCTAAGAGAACTGAGTCAGTTCTATATTTTCTTCTCGGCTTGAAGTCAAAAGTGCACACACTAAAGTAAATTCGCTTTAATTAAATTACAAAAGTAGCAAAAATTGCGCGCGCGCGTTTATTAAGTTCGTTTTTTTTTTTATGGCGGCCCAACGGGCGAGGTGAGCTGAGCTGAGCTAAGCCGGAAGGGGGGCAGGCCTTTGAAGAGGTTGAAGCTAGTGGCGGCGGCGGCAGCGGCAGCGGTGTTGAGCACACGCTGCGGTTCGTTGCACGCCACGGCACAGCGAGCAGCGCAACAGCAACAACAACTGCTACTACAACCATTTACGATATAATAAGTTAGAACAATGAGTGCATAAGGCACTCGGCATGCAAAAAGCAGCCGAAGAAAGCGCAGTGTGCAGTAAACTTTGCGCTAAATCTAAGCATTATATTAAAACAGAGTGTTTGTTAGTGTGCGGCCAAGCGTCACAAAAGACGCTGCCAAACACTGCAAAACCAACTGAATACACACTCATGGTCAAAATAATAAGTACATCATCATAACTTAGCTCAATTTCAAATATCTTTGGTTTAATTGCAATGATTGCAATAATTACATGTTTATTGTGATATTATGTTTAATCTAAAAATATTTTTGGAAAATTAGTTGCTAGCCTATGATGATGATCTAAATATGTCAGAAAAGTGGACTTTCATTAAGCATTACATACATTTATTTATATATTTATTATTATATATTTAAAGACGAGGGAAAGCTACGACGTCCTTATTCTTTCGACCATTAGTGTATTATATGTACATATGTATAATGGCTGCACTTTGTCTGACGGTGTTGCCACTTGGCTGCTGTCTGTTGGCTGCAAATTGAGTGGCAGCACTTGTACTTGTCATCCGTCTCGAGTTTTATTCTGTTTTGCTGTTGTCTTTCTAGTCTCTTTCTTCTGTTTTGTTGTTTGCATTCCCTTTCCCGCTTTTAGAATGCTCAATTAGACGCAAAGTGGCCTACAAGCCGGCCGGCTACCTGATTGGCGAAGTCGACTGGATCGGTGCACTATTTCCCATTCCCCCCCTCCCCCTTCGTGCCCCCCTCCAACTCGGGTGGCCTGGTTAGCTATTTCGGCATATATATTTGCATCAGTGCAGTCGAGTCGTGAGCAAAGGCAAATCAATAGCAAAACAAGCACCAAAAATAAACTTGTTTTTGCTTTTGTTTAAAACATTTTTCTGGGCGGTTTATTCGCTTTGCAGTTTTCGACTCATTTTTACGCTTTGCACAAATGCAAATACAGGTCGCACTGTATTGTGGAAGTCGGTAGGGGTTGAGGGGGTTGTGGGTTACAATTCGTGCTAATTCCCCCCTTTGCCTGGGACGGTATTTTTAGTCGCATTTTGTTCTTGTTTTTGCGTTCACACTAAAGTAGGCAAAAAGGCAAGCAGCTGTGAAATTGTCGTTAAAATTGAAAGCCAAGTCAAATACCAAGTGTGTGCACAGTTAGAGGTTGCGCAAAGAAACTTGTTCTAGAGCATGGCGATACCGTTTTCTCTTCAATTGCCAACGACGACTAACGGTCTACGTATTTTTACTGACTTTAAATGTGCATATTTACCAGGCTTTGTAGTGCGTTCAATTTGCAGCAACGCGTGAATAACTCAATTTAACATTCGTCACAAGTTTGTTTGTGTGCAAAAGAAATTTACACATCAAACGCGTCACAATTAACATCACGCTAAAGGGTACAGAGGGGGGGGGGGGGGGCATTGAAATTGACACAATAAAGCGCAACGAAAGCGATTTCATATCTCTTCAAATTTGCGACTTCCGCTCTTTGCCGATTGCACAACACCTACACACCTATAATACATATATTAATAAAAAGCAACGTTTTAGTGTTTGTTGTTTTTTGTTTGCATGTGCCAAAATGATCATTGAAAAAGAAAAAAAGAAAGGAAGCGGACAATGGCTGGAGCAATGCCGACAATTCAGATTGCTGGCAAGGTCGTTCATTTGAATGAACGCCAATGACGATACGGCAACACTGCTCTTGTCGAATTAGGGATGCTCGCATTTATCATTCAAAAAATGAAAAACAAAACAACGCAAAGTGAAATTGAATATACATAGCGTATTTAAATGAAACGTCACAGCAGACTGACAAACAGACACACTTAGTAGCTGCTGTGCTTGACAAGCATAATGATAAATGACGGACAGCTCTGCGTCTGTGTGAAGTGGTCAACTCTTTTCACAATGGTTCACGCTCTGAGCACAAGTGAAAGAGAAAGGCGACGTCGCATGGCAACATTGCAAACACTGAAAACGGGCGAAAAAACACATACAAAAACTAAGAAAAACAAACATTCAAAAGAAGTGGCAAAGCTATTAGTCCAATAACAGTTTTAAATTGAGCCAAACCCCTCGTAGTTATCTCCAACTCGTAGCCCACTTAAACGCAGCGTTGCCCTATTTGTTTGCTTACCATATGTAGATGTGTGTGTGTGAGTGTGTGTGTATGTCATGCATGTGGTATGCGACTCTGTCTGCCGGTAGGGGCAGGTGGCTTTGCTAACGCCTGGGTGCGCTTCTTTTTTATTCTTGTATCATTTGAGTGTATTCTAGTTTTTTTCACATAATTCGAAAATATAAACTATATATATATATTCTTGATCTGTATTAACAGTCGAGTCGATATAGCTATGTTCGTCTAGTCTCTCAGTTTTAGAACTGTCGTCATGAAATATATGTGTATGTCCAATTTGGCCGGATCGAACCACTATATTATATCTGCCATAGGAACGGTAGGTTGACAAATGTGTTTTTGTATGAAAAACTTTTCTTAGCAAATAAAAGTGTCCATACAAATATATCTGCAAAACACTGTCAATATGGGATCACTACTATATGACCACTATATTTTATAGTTTCATATAGATGCAGTCGCTCAAAAACAAGTGTGCATACACACCGTTAACAATATAACAAGGGTATTTAAACTTCGACACTCCAAGGTTATTTTCTTATTCGTTTTATTTTTCTTTACATTTTTTTGCACTTGTTCTTCGCTTTAAACTAATGCCCAACATTGATTTTCAATAAATTGCATGTCTATTTCAAATGGCGCTGACTGCCCTGCTGAGTGGGGCGCAAGAAATTGCAGCCACTGTTTAGCCGGCCCAATGCCTGCGCACAGCGGTGAAGGCAAACACTCGTAGGCAACACTGGCTTCGTACTTGACTGGGTCATCGGCATGTCGCCAGCATTGTTGGCGTTGTTATTGTTATTGTTGTTTGTCGTCATCGATGGCATTGCGCTGACACTAATACAATCAATCCGTTTGCTTGTTTACCTGCCTGCCTGCAGATTGGGTGGGCGTGCAGTTGTTGCTATTGTTAATTGATATTTTGCTGGCACAATAAACTGATTTGCAATCCCCAAAAAAACAAAACAAGAAACCCTCATTGAATATGAGAGTTCAAGAAAAGACAACTGTCGTTCAAGCAAGGCAAGACCGAAATAAATAAATATCAATAGTTATAGTCAGCGAATGATTTTGACATTAATTGTAGCTTTAAGTGTTCATTTGGTAGTAGATAACGGCCAACCTGACGTGAATATTTAACAATACTAAGACGCCTCAGCTTGAACGTTATCAGTTTTATTGTCCATTAAAATTTGATTTAAACGTGTTTATTTTTGGTGCATTTAAATTCTATAAATACCACCGATTACAAAACAACTTAATCATGAGCCTTGACGCCGACAATTGGTTTTTATTTATTAATTTCATATACTTTGTTCATATTGTGATGAGTATATTGGTTTTGTGCAAAGTTAAACAACAATTTTAAGGTCACTGCTCAGAGATTACAAAAATTATAACGGCCTATTTCGACAATTTTAAACTGCTTTTAAGCAGTGAGTGTAAATGTATATTGCGCCGTCAGTAATACCCGTTCCTTCTTGTTTGTTTTTTTATTGATAACGATTAACATTTCAATTGGTTTAATTGCTCAATGCCGGCCGCATCTGGCAACGCTGCATCATTTGAATTTTGATTGGTGAGAGCAGCGCTGCGCTCACGACTCTCTTAAGCCAATTGGACACGATAAAACAGCAACAGCAGCGGTAGCAATTAAGTTTGAGTCTACACGAAGTGGGAATCATCGAAGAAAACGTGACACAGCGCAGGATACAAAATGCTAGTTGAGGCGTCGTGAAATCAATTTGCAACAAAATTCTACGGAATGCAAAGTGAAACGGCCAATACATTGGCCGGCAGTTTGTTTTGTTTGTATGTACCACACTTACACATATAAATATGTATGTACATGCATATCTCTATTTAGACGAAAGATTCACCGATCTTACATGAAAGTGAAATGTCGACAAATGTATGTGAAATGTTGTGTGTGTTTAGTGAATTTCCAATAGAAAAACAAGTAAGAGTGCTCAAGTAGGGAATGCTCAACTAGTTGCGAACTTTCGTAACCTTTGTACAATCGAAATTTTATTCAAACTTGTTTTTCGCATGTTATAGGAGAATTTGCACATATTTTAAATTAGCCCTGTAACTCCTACCTTCACAGGTTTTCGCTTTCACAATACGGACAACAAGAATAAATACATTTATGGTAAGGGACTGATTTCTTTTGCCTGTTAAATATATTAAGCCCAATATGCCTTTACACATTTGCAATTAGTACAGGGTATAAACGCCAGACACGTGTTTTAAGTGGTATTAGTATGTGCTTTTAGCGAAAATGTTTAATTACAAACAAATTGCAAATGACGCTGGAGACTTTTCGTGTAAGCCATTAATGAGATTTTGAACGCGACGCACACAAAATGGCTTATCAGTGGCATGCAAATGTGTGTGTGTGTGTGTGTTTGGGTTTGTACGCAAGTCACCCGCGGGGCCTTCTCAGCATTAAATTTGCATTAGGTGTGTTTCCCATTAATTTATCTTTTTGTTTCTTGGGTTTTCGTTATTTCCAAAATATTACGTAAATCTACACATATTCACACACAGACACATGCCCTTTTGCCGCTTGCCAAGGGACTTGAAATTAATTTTTTATCAGCATTTCAATGACTTTGCCTTTCACAGCAGCCCGTTGCACTCGCTCTCTTTGGCGCCTCTCTACGACGACTGTTGTGCGCGCGTTCTCTCTTGATTGTGCAGACTCAACGCAGGCAAGAGCAAGAGCATGCAACTCTGCGCTCATCTGTCGTCTATTGTGAATGAAACGTGCATATACACCGCATAATTTAGTGCAGTTTTTAAGTTTTTTATTTACGGGCAGCGCTGCGAGCCAAATGTTCTTCGTGGCAGACAAAAGAAAAGAAACAAGAGTGTCTCACATGGAACGCACATGCATTAAATTATAAATTGGCCACACGTAAAAGCTCTTGCGCGCCATTAATTATGCAATAAAAGCAATTTCACAGCGCCTTGCATTTTGCATGAGCTCTGATTTTTTCGTCGTTCTTTTTTGTTTGTGTGACTTTCTATCAAGCAAAATGTCTAACAAATTTATTGAATAAACTATGTGCTTTGGGCCAGCTATCGAAGTGCGTACCACCCTGGAGGCCGCACCAAAAAATAACAATTTTTGACGTCAGCGAGAAGGCGCCAATGCCAAATCGCATTTGTTTTGTTGTTATTATTTTTTGTTGTTGACACGCGGATGCGAGGGCGGCCCATCATCAGGCAAAAGAAGAATTAAAAATAGTTTACAAGTGCCGACAACTTGATCGGGCGGACGGCATGTTTGTCCGCGTGTTCGTTGGAAAAAATAAAAAAAAAGTTACTTTCGGGTTTGCCGAAGTTGAATACCCTTGTCCATAAGCAAATGTTTGACCAATTGTTTCTATATAGAACTTTTTAATATGGTATGGTAGTTCCTACGGATGCTTTATATTATAGTTTTCCAGTGTTGTTCTTATTTTGCGACATTCTTAATTTCTAACTTGGAAAAACGAATGTTTCTTTAAAAAAAAAAAGTTGATTTGTCAACCGATCATTCACATGGTAGCTTTATGATATACTGATCGGATAAGGCCGACTTCAGCCTAAGCAAAAATACACATCTAGAGGATACACCAAGAGACTTGACGAACATACAGCTGTGTTCCTCGTTTGTTGATACTTATCGAAAGGAAAATCAATAATCCGTTTTTGGTGTCCCATTTCTTCATAATGCCTGCCAATCGAGATGTGTCCAAAAATATATTTGCCAAATTAGTGCGTATTTATTTACTAAAATTTCTTTTCACTATTTTCTACAGGTCGAGGCGGGCGACGTTATTCTGAAAGTCAATGGCATCGACGTGCATCGGCACACAACGAAGGAAGGTAAGTGACATTTGGGTTTTCTTTAGCTCCACTTATATATATAACTGATATACCTTCGATTTGATTTCAGTGCTGAAGTGCTTGCGCCTGTCAGAGAACTTAGTCACCTTGGAGCTGAAACGAGGTAACTGACAATCTAAGCAAGTTAATGCTTGATTTAAGTTATATTTTTTAAATATTTCGTGCAGATCCCAAGCTCAAGGCACGCATTAAAGAGCAGTTGGCCAATACGCAGAGTCCGCATTACGTGGACATTGAATCTCCCATCAATATCTACGATTATAGCAGCAGCCCGAACTCAGCTTCGCCAAAGCATCAGCGGCAGCATCAGCATCAGAAGGGCGCGACCACGCCCACCAATGTTGGTTCGCCGGCGCTGCGCTACAAGTCGCCTACGCATTTGCCATCGCTGCGCCAGAATTCGCCAACAACAGCGCTAACCACAATTGCTGCCGCATCAGCATCGGCAACAACGACAACGAACACAATTTACACGCACAGCCGCAACTCTTCCGCCAGCTCGACCAAGATCCAATTGGTGGAGTCCACCACGATCACGACGAGCATTAGCAACAGCAACATAGCCACATCACCGACGGCAGCTGGCAGCGGCGCCACCTCGCCCACATTTCGACCCTCACGCATTCCACAGGCCCTGAAGGCCGCCGCCGCCCCGAAGCAAGTGCCACAAGTGCAGTCGCCGCAGCATAAGCGACCACGCCCCTCCCAAATACCAACGAAGGCAGCGAACGGCAACGGACTACAGCCGCTGCAGCACTCGAATAGTTACAGCGGCAGCCCGGCCGTAACCCGGCAGCGGCAAACGGAACGCGAACACGAAGCCGAACAGGAGCCAGAACCGAATTCGGCACCGCCGCAGCCGGCAAAGGCGCCACGCTTTGAGGCTTACATGATGACCGGTGATCTAATATTGAACCTATCCCGAACGCCACAGTCCAGCAATCTGCTACCGGTCCAGGCCAAGAAGGTAAACGTCTCTCAAGTACAAACAAGAAATTCAAATCCTGGAAAATGGTGCTCGATGAAAAGCGCTTGAGAAGCGGCGGTTATTAATTCTTTTCCCTTTTGCTTGCAGGTGGACAGTCTGCGGGACTTTCCGAAACGCAATTTGGGCAGTGCACGTGCCAATGGCGCCTTGGCGCCGCGTGCCTCCGGCGAGTCCTCGCCCACGTCCTCCTCATCGGTAGACTCGCCCACTAATACGGCCAGTTCGGATTCTATGAAGCGTGAGGCTAAGCTGCAGCGCGGCCAGCAACAGCAGCAACAACAAAAACAACAACAGCAGCAGCAACAACAGCAGCAGCAACGGGACAGCATTAACAACAGCTATAATCGTCGGGATTCGCTGACCAACGATACATTGTTGATGTGCGAGGAGCTGGAGCGCGATGAGGATGGCACTGCTGACTACGGGGACAATAAACGGCAGCAGCAACGTCAGCAGCAGCAACAACAACAGCAGCAGCAGCAACGCTATCGACAACAACAACAGCAGCAGCAGCAACAACAACAGCGCTATGAGTACTACCAAAACGAGGATGAGTTGGAGGCGGACCCGGAGGAACGCGAAGAGGATCAAACGCATTACGACATCACAAACATTGAGACGTACCAGAGCGGTTTGGGTCGTGGCGACGAGGACGACAGCGATCGTCAGTGTCTGGTGGATGAAGATGACGACGACGATGACTACGATGAGGAGGACAACGATGCCGGCGACGAGGAGTACTCGACGAACTCACTGGGCTCCGGCACCGGCTCAACCAAGCAGCGGATGCGCGCACTCAAGCAGCGCAGCTTGATGCGCCAGCAGCAGCAGCGAAATCGCGATGCCGTTGATTGTGCGGCACGTGCAACCGCTGGCTACTCCGGCTCTACGTCCAACTCATCCGGCACGGTTAAGAGCGAGGCCATCTTGGGCTTGGGCCAAGATGAGACCTCGTTTTCAGTGCCAACTTCGCCCATTTCGCTATCGGCCCCACTCATCGATAAGGAGATGGCCAGCTCGGTGCCCACCAGTCCGGAGCCCAGCTCGCTGGCGCCCGAGTCGAGCAATGCCGCCGGCGGCGCTGCTGGCAGTGGTGCTGTCGTGGTGCGTCGCCACAATGGTCATATGGTGCGCAAATGTGATGCGGCTGGTTTTCGCACCAGCAAATCTGAGGATCATCTGCAGCAGGTACAGCGCGAGGGCATTGCGGCTGTGATACCCATCGACATTGATGAGGATGTGAATAGCTCGCTGAATACGCTGCTCGATACGCGTCACGATTCAGAGGATTCACAGGTAAGCATTGGGATTTTCACGAATCCAGGTCTAGACAATAATTGTGAATAAATTTATATAGAGGGCATAGTTAATAATTGTGTTTGTCTTATATGTGAGCTGTAGCTTATATTTGTAAATATATATAGAGACGTCTTACTTATATAGGCCCTTATAGGAAAGCTAGCTAAGAATTTCCAGACCCAAAACACGCCTGTATTTAAATACTGTTTAAAGTGTAGTGTAAAAAAGTATTGTGTGTAACTAGTTGTTTTTAAGCCCTATGTACTTGGAACTATATTGATGTTACCACGTAGTGTTGTTTAAAATTGATCATCCTATAATATATATATATATGTATATATATATATACGTATACATATATATATCGTATATATCACTCGCTGTATTTTTGCATATATTGAAACTCATTGTACATCATGTTTCAATAACTTTGTAGAGATTTTACTTACTCGTTACTTGTTACTCGTTACTTGTTACAATTTTACTCGTTACAATTTACTTTTCTACTCTCTTCTCAATTACAACAATTAACTTCTTCTATCTTGTCTATCTTACTCTTACTTGTGTTCTTTCTTTCTTTCTTTCCTGCCTACCTTTCGTTTTCTCTGTTGATTCGTATTTTATCTAAACTATTTCCATAAATGCGCAAATTTAAAAAAAACAACGCGCTTCTAGTCTACATCAACCGAATCAACGATTAAGAACAACTCGTCGGCGCTGAACAACAACGAGAACGAGCCGAGCAACAACAACAATAACAATTACAATGAGTGCAACGAATTTTCGCCAGTTGCGATTGTAATAGCGACAACAACAACAGCAGCAGCAACAACAACGACGACAATAACAACTTTAACAGTCACAACAAGCGCCGGTTGCAGCAACAAATTAAACTATATTTTACGCAAAAAGGTTGCCATTTATTAAGCATGGCATGCTCTGACATTAATCCAATTTGCTCTGTGTGTTTATCATTTGCCAATATGTAATACTTTGTGTTGTTGCCTGCGCTTTGTGCAAACCGTTTGTATTTAAACATGAATGTAGACAAAATGAAACGCTTACAACGACACACAGATACTCTTACACACACGCGCACACACACACACACACAACTGACTACACTATTGCAATTTGTTTAGGGCTCTCTCAGAATTGGGCAACGGCATACGGAAATTTCGAGCTCTAAAACAATTATAGATATATATTATATATAACGTAGTTTTTAAGTAGCTCTCCAATTGAACTCTGACTAATTTATGCTCTTTCTATGCAGGCATCGAATCGCGATCGCATCGTGTGGACCTACAATGCGCCACTGCAGCCACATCAGTTGCAGCAACTACAGCAGCAGCAACAACTGCAGCAGCAACAACAACTGCAGCAGCAGCAACAACAGCAGCAGCAGCAACAATACTACGGTCAGCAATCGCATTCAAATTCACATTCAAGTTCCATTAGTTCATCGCCACAGCATTCGGCAGCCGGCAGTCCGGCCTCGCCCACTTCGGTGTCCTCGTCCGTTATGTCCTCGTCGGGCTCAAAGAGCGCACAACAGCCGCATCAGCAGCAGCAGCAGCAACAGCAGCAACTGCAGCAGCAGCGCGAACAGTCAACTGCTGCTGTGCCGGGTCTGTTGGTCTGCCCCAATGGTGGTGGTAATGGTGGTGGTGGTGGTTGCGATCAGAGCGTGTCAGAGGCCATTTCAAATATCTCTAGTCCCGACTATCAAGACGACGATAACTTATTGAGTTCTCGCGATATTTTAGGCGGCATGGTACTTAGCGATCCCAGCGACTCGGACTCCACCATACTCGTCTCGGATGCGGCCGCCCAGCAGCAGCATCGCCAGCAGCTGAAGCAACAGCTGCGCGCCCAGCAACAGCAGGCGCAGCGCGAACGTGATCGCGATGCGTCCGAGCACAAGCTGATCATACAGGTGCGCGGCATGGATAACAGCAATACAAGTAGCGCCACACGATCCGATGACGATGGCACCAACACGCTAACCGAGGAGCCGCTAACGGCGCTGGGGGCACGCGATGCCTCGCCGCCCGTTTCGGATGATGGCAGCGATGTGGAATCGCTGCACTCGTATCATTATTCGCCAAAGGCCGTCGATATGCCATCGGCCATACGGCTGGCCAAAAGACTGTACTCTCTCGACGGTTTCAAGAAGAGCGACGTGTCGCGACATCTCAGCAAAAAGTGAGTTATCTTTCTCTCCACGATTTGTGCATTTAAAGCTAATACGAATCCCTTTCCAGCAACGACTTTAGCCGCGCCGTTGCTGACGAGTATCTGAAGCATTTTACGTTTGATAAGAAATCCCTCGATTTGGCGTTGCGCGAATTTCTGCAACAGTTCTCGCTGTCGGGCGAGACCCAGGAGCGTGAACGTGTCCTGGTGCATTTCTCGAAACGATTCCTCGACTGCAATCCGGGCACATTTAATTCACAGGACGCCGTGCACACGCTCACGTGCGCTATAATGCTGCTTAACACGGATCTGCACGGACAGAACATAAATCGCAAGATGAGCTGTGCTGAGTTCGTGGACAATCTGGCCGATCTCAACGATGGCGAGAACTTTCCCAAGGATGTGCTCAAGTACTTGTATCAGGCCATCAAAACGAAACCGCTGGAATGGGCGTTGTAAGACTCATTAACTGATTATATATTTGTTTATCTTCCTCAAGCGTTGCCTCTTTACTGCTTTTTAGGGATGAGGAGGTTGGCGATCAGCCGCAGACGCGCTCTATCATCAACAGCCCACTGACTACGGTCAGTCAGAATCCTTTCCTGGATGCGCCCGAATCGGCCACAGCTGTGGAGTACAAAAAGGGCTACGTGATGCGCAAATGCTGCTACGATACCAGCTTTAAGAAGAGTGCGTTTTTAAGCTCAAGCTCTGGGAAACCAAACTCAATTTGTATTTATTTTTATTATAGCACCCTTTGGCAAACGCTCGTGGAAAATGTTTTTCATCACACTGCGCGATCTTGTACTATATCTGCACAAGGACGAGCACGGCTTTCGCAAGAGTCAAGTGAGTCGGCACTGGAAGTGGCGTCATAGTCATCAATCCTTCTTACCCTTTCCGTTTTCTCTACACAGATGTCCGACAATCTGCACAATGCAATACGCATACATCACGCACTGGCCACCATGGCCAATGACTATACCAAGAAGCAACATGTGTTCCGACTGCAAACAGCCGATCAGGCCGAGTATCTGTTTCAGACCAGCGACTCCAAGGAGCTACACTCGTGGGTGGAGACCATTAACTATGTGTGCGCAGCGTTTTCGGCGCCGCCGCTCGAAGGCGGCATCGGCAGTCAAAAGCGTTTCCAGCGTCCACTCTTGCCCAGTGCGCAAACAAAGCTCTTAATGGTGTGTGCTTCCTTTGAAATTAGTATTAATCAAATGCATAATAATATGATACTCGCAGAAGGAGCAGTTGGATTCGCATGAGCAACAAATGGCCCAGTTGAAGCATGAACTGAAAGAGCATCAAAAGACGCCCGTGCCCAGCAAAGGTTTGCCGCTGCAGAACTTCAAGGAGAAGGAGGCCTATCTGCAATATGAGGTGAGTCTCGATGGGACATCAGTCTGGGATAGATTTTAACTAGAGCATTTCTTGAATTCCCCTAGCTGCGTCGCTATGAGGCTTATGTTAGCATTTTAGCTACCAAGCTGCTTGCCGATCAGCAGTTAATGGAGCTGCAATCACAGGAGCCACAGCCGACGCTTGAAGAGGACGCGGATACATTCCCCGTGAACACGGCCAGCATGCCCACAACGCCGCAAAGTATTAATACTCAACAGCAGCAGCAGCAGTTGCAGCAGCAGCAGCAGTCAACCAACAGCAGGTATGGCCAACAACAACAGCGCGTCAGGAACTCCTCAACTAGCGGCAATGCCCAGCAAGACATTGGCTGACGCGTAATGGGAGTTTTCTCAGCTTGTGTGGTTTAATACCCCTCTTAAAACAAAAAAAAAAAAAAAACAATGTTCTCTGTTTATTGCGTGTGTTCAGTTTGTTTCCTAATTTATGGTTTTTATGTGTTGTTTTATTCCGTTTGTGTTGCCTTGTTTATTGTTGTGTTGTCCAGCTAGTCCTTACTTAACAACATTTATGTAAATACAAAGTGTGCTATGTGTTAAATGTGTCTATTTGTTTTACGTTTGCGCTTTGCACTTCACGTTTATCGATATTTGTAATTATCAGACCATGCAGAAAGCTTTAATCACACTTTTATAATACCTAACAATAATTATAATTAATTCAGACTTAAGAGTTGCGCGTAGGCAATTAAAACTGCAAGAAGCCTAATCTAATTAGTTGACATACACATACTATATAAAGAAATGATTTCGATTTTGGTTTTGTTTTTTATAACCACACAAATTTCTGTGAAAACTCTAAAAGAAAACAAATTATTAGAATTTTAAGTAAGTCGAGAAAAAAACGCAAGTTTCGCATAGTTTCGTAGCTAACTTTGTAGCACTCGTAGAAAACTAAAATTTTGGCGTTCAAATAAGATATGTAGATGAAAAAAAGAAAAGAAAAAACACAAATGTGGTTCAAAAGTAGTAACGTTTAATGTTTATACCTTGCCTAAAGCATTCTAAATATACATTCAAATCGGAAAATGTCGTTTTAAAAGCGAGTAAAAAGCAAACATTTTAAATATATATATAAAACTATATAGAGTAACAAATCAAGTTATATGATTAGAGCTCTTTGAGTCTGTTTAAAAACACACAATGCATTATACATAATTGTAACTGTGGCCTAGTTGTTAGACATATATATACACACATCTACTCCAGACACCCCCGCACACACATACTGTTTATATACATTATAGTATATATATATATATATATATATATATATATATAAATCATGCTAACAAGTGGACAACTCATGCAAACAAATATGCTACTTGTTTTCAGCATTTTCTCAATTCTGTTGCGTTATGTTTCACATTAAGCAAGCAAAATGGCAAAAACCAAAAAGAAGAATTCTCAATTTTTACAGATGGTTCGATGGCGGCGCCTGCTGTTGTCTCGCGCCCTGGCGGCAATTGTTCTCCTATTTCAAGAGCCACTGAAAAATGTAATTTGTTTCATTTATTCGATTAGCAAAGAAAGCACACAAAAAACAACAACAGCAACAACAACAGCAAGAAGAAACAACAACAACAATTGCACTATTGGAGTCAAACAACACAAGAACAAAGAACAAGAACAAGCTAGCTATAAAGATATAAATCTTAAAGTGGCTCGCCCAAAATGTGAGCAAGTCTAATGCAAAATTTAAATGTTTATTCCATATTGTCAACTGTCCAGTTTGTATAGCTTGGCTGTATATATTCATAAATATATCTTATAACTGATTACCATATTATTTTCTATTTAAACTATGCTTAACTTTAAGTTTAAGCTTTTATTTCATTTTGAACATATATCTTGACAATTTTATTAATATCGAGTATGGATTTCACTTGCAGAAAAGAGAAGAAAAAGAAATAATTACGCTTTTTCGTTTCGCTATTGATTTTGATCATTTCAACCACAAAACACATACACAACACCAAGGCAGTTGGTAAGTGCCGCACACCTCTGAAAAAATGAACTAATTTTTTATTTATTTTAACGTACTTTCTTCTCTGTTTAATGCAGCCCGTGTCTATGAGAAAAATACTCCAATTGCCACACTCACACACACCACACATAACTCGCACACCAACATACATCACTCACATGCAACGGAAATGGAGGGGCACAAGAGTCAGAGCTGATGAAATGGGATTCAAGGGGGGAGGGAGGGGAATAGAGACTATATATATTAAACAAACAAAAAAAAAAAAAACAATAACACTCACGCGTTGCGGCTGTGCCGTGCGGCGCCCTAACAGTCTGCCAATAATTCAGAATTTATGTACATTTCTTAAGCTACATAACATTTATGACGACTATTTGTAATCGCAAGTTGTTAAGGGTATTTAGGTCCTATATGCAAAACAGTCGTTCAACAGAGTTTGACAGCGCTAAAATTCTTTAAATGTCAGTAAAGTCAACCAAACCATTTTGCTGTTTTACAAAACCTTTTTGAGAACCACATCGGAAATACCAGCTAATATTTAAGTATATAATATAAATATACATTTATCGAAATTATATCGTTAACTCTATGTGTTGAGATATTATCTTAACTGAAATTTCCGAACTGAAAGGCACGTTCGCTCCTTACTTAAATTTCGTTTTGGCTTACGCCGCAGACTCTGCTGAACGGCTTATTGTGTGTACCGTATACGCTGTATACATTGATTATTCACATAACAGAAAGAAAAAAACAAAAACAAAAAGAAAACCTATTATTTAAAGAAACAACTTATATACATACAGAAAGAAACTTACATCATTACCTATGCTATCATTATAAATGATAAAAATAAATTATTACACACTTTCTCTATGCAATAAAGAAAAAATGAACAACAGCGAATTATGTCGAGTTATATAATTTGCTCAATTGGCCTTTTTGCAATTAAGTATATATATTTCTCCAATATTTTATGTACGGTTGCATATGTATTTATTTAAACAACAATTGGTTGATTACGCGACAAGTCCACGTAGTTAGAATATGAAATTAATAGAAACGAGAACGAGAATCACACATAAGAATAATACAAATAATAATAAAAAAAAGAAACAATAACTTTGACTACATACGTATGTATATTTTTTAATATATATTATATTGTGTAATTATGTAAATGTAAACTGTATAACAATTGTTTATAATTATTTTTAACAATTCTATTGAAACGGCAATAAATTGAAAAATTAAACAAAATATTTCAAAAAACAAACGTGCTGCTTATGAAGAATATATATATATATATATATATATATAAATATATATTTTATTTATTTAGTAGTGAACACCCTATTTGTAAACTGAAATGATTTACGCTTGATAATGATGACGAGACAATTAAATGCTAATTGATAAGCTTTTGAGTGCAGTGTGCATGATATATATAAATATAAATATGCATACATACATTTATGCATACACATTTAATAATATATATTGTGAACGACAACCAATCACAAAACAGCATGAAACACATTAAAAACTTCCAAACAAACTTAAAGGGCTCAATGTGTGTTTTACTCTGTTTTAAATGTGAAGGATGTGTCCGTCTCCTGCAGCATGTTCTCCAGCCGTAATCCCAGCTGACGGCGCTGCATGTCAACCTTCAGCACAGAGGCAACTATGCGATCACCAATGCTTAGCTCGGTATTATTCATGTGGTTCTTGTGTATGAGACCGTCGCGTTCCACGCCGATGTCCACGAAGGCGCCAAAATGGGTTACATTCGTGACAGCTCCTGAGAGAGGGAGAGAGAGCGAAGGAGAAATCGGTTAGGCTGCTAGTTGCTTTGATTTAGTAACTAATTACCTGTGACCACGTCGCCAATGCTCAGCTCATCCAGCCGTGTGAGACCCTGCTTGAACAATGGGCGTTTGTCCAAATCCGCACGATAATCCTGCAACAGTTCGCGCTGCAGAGCAACCAGCACAAACTCAAGCTGGAAACAGCATGCAAAATTACCACACGTTTATCAATGGATTAGCTTCCTCTGCGGCTTACCCGTTCCATGGGCAGCTTGTGCTGCTCGGCTAGCTGTTCCAGATTGTCCTGGGACAAGCCGAACTCTTTGATGCGCTGTATAAAGCTGGCTTTGCCAATGTCCGACAGTTTTAAATCACATTCCCGTAGGATGCTGTAGAGTAAACGAAATTAGTCAAGTTTTCAATTTTCATACATTTTGCACCAGGGGAAATCCCAATTTCTGAATCGACTATGGCGCCCAACATGAAGGTCAGTGAGCTGAAAAAGCTGTACATCGAACGTTGGAAGTATCCGCCGACACTGAAGCCGCCCAAGATCAAGTTCATAGCTTGCGGTAACAAAGTGAATTATGGCGTTAAGGAGCCCTATGAGCCCTGCTGGAAGTCACCTATGGGCATGACAGCGGACGCACGCTACGGACCCTGCTGGGACTATCCGCCGGAACGTTACCGACGCTATCCACCGCCGAAGCCTTGTCGCGGGGCCACAATTCCACCTAATCTACTTATACCCAATTTTGATCACTGCAAGACGTTTTACACACGCTGCGATTTTCGGCTGGAGCAATGTGTGCATCAGCAGATACTTCTCATTGAGAAACTCTTCAGGAACATGGAGGAGCAGCTGACCGCGGCCAAGGCGCTGCAAATTGAGATGGCCAAACATATGCGTTACCAGTCCATACGACGACGCCTGCTGATTGGATCCGCATGTGGCATAAAGATCTACCCGGAGTACCTCAGCCAGATGGCCGAAATCCGTGCGCTGTGCGAGTTTCAAAAGGCTCACAATTCTATCGATCAATCCAAGTATTTAACGGTATCAATACGAGTTTATTAATGTTTAAGCTCAATCTTTTTCCTGGCAGCGCCGAGTTGGCCGCCTCTGTTCTGGTCATACGGGATTCATTGCCGGAGTTGCGCAAGCGCTTGGACAAGCTGGATCGCACGCTGGAGTCCCCGTTTCTGTTGAATCTGGAAACTGTGCTGCAAACCATACAGGATCTATACGACTATTTCTTTGAGGTAGTGCGCAAGTACAAGACCTGGGCGCAGCTCATCGATGCTGCCCAGGAGCACTCCGTCGACGATTATTTGGCCCTGCTGCGCAGCGATCTCGACTTTGAGGGCTTCAAGCGCTCCGGCACAGAGCACTGCACCTGCAAGCGTTGCAGAAACAAGAATCCCCTGGAGCCGTATTTGCCCTGCTGGTGCCAAAGCTGCGATCGTCGCAACAAGAACGTACAAATTGTGCAGACCGATTCTGTGCGTCCGAAAACATTTGAACCTCAACTGGATTCTAGCGACACTGGCTATATGCAAAAGCAAAGTGACACCTCACTGCTGCAGGCCGAGCTGGAGAAGTTGAGCGATGCTTGAAGGCACTTTGTTTTTGTGTGCCGAATTTCTGAATTTCTTAAGTCAAATATAAGTAACTATATTTCGTGTGCTACTTACGCCTCGGCCACTTTGTAGCTTTCCGGATGCACCCAGGTGCAGTCAAGCGGATTGGTTAGCCTGCCGCCCACGCTGAGCGGTTCGATGCGCACGAATCCTGCGCATTGAACAAAAGTCTTCTCTCCTATGCTGCGCACAGCAAGCAGATCCTTGCGCGCCTGAAACGGACCCTTCTGTGTGCGATGCTCGATGATCTTTTCGGCTTTCTTCTCGGACAGACCGGCAATGTGTCTGTAGACGAATAAACATGATACAATTATTATTTATAACAAATAATTGAAGATGCAATAACCTACTTCAATACACTGAGACTGGCTGTATTGAGATCCACACCCACATAGCTCACACACTCGGAGACGACATCGTTGAGTGTCTCCGTAAGCGTTTTCTCATTCACATCGTGCTGATACATGCCTACGCCCAAATGTCGTGGCTCAATCTTCACATACTCGCTAAGCGGATCATTCAGGCGACGGGCAATGGAAACTGTAATGCGATTTGAAGAACATTAATCGATCTTGTTGATTTTGGCCATTTTGTGGGCCTCAAACCTGCGCTAATCTCGTTCATGTCCATTTTGGGAAACTCTTTGGTGGCCACATCGCTGCACGAGTAAATGGAGGCGCCATTCTCGTTGACAATGCTGTAACGAATGCAGCGACTGTCCAGAGTGCCCGCATGGAACAGCGATGTCAGCCACATCTCTGTGTCACGGCAGGCGGTGCCGTTGCCCAGAGCGATGACGCCACAGCTGTGACACAATAGGCATATTAATATGCAATTACACATCATATAAAAGGCAATTTAATTACTTGTATTTGCTAAGCATCTGTACCAGCTTCTGCTCGGCTCCCTTTTGATTGGCGTGTCGTCCGTGCGGAAAGATGACTCCAGTTTCCAGCACATCGGCTGTCTCCGATATAAGAGCCAACTTGCAGCCGTTTGTATAGCCCGGATCAATGCCCAAAATGCGTTCGCCTTTTAATGGTGATATTAACAACAGTTGCTTCACATTCTTGCCAAACACTTCTATGGCTGCCCGTGTCGCCTTTTCTTTCAGCTCGGCGCGAACCTGACGGCACAGCAGCGGATGCACTAGAAAAAGGATTTACTTTGTATGGTTGCTGGCCCATTGTGTTGTCTATGGCTTACATTTCTTAGTGAAGCACTCTTCCAGTGCACGTGTGAAGACCTCTCTGCGCAGGGGATACTGCAGGCCTTCGGACATGTACTGCTCCGATATAAAACGCAAGAGATCATTCTTTAAGTAGTTGTTGGTCTCCACTTTGACGGTAAGGAACTTGTGCTTCTCTCCGCGATTGATGGCCAGTGTCTGATGGGGCTTAATTGTCTTGACGTCGCCCAGAAAGTTGAAGTAGTTCTCGAATTTCGAGCTGTCCAGCTTCTTGTCCGCAATGCCACTGGAGGCAGCAGCACCTTTACTACTAGATGCCTTTGAAGCTGTCGTGCTCCTAGCCTTGCTGCACTTGAGCACAATGCGCTGCACATTTTGCCTGGCAATTAAAGGAGAGAATATATATTAAAGTATATTCGAGCACGTCCAGCTATTGGCTTCTTACATTCGTCGCAGTTCTTCCAGCACACTTGTGTTCTTGCTTATGTTGTGTATAATGATGTTGCAAATGCCCACCATTATCTGCTCCTCGGTGGCCAAATCCTTGTTGCTCGGATCAACAGCGGCGGACAAGTGCACTTTTGGTGCTGTTCCATATAGCAGGGCATCGGCATACTGCTGCAGTCCCAGAGCTTTGGCGCGTTCCGCTAAAGTGCCCTTGTTAGCCGGCTTGTATGGTGCATACAAGAATTCCAGCTCCTCATTCGTCTTGGCACACATCAGCTCCTCGCGTATTTCCGAATTGAGCACATTTTCGCGCTCTAGCTGATTGACAATGTTCTCGGCCTTCTTGCGTAGGTCCACAATCTCCGTGTAAGTGTTGCGTATGTCGCGCAAGCGATCGGGTGTTACATGGTCCACCAGATCCCGTCGATAGCTAGCGATGTACAATAGATTTATAATTTTATAGGAACTTAAGGGATCATATATCTTACCGGCAAATAAATGGAATGGTATTCTCATTCTCGAATAGTTGCACAATGTTGCGCGCCGCCGTGGGCTGAATGTGTTCCGTCTCAGCTAAGAGTTCGTGGATGTTCCAGACTTTGCGGCGTTCCCAAAACGAGCTGCGACCCGTGGAGGAACCAGCGTTCACAGCCACTGAACTGTGTGCAGCGCCATCTGGCTCAGAGACGGTCGACAAGGCCTGTTCCATGGCTGTCTCGGGCACATCGTTGCCTTGATTGGGAGTTGCATTCTCTTTGTCATTTTTAGCGCGCTTTTTCTTTGCCGCTGGTGGACCATCTGGGCCGGCAGTGTTTTTGGGGTCAGGCCATCGTTTCCGTCTGCCGCTACTGTTGAGCAGTTGATATAACTTTGTTAAATTGTATTGTTTACAGGCGATATTCACATATGTTATTGCTTACGCGCCAGATTCTGCAACTGTTGCTGCTGCTCGATCTATAACACGACTCCGTGTCTCTGTTGGCCTGTATTCGTCGTTCTCGTTGGTACCAACAGCATCTTCTTCTGAGTCGGATAATTCAATAACGATCGCCCTTTTAGCTGCCTGACGACGCGGTCGTGTAGACATTTCAGTAGTTAAATATAACAAACGAGCCAGTTTTTAATTGCTTAAATTGGTATCGATATTTGATGGTATTTCATATTTGCGGTTATCGTTAAAAATGTACTCAGCGGTCAAAATAAAAACGATATATGCGATAACATTTTTGCACTTGTGGGCATATATCGTTCACAATGTACTCGAACTTAGGTAACAGCTGCACGCAACAGCTGATTGCGCGGAAAATGTTTTCTGTTTGTCCGCTTAAATAAGCGTGAGGGAGTTATCAATTAAAATGTTGCAATATAGTATATTCAGTGTGCCACTCCGGCGCTACAGGTTGTTGCTGCGGCACAATGCACAAGTCATCAAGCGTTGCTACAGTGCCGACATCAGAAACATTGGTATTTTGGCACACATTGATGCAGGTAATAAAAAGTCGAGTGTTCTTTGTATTTGTCATTTAATTTGTTCCTTCAGGCAAAACCACGACAACCGAACGCATGCTTTTCTATGCGGGCAAGACACGGACCTTGGGTGAAGTGCATCGTGGCAACACGGTTACGGATTACCTCACGCAGGAGCGCGAGCGTGGAATAACCATTTGCAGCTCCGCCGTTACATTTGCCTGGAACGGTAAGCGGTGCGTATCTTGAACTAATTTGCCAAATTGTGCATTTGACGGAGTTATCACTTAGTATTAATCTCCTAGACACACCCGGTCATATTGATTTCACTATGGAGGTGGAACAGTCTCTATATGCTGTGGATGGCGTCATTGTAGTGCTGGACGGAACGGCGGGCGTGGAGGCGCAAACAGTTACCGTGTGGACACAGGCTGATAAACACAAGCTGCCGCGCCTTATATTCGTCAACAAAATGGATCGTCCTGACGCTAATTTTGACAGCTGCATAGACGATCTCAAGGCAAAGCTGGACGCCAATCCCATCTGCACACAATATCCGGCGAAAAACGCAGAGGGCCAGCTGAGTAAATAATACGAATTTAAACAAAAATCGGTTGCTATTCAAATGCATTTCCTTGTAGGCATATTCGATGTAATAACAATGGAGCAGTTGAGTTGGCAACAGAATGACCTGGGTCGCTCATACAATAAAACCAAGCTGGAATCTTCGGATACGCTTCGTGAATTACAAGATAAACGCAACGAACTGATTGATCAGCTTTCCGGCCTGGATGACGAGTTGGCTGACGTTGTCATTAGTACGGAAAGCTTTGACAAAGTCAGTAATGAACTTATTGGACAAGCCCTGCGACGCGCCACCTGTCAGCAGAAGGTGGTGCCGGTGCTTCTGGGATCTGCCTATAAAAATATTGGCATACAACGTTTGATGGATGCCGTAAACGCTTACTTGCCAACACCAGAGGAACGCAATCAGATCTACGATTGCTTTGGGTAAGCAGCCAATGGTTAGTTTCACAACCACATTAACATTATGTAATTGCAGCAACGATCTTGCGGGCAAGGTATTCAAAATTGTGCACGACAAGCAGCGCGGTGCACTAACTTTGGTGCGCTTGCTACGCGGCGAGATAAAGCGTGGGATGCGTGTGCTAGGTTCTCGTGGACAGGCGGAGGTTGTAACAAAAATCTATGAGCCTTTGGCTGATGAATACCGGGAGGTGAGCTCTGTGCAGGCAGGCGATGTGGCCATATGCTCAGGTCTTAAGGTGAGCATGTGACATAAGTAATGCAGTCGTGGTAAAGCAGCATCTCCCACAGTCAACAGTAACGGGAGATCTGCTGACGATCAGCCATACATCCCTGAAGAGCGCACAGAAACGTTTGCTGCAGAGTCGCGATGCCGCATCGCAATACGTTGATGAAGAGGAGTTGGATGTAAGCGATGAGCTGTTCGCAATCGAACCTAAAATACCTGATGCCGTCTACTTCTGTTCCATTGAGCCGCCCAGCATATCCTCGCAAACGGCCATGGAACAGGCGCTCAAGCAACTGCAGCGCGAAGATCCCAGTTTGAGGGTCAGTTACGACACCGTCACCGGGCAAACGGTGCTTGGCGGCATGGGTGAACTGCACATGGACATCATCAAGTCGCGTATGCTTAGTGAATACAAAATTGATGTTGATCTGGGTCCACTGCAAATTGCCTACAAGGAGACCATCGAATCGCCGGCAATGACAACATTGAGTGTGGAAAAGGATATTGCGGGCAGCAAGCAAAATGTGAGCATTACCCTGCAACTAGTCAATGACCAGAGCGAGCTGTTCAGGTATGTCCTAACCGTGCTTTATTACCTTATGGGTACATTCAGTAAATTATTATCCATTAAAGCTTAGATAAGTCGCCAGAGAACGTGCAGAATCTAAATGCACTGCGTCCTCGCATGCTTCAGGTCCTGCGCAAAGGCGCAATCAGTGCCTTGGAACGTGGACCTCGTATTGGTGGTCAGGTGGTGGATACGCAAATACGTTTGCACAGTGTCACCATAGGACGCGGCACAGCCGATTCATTTGTCATGGCCGCGGCGGCTCAGTGCGTGCAAAAGGTAAGTCTTTTTTACGTTGTGTCTTAAGAACGTAATAAATAAGTTTATTCTTGCAGGTGCTTAGCAAAAACGGGACACGGTTGCTGGAACCCATCATGGCAATACAAATTGTAGCGCCTAATGAACGAATATCTGGAATTATGGCGGACTTGTCAAGACGACGTGCGCTTATTAAAGACGTGATACCCAAAGGCGATAGGAATAAGGTACGCAAATATCAGTTACAGATTTGTTTTGTCAAAAACTTAATAATGTGTTTTTTAGCTTATTTCGGTAAACGCGCCATTGGCTGAGCTCTCCGGCTATTCAAGTGCACTGCGTACTGTCAGCTCCGGTACAGCCGTTATGACGATGCAGCCATGTGGATTTTCTGAAATGAACGCTGCTGATGAATCGATAGCTGTTCGCCGAGCCCAGGGATTCGAGTGATATGCTGCTCGTAAAGTTGTTGTTAACCTATATTTAACAAAGATCATAGTAAGCTTAGTACACGGAGGCTTACAAGCACGTTGCTTGTTACAAAAATACTACAGTACAGTAACAAATGTGAAAATTGTCGCACGTGGAATATTAGAAAATTTGGTGATACAATTGATGTCGGACGTATTTTCGATACTACCTTTTAAACTGTCCAGCCATAAACATTTCAAAAGAAAAAATTGAAATTTGTGTTCTAAAAATAATTCGCTTTGTAAACTCGACCGGTTTGGGCTCTTGGGCACTTCGGCATGGCGTTCTCTACGCAGAAAGAATTCTTTCATGTGCCGTTTATGAACGAGACGCTTGACTTCGAGTGCCAGGACGCGTGTGTGAAGCTAAAAAGCTATCCATCGACATTCGATGATCGCTCTTGGGCGGCCGATGAGGACAAAAAGTCACGTTTTGTCTCTGATCTAGTCGCTTGCAATACACCGTTGATTTGGCGCCATGATGATGGCAGCGGCGGCGGTGGTGGACCTGGCGGACCTGGCGGCAGAGCGGGTTATGGGCCTGGTGGCAGAGCTGCCGGTGGACCTGGAGGCAGAGGTCGCACCGGACCTGGCGGGAGGCCTTACGATGACGGTCGAACTGGCGGCAAAGCAGGAAAACCCGGTCAAAAAGGGCAGGACGGTAGAGGCGGTTATGGGGCACAGGGTCAGCGTGGTCAGGGTAAGGGTGACTATGGGTCTCCAGGACAACAAGGCCAGGGCGGAAGGGGAAGGGGCTCAGCAGGCCCAGGCCAGGGTCCAGATGGATATGGTCCTGGTCAGGAAGGTGTGGGATCTGATGGTCGAGGTGGAGGGGGTCCTGGCGGAGGACCGGGACAGGCTCAGGGCGCATATGGAGGACCAGCTGGTGGAGGTCCAGGCGGAGGTGGTCCAGGCGGAGGTGGTCCAGGCGGAGGTGGTCCAGGCGGAGGCCGTCAAAGTCAGGGTCAGGGTGCTTATGGAGGTCCAGGAGGGGGTGGTCCAGGTCAGGGTCAGGGAGCTTATGGAGGTCCAGCCGGAGGTGGTCCAGGTGGAGGTGGCCCAGACGGAGGAGGTCCAGGCGGAGGCCGTCTTAGTCAGGCTCAAGGCCCTTATGGAGGTCCGGCCGGAGGAGGTCCGGCTGGAGGAGGTCCAGGCGGAGGCGGTCCAGGTCAGGGTCAGGGCGCTTATGGTGGTCCGGCCGGAGGTGGTCCAGGGGGAGGTGGTCCAGGTCAGGCTCAGGGTCAGGGCGCTTATGGAGGTCCAGCCGGAGGTGGTCCCAGTGGAGGAGGTCCAGGTCAAGGTCAGGGCGCTTATGGAGGTCCCGCCGGAGGTGGTCCAGGGGGAGGTGGTCCAGGATCGGGTCAGGGTCAGGGTGCCTATGGAGGTCCAGGCGGAGGTGGTCCAGGCGGAGGTGGTCCAGGCGGAGGTGGTCCAGGTGGAGGTGGTCCTGGCGGAGGTGGTCCAGGCGGCGGTGGACCAGGTCAGGGTCAGGGCGCTTATGGAGGTCCGGCTGGAGGAGGCCCGGGTGGAGGCCGTCTAAGTCAGGGTCAAGGAGCTTACGGAGGTCCTGCCGGTGGTGGTCCCGGTGGAGGGGGTCCAGGTCAAGGTCAGGGCGCTTATGGGGGTCCTGCCGGAGGTGGTCCAGGAGGGGGCGGCCCAGGTCAAGGTCAGGGAGCTTATGGTGGTCCGACCGGAGGAGGTCCTGGAGGAGGCGGTCCAGGTCAAGGTCAGGGAGCTTATGGAGGTCCGGCTGGAGGAGGTCCGGCTGGAGGGGGTCCGGCTGGAGGAGGTCCAGCCGGCGGTGGTCCAGGTCAGGGTCAGGGTGCTTATGGAGGTCCGGCCGGAGGAGGTCCAGCTGGAGGCGGTCCAGGTCAGGGTCAGGGCGCCTACGGAGGTCCGGCCGGAGGAGGTCCGGCTGGAGGTGGTCCTGGTAGGGGCGGTCCGGGTTCGGGACAAGGTCAAGGCGCTTATGGAGGTCCAACTGGAGGCGGTCCAGGTCAGGGTCAGGGTGCTTATGGAGGTCCGGCTGGAGGGGGTCCAGGCGGAGGTGGTCCAGGACAAGGTCAGGGAGCTTACGGAGGTCCGGCTGGAGGAGGTCCAGGTGGAGGTGGTCCTGGCGGTGGAGGTCCAGGTCAAGGTCAGGGGGCTTATGGAGGTCCGCCTGGAGGGGGGCCAGGTCAGGGCCAAGGTGCTTACGGTGGTCCGGCCGGAGGTGGTCCAGGTGGAGGTGGTCCAGGTGGAGGTGGTCCAGGTAGGGGCGGTCCGGGTTCTGGACAAGGTCAAGGTGCTTATGGAGGTCCAACTGGAGGCGGTCCAGGTCAGGGTCAGGGTGCTTATGGAGGTCCGGCTGGAGGGGGTCCAGGCGGGGGTGGTCCAGGACAAGGTCAGGGAGCTTACGGAGGTCCGGCTGGAGGAGGTCCAGCCGGGGGTGGTCCAGGTCAGGGTCAGGGAGCTTACGGAGGTCCGGCCGGAGGAGGTCCAGCTGGAGGCGGTCCAGGTCAGGGTCAGGGCGCCTACGGAGGTCCGGCCGGAGGGGGTCCGGCTGGAGGTGGTCCTGGTAGGGGCGGTCCGGGGTCGGGACAAGGTCAAGGCGCTTATGGAGGTCCAACTGGAGGCGGTCCAGGCGCTTATGGAGGTCCAACTGGAGGCGGTCCAGGTCAGGGTCAGGGTGCTTATGGAGGTCCGGCTGGAGGAGGTCCAGGTGGAGGTGGTCCAGGCGGTGGAGGTCCAGGTCAAGGTCAGGGTGCTTATGGAGGTCCTGGCGGCGGTGGTCCAGGCGGTGGAGGTCCAGGTCAAGGTCAGGGAGCTTATGGAGGTCCGGCTGGTGGGGGGCCAGGTCAGGGCCAGGGTGCTTATGGTGGTCCGGCCGGAGGTGGCCCAGGTGGAGGTGGTCCAGGAGGAGGTGGTCCAGGTAGGGGCGGTCCGGGTTCGGGTCAAGGTCAGGGCGCTTATGGAGGTCCACCTGGAGGCGGTCCAGGTCAGGGTCAGGGCCTTTATGGAGGTCCGGCTGGAGGGGGTCCAGGAGGAGGTGGTCCAGGTCAGGGTCAAGGCGCTTATGGAGGTCCGGCCGGAGGAGGTCCAGGCGGCGGTCCAGGTCAGGGTCAAGGTGCTTATGGAGGCCCGGCTGGAGGTGGTCCAGGACAGGGTCAGGGCGCTTATGGAGGTCCAACCGGAGGTGGTCCAGGTGGCGGTGGTCCTGGTCAAGGTGCTTATGGAGGTCCGGCCGGAGGAGGTCCAGGCAGGGGTGGTCCAGGTCAGGGTCAAGGTCAAGGCGCTTATGGAGGGCCAGCTGGAGGAGGTCCGAGCGGTGGAGGTCCGGGTCAGGGTCAAGGCGCTTATGGAGGTCCGGCTGGAGGGGGTCCAGGTGGAGGTGGTCCTGGTCAGGGTGCCTATGGAGGTCCAGCTGGAGGAGGTCCAGGTGGAGGTGGTCCAGGTCAGGGTCAGGGCGCTTATGGAGGTCCGACTGGAGGAGGTCCAGGTGGAGGTGGTCCAGGTCAGGGTCAGGGAGCTTATGGCGGTCCAGCGGGGGGCGGTCCAGGTCAGGGTCAAGGACCTTATGGGGGTCCAGGTCAGGGACAGGGCGCTTATGGTGGTCCGGGTGGAGGCGGTCCAGGTCAAGGGCAGGGGGCTTATGGTGGTCCGCCCGGAGGAGGTCCAGGAGGGGGCGGTCCAGGTCAGGGCCCTTATGGAGGTCCGGCCGGAGGTGGTCCAGGCGGTCAAGGTCAGGGTCGCCGTGGTTCGGCAACACCTGGGCAGGCAGGTTATGGTGGTCCTGGACAAGAGGGTCAAGGACCAGGGGGTCGAGGTGGTCCAGGTCAGGGTCAGGGCGCTTATGGAGGTCCACCTGGAGGAGGACCATCAGGGGGAGGACCAGGAGGACGCGGTCCAGGTCAAGGTCAGGGTCCTTATGGCGGTCCAGGTCAAGGACAAGACGGACGACGTGGTTCAGGCATCCCTAGTGGACCGGGTCAGGGTCCAGGTGGTAGAGGCCGTACGGACGTTTCTGGTCAAGACAGCGGTCGGGGAAGCTATACAGGATACGGTGGCCCTGGTGGCCCAGGATCAGGAGGTTATGGTGGTCCGGGAGGTCAAGGACCAGGAGGCTATGGTGGTCCGGGAGGTCAAGGACCTGGAGGTTATGGACAAAGCCCAGATGGTTACGGTAGTCCTGGTGGGCAAGGTCCAGGGGGCTATGGTGGTCCTGGTAGGCAGGGCCCTGGAGGTCCTGGCGGCCCTGGCGGTCCTGGTGGTCCGGATAGTTCTGGCGGGCCTGGTGCAAATCTAACGGCAGGCGATAGTCTTATCAACGCTGCTAATCATACCATTGATAACATGAAAAAAGTAATGGTTGACGCCAAATTACTTGAAAAGGATCCGCCTGGTGCCAAGGATCGTATGGCCCGCCCTAGGACAGAAAACGCCGAACTCCAACGTATAATAAACGAGCGCTACGATCCTGAAATGAGCAAAGTGTTCTCAGATAAAATTCAAGACCTGACAGACGCTCGGAAGATCGATGATACGGATGAAAGGGATCTCCGTCATATCCATAAAGCCGTCGATGACATGAATAAGTCTCATGATGTGCTAGAATCGCAAAATGCTAACCTAAGACGAATTCTTGAGAAGCAGTCTAGACGTGCATCAATGGAGACCATTCAGGTTGATCCAGAAAAAAGCAATGATGTCAACTATTTACAAAATAAGATCGACAATATGGGGAAGGAGCTGGCTGTACTGCGTCAAGCTGAGGACGATTTTATAAGAGCCGGTGGTGTCATGGACGGCGGCATGGGTGGCGGCATGGGTGGCGGCGTAGGCGGCGGCATGGGTGGCGGCGTGGGCGGCGGCATGGGCGGCGGCGTGGGCGGCGGCATGGGCGGCGGCATGGGCGGCGGCATGGGTGGACCAGACCTGGATATTGAGACCCTTCAAACAATGTTATCTGAGCGAAATTCACTGCGCAGTAAAATTAAATCTCTAGGCGTGCTGGACGACAAGGTTAAAGGCCTGCAAAAGAAGGCCTGCCAAGCGGAGTGCGCCTCTGCTGAACTTATCCAAAGTATTGACGAACAGAATCGTTACATCTGTGACATGGAGAATGACATTCAAGAAATGCAACATTATTACGAAAACGAGGTCGAACAGTCCAAATACAACGAAGAAATACTCAGGGTAAGTAGACAGCCTTTCCTCCCATGCCCCAAGCTAACGTGAACTATTTTCAGTGCCGTTGCAACGAGCTGCAGCAACAAGTTGCCACCCTCCAGCCGGCGGTTAAACGTGCCGATTGCATGCAGATGGAGATCGATGTTCTGCGCAACGAGCTGCGCAAACGAGATTTGGCGTTGAATGCCTATGATTGCCAGTACCAGCAGCTTATGGTAAGCATCCGAATCCGTTTTGCGACGATGGGTGATGAGAGTTTCATGTGTTACTCTGCCTGTTCCCAAAGCATAAAACTAAATCGTTCAAGAAATCTGGGTATCGGTACCTAGACGAGCTACTTGAAATTGGCAGTGATAATTGTTTCAAGGAGACTGGGATAGAGGATGATGGAGATATTACATGTTAATGCCGTGCCGTGATTTTAAGTCCTGCCCAAAAGATATTTCATGCTTGCAAATCAATAGTTTATTTTGAAATTATAAGTGCACATCATATAAAATAGTAACATGACGCGGGGGAACCGAGGAAAGTCGTTAGAGTACGTCTTTGGATTGTAAACGGCTTAAGCACATGTCTATTTCTCCCCTCCTCTTTCTCAAGCCCTCGCATACAGTTTCAATCCACAACTACTTCTAATGATTTTCCTCTCTAATCCCTTTGTTTCATTCTCCACACGAATATTACTCTTTCTAGACCGTCATCTGTGAGCTCAACCAAAAGTATGGAAACCAACGGGGTGACTGTACGTCGTTTGACCTACCGGACTGTCCCGACATTGGTGATGATTTGGCGTTTTACACGAGCGCTACCCTGGAGCACATCATGAACGAAATGAGCAAACAGGCCGACTGCTTCAAGCGATTGAGCGAGGATAAGTCTTCCGGTGGTCAAAATATCAATAATATGGAAGACTGCATGAACGAGATAGATCGTCTGCGCAGCTTGTTAAAAGAAAAGGACGGGCAGTTGGGTGAATTGATTGATGAAAACGAGTGCATGTGCGAAGCCGCTCTGGAGAGCAAGAAGCGTCTCAACCAGCTAGATGACAAAGTGCGGCAACTTGATAAAGACACAAGGTATATGGAGGAAGGCATGCGCGAGAGTATTGGATTAATACAAGACATCGGCGACGTGGCCAGGGAGAATGATAGGCTAAAGGACAAAGTAAACAACTTGAAGGGAGCTGAGCTTCAAAATCTGACGGATGACTTAAAGAGACAGCTTGAGGACTGCATGAAGAATAAAGAGATGTGCGAGGAAGTAAACAATTCCTTTAGATCCGCGTTAAAAGATCTCGGCGGAGACCCCGACGCTCTTGAAAAAGAAGCAAAAGATGGACTAGAGAAAAAACGGAAGGCCGAAGAGGAAGCTAAGAAAGCGGCCGAGGAAGCTGAAAAAGCAGCGAAAGAAGCAGCCAAAGAAGCAGCCGAAAGAAAGCAAAAGGAAGAATATCTTATGACGCCGACAGGTATGGTTCAAAAACCAGAAGCAGGAGAAAAACCGGGCGTGGGACCAGATGGAAAGCCACTTGACAAGTCAGCAGAAAAGCCAGGCGAAACAGCAGGTCAACCTGGAGCCGGTAAACCCGGAGATACAGGAGCCGGTAAACCCGGAGATACAGGAGTCGGTAAACCCGGAGATACAGGAGCCGGTAAACCCGGAGATACAGGAGCCGGTAAACCCGGAGATACAGGAGCCGGTAAACCCGGAGATACAACAGCCGGACAACCTGGGGGTAAGCCCGGAGATACAGGAGCTGGTAAACCCGGAGATACAGCAGCCGGTCAACCTGGAGGTAAGCCCGGAGACACAGGAGCTGGTAAACCCGGAGATACAGGAGCTGGTAAACCCGGAGATACAGGAGCCGGTCAACCTGGAGGTAAACCCGGAGACACAGGAGCTGGTAAACCCGGAGATACAGGAGCCGCTAAGCCCGGAGATACAGGAGCCGGTCAACCTGGAGGTAAACCCGGAGACACAGCAGCTGGTCAACCTGGCGGTAAACCCGGAGACACAGGAGCTGGTAAACCCGGAGATAAAGGAGCCGGTCAACCTGGAGGTAAACCCGGAGATACAGGAGCCGGTCAACCTGGAGGTAAGCCCGGAGATACAGGAGCCGGTCAACCTGGAGCTGGGCCAGGGGATAAGGCCGGTGGACCAGGCGGAAAACCTGGCGATAAAGCTGGAACTGCTGGACAACCTGGTGCTGCCGCTGGGGATAAGGGTAAAGGAGCCGGACAACCAGGTGCTGGGCCCGGGGATAAGGCTGGTGGAGCAGGCGGACAACCTGGCGATAAAGCTGGAACTGCTGGACAACCTGGTGCTGCCGCTGGGGATAAGGGTAAAGGAGCCGGACAACCAGGTGGTGGGCCAGGCGATAAGGCTGGTGGAGCAGGCGGACAACCTGGCGATAAAGCTGGAACTGCCGGACAACCTGGTGCTGCCGCTGGGGATAAGGGTAAAGGAGCCGGACAACCAGGTGCTGGGCCCGGGGATAAGGCCGGTGGAGCTGGAACTGGCGGACAACCTGGTGCCAAAGCTGGCGATAAGCCTGGAGGAGCTGGTGGACCAGCTGGAAAAGACGGTGGACAAGCTGGAGATAAATCTGGAGCACCTGGACAAGACGGTGGAGGACCTGGTGGTAAATCCGGAGCACCTGGACAAGCAGCCGGAGCAGGAGGGCCCGGTGGTAAAGCTGGTGCTCCTGGCGGAGGTGCGGCTGGTGATAAGTCTGGAGGAGCAGGACAACCTGGTGGAAAACCTGGCGAAGAAGGAGCTGGCCAACCGGGTGGTAAGGCTGCAGGCCCAGGTGGGCAAGCTGGTGGATCAAGAGGTTTAGCTCAAAAGCCAGGTTTGCGTGGAGACGGTACCGAAGGACGAGGATCAAGAGGCGCTGGACAAAGGGGCAAAGGGGCTTATGGCAAGAAGGGTTCAAAACTCATAGATGATACCACCGAAGAGCAGTTCGACCAGTTCGTGAAGAATACTGTGAAAACATTATCTGCCGGCGAGATTGACGGCGTCGGTTTGGAGAGGGAGTTGCGCAAGATTTTGGATATGTTCATCGACGAGTGCGGATTCTGTTTCTGCAAGTGCAACATACCGAAAAGCCGCTTCTATGCTATATGCCATAAGCTCTACCATCACGGGCTCCACACGCTGGACTTCAAGGACCTGGCCTACATGCACAAGCGTATCTTTGCTGCGGCCGAGAACATTCTGCCTGGATGTCTCTTCAACATGATAATGAAGGATATCTTGGCCAGCAATCCGCCATGCCTGATCCAGACTATGCCTGATCCAAATATCGTGGACGAAAAACAGTGCTGCACCTGCAAGAGATCACTCTGCTGCGATGACACTGAAGAGAAACTGATGATAAAAGGTTCGCTTCAAATAACTCGAATTTTCATATTGCATTACAAATGTGTTTCGATTTCTAGTAATGCGCCTTGAAAACGACATTGAAAATGCCAAATTGTGCTTGAAGAATCTAAAGAATATTCCATCGAATCTTTCCATACATGATTATCGCATTGAAGCTGGCGATTGTCCCGCTAAGTAAGTACCGTAAATCGTGTCCTAAACCTAGCTAATAATATTAAACCTCCAACAGGGATCGCGTCTTGCGTTCTGCACGGGGAGCAAACTCTATCACCATATACAAAGAAATAAAGCAAGCCCGACGTGCTAAGGTAACATTTATTATTACAGTTAAATTTTGAACCAATGCTTCTTTTGCTCTTTTATTTTTCAGAAAGGCTATGCTGTCAACAATTAAATATTCATGGTTTTGTATGTTTCTACTGTTGGGTTGGATAAAAGTAATACGTCCGATTAACGTTTCTACAATTGCCAACCATAGAAAATTCGTAGTGTATTTTAACATATGTTCATCTGTTTTATTAAATTGATTTGGTGTTTAAATTGTTGTTTGAATTACTCGATGCCAAGCCCGTTACTAGGTGTCGATACTTGCCGACAAACAGCTGGTGTGTCTATCGAAAATATCGATTGTTGATTGTATAAGCATGCAGTAAGCATTTGCAGGCTGGTTTTAATAGAGAATAAATTGTAATTAAACATGGAGAAACTAGTCTGTTCCAGCATGAAAATGCTGCAATTGAAGGTAACCAGTAACGGGGCACATGCGTCCGCTCTCAGGCAACATTAAAACCACGGTTTTCATTGAAATTACAGGCGCCGCAGGTGGCGACCACGGGAATGCGTTTGTTGTGCCCCGGCCTGCAGAATGCACTACAAGCGCAGCAGGTGCGCCATCGACAGACCAAGCACTGGAAGCCGGAGTTTAAGCGCCTGCGCAAGCTGAAGTTCATCAAACTCGACCTGCCCAATTTGCGCGAGAAGCCGGAGGACATCAGCAAAGAGCAGATGCGCAGCCGGATGAAGGAACGTGGCGTGCTGCCGCCGCGTCCATGGATGGAACGCCCGTTTCACATCAGCTGCACGGGCGGCATATTTGAGGCATATGTGCCGCCGGAGGGCGATGGCAAGAAATCTATCATCTCATCGTCGGGCGCAAAGCAAAAACTCGAGTTTCTCGAGAAGAAATCAAAGAGCATGATGGCTGTTCGCAAAATACGCTCGTACGAAGAGAACTTTAGCAGCGACGATTTCGGCGCCCATGCCCAGGAGATCTATGTGGCGGCGCACACGCATATGGCGGCCAAGGAGAAGTACAAGATACGTGAGTTTGTTAGCGAACGCTGCTATCCGGAAATGATGCACAATGTCAAGGATAAGACAATACACTGGCGTTTTCTGCAATCACTGGAGCCGCCGCGCGTTGTCCATGCGCGCGTCACCGAGGTCATCACCAAGGAGAACCTGTTCGCTCAGGTCACGGTGCGCTTCCACACACAACAAATGCTAGCCATTTACGATCGCTTCGGTCGCTTAATGCACGGCAGCGAGATTGTCACCAAGGATGTGCTAGAGTATGTTGTGTTCGAGAAGCACATTTCCAATGAGTATGGCAAATGGCGACTGCACGACAAGATCATTCCCGACTGGCTGCCACCAAAGCAGCCATCGCCCATCACGTTTCGCATCTCAGACGAGATTATCGAGGAGGCACCCAAGGAGATTAGCGCCGGCGAGCAGGCAAAGCAACTGGAGTCCGGCAGCAGTCAGCCAGCGGAGCAGCTAAATGTGACCAGTGCCACCGCCTCATCACAGCCGGCTGAGCAGAGCTCAAAGCCGACGCTGGCCATTTGATTGTACTTTTTGTGGGCTGCCTGGCGGCTCAGAGGCTTCCACGTCAACGTTGTCCCGTGACGTTAAGGAGACGCGCTAGGCTAAGGCCCAAAAGACCAAGCACTTATATATACATTTCTATTTTTAAACACATGTTTTTGGTTCGTTTTTCTTTTCATCACATTCACTTTTAATAGTCATTTTCGAAATCTTGCATATAGTATTTGTTTCCCGGACTCATGCAGAAGCTAATGCACTCGCCTTGGGTGTTAAAGTTATTCCGGTTGCCGCCACATCCGCCCCAGTTAAATGGCACGCATCGATCGTCCACAAAGCTGTAATACCATTTCCTGTGGTTACCTCGGCAGGGTCCACGTGTCGATTCCAATGTGCAAATATCTGAAATTGAGTATAGAGTATATTCGATGCCTTACATTTTGAGTTGTCTGTGGATTTAGTTACCTTTTCGATCCTGCGTAGCTTTATCCAGCTTGAGCGCTGATGCCAGGCTTAGAAACAGGCAGAGAAGCACAATTAGCTGCATAACTTTTCTCATCTTTACCTTCGCGTTAAATAAGTTTTTTCACAAACAGCAGGTCTTTATATATACGGTATTGGGGCTAAATAACAATATAATTAAAATGTGTTTTTCACTTTAATTAGAATTACTTAAAAATTTTAACCGACTTTTTTGCAAGGCAATAGGCCTTGAACTAGCTTGGAATATATATATATATATAGAGAAATGTATACTCCATTTGATAAAGTGGCCAATCTAACCAGACAACGGGTCAATTGCAATGTAGGACCCATAATAATTCAAAATTCCAGGCCTAAAATTAAGTTAAAATTACCCCACTGTGTTGTTTTTGGTTATTTTCTGTTCATTAGACACCACTAAATATAGAATAGAATAATATATATTCCACTAGATAAGCCTCACAAAATATTGATGCTATACTCATTTAAATTTCATGGAAAAATATCAGAGTTTCTGAATTTGTAACTTTGTCGCACATTAGAAGCAACACTGTAAACAGCCTGTTTCGGATTTGAAATTGGACGTTTGCATAGTTTTAAGGCAGCTTTTTGGCCATATGGCAATACAAAATATAGTACAATTTTGTGCAATTGTTGCAACAGGTTAAAGAAAAGTATATGGCAAAATATTTACGTATATTTAGGCATTTATTTATTTAGTTAAACTTAAAGCTAAGTGCAGCTAATTATAAATACACACGATCACCTCGTGGAGCAGAAGTTCGTCATGGTTCCTTCACACAGAATACAAATGTTAATAAATATACATACATGTGGATATGGATAGACGGATAAATATATATATATACACAGGTCGAACCGAAGAGGATCGGTTAGAGGGCTTAAAGAGTTAGACAAAGCTGCTGCTGGGCTCATCGAGGTACGCGCAACGCGTGCTCGCCTGCTCCAGCGATTTGCGTGCCATGTCCAGCGGCAGTTTGCTGGCAAAGGACAAGGCTGTTGTCGCTGTGGATGTGGGCGACGTCGTCGTGGATGATGTGTGCTTAGCGGGCGAGAATTTGTTGCTGTAGTTGCCAGTGGGCGCAGGCGGATTCGCTACGCCCCAGTTCGATGGCTTAATGGGCAGCACCTTCGGCTTGGGTGGCAACGGTGGCGGCGCTTTGGCAAATTCCTGCAGATCCTGCGCCTCAATGGGCGGCACATCGGCCTCTGGCTCCAACAGATCCAGCTTCATGGGCTGCTGCTGCTGTTGCGGCTGTTGTCCACGCGTTATAGACAGCCGTGGCGCCGGCTGGGGCGCATCCGTCGGGCTGCATGGCGTCTTGTTAACGGGACTCAAATTGGCGCGCACCTTGCGCAGCTTCGAGGCGGCCGCATTGAGATTCTCCTTGTTCTTGAGAAAGTCGGGCAGATCAAAGTTGATCTCGGTGCCGCGCTGATCCTCCAGGCGCGCCAGCTGCGCGCGCTTCAGGCCCTCGAGTAGTTCATCTGCGAACAAAATGTCCCTTTAGTATATATGTGCTGCAAACACTGGACGGGATTCTCACCTGGGTGCTCCGCTACTCGCTCCGTGGACTGCAGCTTGACGCCCGCCTTCAGCTTGGCTATGATCGGCTTCTTGGGATCGACGCTGGGTACCGCCTCCTCGGAATGTTGGCTGCTTGTGGACTTCTTTTTCAGCTTGGGCAGCTTGCTGCCTGGAATGTTGCCATTGTCGCGCTGCTGGCGCCGCATGCGCTCGAACAGCGAGGAGGAGCTCTCCGACGGGGCTTCGTTGGACTTCATGGAGCACAGATCGCTGGGCTTTTGGGTAGTTGCTGCCGTCGCGGCCGCCGCATCCGCCTTGCTCTGCAGCAGCTCGTTGAACATCTTGTTGGTTAGCTCGTCCAGCTGGCCCTGCGAGGCGTCCGTGGCCAGCGGGGGCAGCGGCTTCATCGGTTTGCTATGCTTCGGCGGCATGCTACTGCCGCCGCCTTGCTGAAAATCCGGATGGAGCAGGGCGATCTGCAGCCGCTGGCCGTCGGCGACGGTGACGGACTGCATCAGGTCGAGCGGCGCCTGCGTGTCGCGCAGGAGCACTTGGACGCTCTCCATGCGATAGTTGTATTTGTTCAGTATGGGCCGGATGACCTCGTGCAGCTGCTTCTTGGGCTTGCTCTTCACGGATATGACCTTGGGATCGGGCAGGTCCAGCTTGAAGGCCACCCGTCGCTCGATCAGCACCTCCTTGCCGGCCAGCAGCTGCGAGGACTGCTGCGTATCGATCGACTTGTTGTTGCTGCCCTGGAACACGACGTCATAGTACGGATAAACGAGGTTGCGCTTCTCCAGCAGCCGCTCCACCAGCTGGGCCACCGTCTCGTTGGGGCGCGTCTGCACAATGGTCGTGGCCCCATCGGTGAGTATCACCCGGCACAGGGAGCACACGCTGTCCGCGCTGGCACCCGGCGCCGCCGTCCCCGTCTGGCCGGCATCGAACGACGACAACGAGGAGCGGGAGCTGTGCAGGTCGCTGATCGAGCCGCCCGTGAGCAGCGCCAGCAGCGGAGGCGGCGCCGCGATCGCGGCCGGCGCCTGCGGCGGCGGCATCAGCGTCTGCTGCAGATCGGCCATCAGCTCGCTGCGGTCGCGGGACTTGCTGCGCGTCTTGCGGTGCCAGGGCAGGAGACTCTTACGTCGCCGATCCTCGGCATTGCTCGCCGATTTCTTCAGCTAGAAAAGAAGCGGCGATGGATTAATGGAATGGAAATGAAAAGCGGAACCTGGGTTTCCCGCTTACCTTGGGCGAGGCCAGTACGTGAAAATTTGTCTTGAGCAGCTCGTCCAGGTCGGCGCCCGTGTACGGCAGCGGCTGGTGCTTCTGTTCCGCCTCCACGCAGCTCTTGTAGAGGTCGGAGCGTATGAAGCGCTGATAGCTATCGAATTTCATCAGGTTGAAGATTTGCTTCTGCGCCGCCGCAAAGATGTCCGTGGCGCCGCTGGCCAGTTTCTCGTCGCTGAGATTGCGCGCCTGCGAGTCCACGTTAACCGGATCGCTGCTGCTGTTGGCCAGGTGCTTGGCGAAGATTTCGCGAGCGAGCGTCACCCGCTCCGCCTCCGACTCCTGGTGTTTGTAGCGCTCGCAGGCGGTCCAGAAGTAGATGTTCTCCGCGGAGAATTCCTTTTTGAGGAACTCGGCAAACGTCTGCATGCCGGCGACATCCTGGAGCATGCGCTCGAAGGATGTGCCCCAGCTGCCGGGGCCCAGTTGCTCGGGCGGCGCCAGCTCCAGCGTCGACTCCCCAGCGCCGCCGGCCTTGACCATCACGCTGGACGGTGGCGCCGGCGTCGTGAGTATTTGCGGCACCTGGAAGAGCGCCAGCGGCTGCGGCTGCGGCTGCTTGGCCGCCTTGAGCTCGTCCAGCATGAGCGACTTGATGTACACATCGTTGTCGGAGGCGTTCATCGAGGCAGTGCGGCGCACTAGTGGACTGCTCCCAGCTGCTGGCTTGGCCACCTTGTCGGTGCGCGACGTGCGGAACGATGACTGACCCCAGGCGCGGCGGAAGGGCGAGGCATTGGAGGGCAGTGCGCGGTTCTGGAAGAGGGAAAGGCAGGAGAAACAGAAATTAGATAACGCATTTACAGATAAATTGTGCTCTATGCTATAGTAGAACTAAGAAATACCCTTCGTATAGATCGATTATAAATTTGTTGATTTAAGCTGTTGTGGGAAACGGATCCAAGGAATATTCTTTAAGGGTTTTTATTTTTTTCTTTCTATAATTAGTTCTTCTTATTTTATTTTAGCTAAACTGCTGCTAAAGATCTATAGAATATATATATTCTTTATATAATAAATATTTCTAATGATTGTTAGATCCATAGATAAATATTCCACATATTATTAAATTCGTTCTTATTTTATTTTATTTATTTATTTATTCTTGTTATAGATAAGTTTGCAGATTTGAATTTTAAAAAACAAAAAGTCTTGCATAAAAATATCCAACTTTAAATAGATAGTTCTTATGGCAGCTTGATGTAGTGACTGTACGTCCGACTTTGGCATATATACGGCCCTCAACTATAACAGGTATCTTTTCAGAGTTCCATCAAGATAGTTTTAAAACTGAGATTCTATTTAGCATAAAAATGGACAGACAAAGGGACATGTTTATGTTGACTTGATTGTTGATACTGATCAAGAATATATAAATATAAATATACTTAATGAGTCTATACGATCTATAAGATACCCTGTAAGTGCGGATTGTGTCTTTGACATCATTTTCGACTAGCTCTCTATGCATATCAAAATTCACTACCTCTAACTGCTATTGCTCAGAGCTATGCGCACTTGGTAAGCGTATTCAGAGCCGTGTTGGAGTTCAAGAACCCCGCAACTTTATTTTCATGGGCAATTTACAAGTACAAATTGGGGGAAGGGAGGAACTGGCCGATCATGTCTGTCATTATCACGGCCAAGCCCCGAACAGACGACACGATAAACTTTTGAACTTTTATTTTTTTAGAAGTTGAGGCTTCACTTTGTGAGTGTGTGTGTGTGTGTGTGTGACGCATGCAACAGCAGCATGTAGCAACAACAGTTGCCAGCAGTTGGCAACTATTGGTTGCCAGCTCCTCCCCAGCCCCTACGCCCAACAATTCTAATTGTGTGAACAAATTGTAAAGCCAGCCTCTGTATGTGTGTGTGTGCGTGTGTGTGTGTGTTTGTGTGTGTGTGTGTTTGCATTGTGATGAGTGTTGTTTCTGGGACTGCCTGCCGGTCAATCCATTTGCAGCACTTTGCTGATAATCATTCTTGTCAGACAAACTCGGAGCTGTTACCCGCCGCTATTTATACATATTTTCCATATATATGTTTTGTGTTTGCCTTTCGTATACCTTCCACCCGGTTCTCATGAAAATGGGTGAAAATAGTCATAAAATAAAGTTGTTCAAACGAATGCAGCAGGCTAATGTCCGGCCTAGATATGAGGGGCTTATGGTTAATTAAATATAGTTGAATTATAGTTGAGTACACTCAGAGAAATGGGCTACTTAAAATTAAATAAAAATGTTTAAAAATAACTTAAACAAATAATATTAAATATAAAGAAATCAGATCAATAAGTATAAATTTAAAAACCGCTTACTTAATGATTCATTAATAAATAATCAATTAATTTGTAAAATTAATAAGCTCAGTTTAATTTTTTAACAATATTATTCTGATCATATTCAAATTTGATAAGCTCATGTTACTAAAGCTTAACGATAGACTAGAATTAGCACTAAATATACGCTATAGGGTATCTGCTGGTCACGCACATTTAACTGGCTCGCATTAATATTTGTGCATTTCCCTCCGGCGGGTCGCTTGTTTAACGATGCTTTTGTTGCCGCAAAGATTAATGAATTCTGTTTCTAAGCTCGAGTTTCGCATTAACTAAACATAACGCACGGAATATGTCTACGTATAGGAATAACTATTATATCTGTATATATATTTATAGGTATGTGTGTGAGTGAGAGAAATTTGAAACGTTTCCGGTTCGTCGCGTAGCCCGCAAAGGGGCAAAGTCAATTTTGAAGCGTTCATTAATAGAAACCAATTGGTTCAACTCGCATGAGATGACTTTGGGATCGGACAATTGCCGGTCTCGAGAAATGAAAGCTGTCCCGAGATGTGCCGATGCCCAGAGATATGCATTCCAAATGGAACTGTGCTGACACACGACAGATAATCACGTTGGCCGAGCTCAAATTCTATGGTTATCCAAGTTTTTTCAATTTATATTTCATTTAAAATCAATTAAGGCAACTAAACTGAAATTTGATAATTCCTATGTTCATAGACTATATTTGTAGACTTTTATAAGTTTATATTGTCCTCTAATATAATTAACAAAGCAAATCGTAAGTTATTATTTAGCTTAAACTTTTGTATGTTTCATTAAATATAGGAAAACAATTATATATACATGCACACATTTGTAATCAGAATAATAAGCCGTATTGACTCAACCATTCAAAAGATTAAAAAATTGATTACTTGCAGTAATAGAAAATAAGTTTGACATTTCTTTTAATTTTCTTTTCTTAATGGTAAAATTAACGATGTGAAGCGAATGTAGCAGCGGAAAATGTCAATATATTCATATATAAAGGATCTTAGAACTTAAATAAAAAATTAATTAGAAGTTCCTACTGCTATTTAAATATCTTCGCTTAAGTTTGAGTAAAAATGTAGAATTAAATTATGAAGGCATATACTTGTAAAAGGAATGAATTGACGAATTAAAGAAAATAGATTTTCATAATTATAATTAAAGAATTAAACTATGATTTCTGACATAGTTCACTTTTCGATTATTATTATTATTGTATTATTATTTAGAAGTTACAATAGTGTTCCATAATTTTACGTTCAGTGTATGTTGTGAGTTTAAAAAGCTTTTGAGTGTTTCTCATATTTGATGGACGTTTTTAAGAAAAAAAAGTCCCAAAATTGACAAAATGACGCAATGAGCGTAAAGTGTATACAAGTGATAAAAGTTTAAACAATGGGTGCTCCAACTTATCACAAAGTACACATACATGTACATAAATATGTACATAGAAATTGGGTCAAAAAGAAGAGCAGAGTGTAGAATGCAGGCCCCCAAGCGAATGCACAACTTCAGCTTTTTTCTTACTTAATTTGAACCCGTGGGGCAAAGGGGACACAACAGACAGCAACGGGTTCAAATGTGTTGGGGCAACAACAAAAAAAAACATTGTGTTTTTTATATAAACGCAACAAGTGAGACAGCTATACACCAGCATGTAATTGAGAGCGACAGAGAGGGAAGTAACAAGTGAACGCAGCAAAGCGAACATAAATCAGCGTTGATTGCCAAACAATAGCAACAGAGGCAGGGGGAGGGGTGGGGTGGGGGGAGGTAGGAGGGGGCCTATTGTGGCAATCGGCAGCGAGTGACGCGCTTTGCTAAGTAGGAAATGAGCAATTTGCCAAAGTAAATAATTAAAATAAATAAATGACACAAACAACGCGCTCGATGCGTTACAATTCGCAAAAGAAAAAAACATAAAAATAAAGTCAATTGGAAAATTGAAAAATAAGTGAAGCAAAGCGAAAGCCAAAGCTAGGCAACAATTCAATTGCCACACACACACAGACACACACAAGCACACGGAACACACAGTTAAGCAGGTTGTTTGCCAGCGCATAATGCAGAAACTACTGTGCCACGCCCCGTGCGGCAGCGCCCCCTCCTTGCCTTAGAGTGTTTGCATGCTTGAGTGGACACTGAGCATGGACAATTTTTTTTATGTTTCTGCCTCCTATATATTTTCGAAGTCATCAACAAAGCTGCAACCGCTGCTGCTGCTGCTGCCCCCTGCCACAAATTGTGGCATGCCAACTGAAGTTGAAGTCATTGCGCTGAGTTTGCATTCAAAGTCGATGATGTCTCGATGCGAAAGCCACAACCAAGAGGCGAACAGGCAAACGGAAAACAACAAAAAATAAACAAACAAAAAATCCCACGAGTAAATTAACTTGAATGGCTTTATCTCGGGTTACCCCTCCCCGGCTGTAATCTGTCTATACGGCTTAGCCGTCAGAGCGGCAGCGTTAAAGCATGAACTAATGCGATATCTAAAAGTAATACGATCCATATAAAAGTTTATAAAGCCAACTGCACAGTAAGAAAAGTTGGTTTCTGTTTTAAAGGAATTTTGTTATTTATATGAAAAATATTCGAAAAATGGTTTTAACAGAAACACAAAAAAACAATTATTTTAAATTAGGAAAATATAAGAAACTTAAAAGATTTAAATTAATTGATATATATCATTAACAAATAATTACCCGCACTGCCAAAGTATCTTGAAATGATGTAAAAATGAATGAGAGAGATAGAAACAGAACTTCTATTGATTGAGAGAGCGCAAGCTGTGACATTTTGAGATCGAATATTCCAATAAAAATGGAATTTTATAATTTCAATCTAAACTAGCAATATTTTACAGTGTATACATATATATAGCCGGCGCTTAGTTCGGTGAAACCTGTGGTAATTGGAGCCGGCTCCTGGCAAGCTCAAAAAAGCCGAGCGAAAATTCTTGACGGTCTGCTGAACTGCTCGTGAAATTGAGATTGTAAATTGTCTGAGCTATTGTTGAGTCGTTTCCTGGCTTAATAACTATGCAAATGAGTTTCATAATAATTAAGTTAAGTTGAACAAATGTTAAACGAGCCAGTTTCGGGCTACTTCAAAGCTGGCAAATCTGATAAGCCGCTTAAATCGGAAACTTTGCTGAAATCTAAAAACCTGGTAAACAACGTACTTTGAGATACATCACGTAGTTTTAGGTAGATAGGCCGAAAAGACAGAAACTTTCTTGGAAAAAGCCCCATGGCAGAGAGAAACCAAACATACATATACATATGTATGTAGACAATAGATACAATATCTTTTTTAGACATTTGTGAGATAATTCGCAGAAACGCGACACAATTTCGCAGAAGTGCTGATAAATCATGAGCGCACAAATAAACAACACTGCGAATTTCGAATATCCTATCTCCGTTGTCACTGGCAATTGTCGAATGAAAAGAGCGAGAGTGAGTGAGAGGGAGAGTGAAAGATAGCTCTCGCGAGTGGGCGTTTCGCAATTACTTTATGCTAAAGGGAGAGCGCATACACACATACATGCAAGCCGCTCGTTACGCATGCTAATCACAGAATACGAACTAACCATAGTTGGCAGTTGGCGCTGGAGAACCTACCCGCACACGCAGACGCAAACGCAGTTGCAGTTGCAGTTCGAGTTGCGTGCTTTGTTTTTGATTCCCTCTATTTCGCTTATTTTAGGTATTCCAAAGGCGTGTCATCGCTTTGCGAAATTTTCGCTGTGTTTGTGTATGTGTGTGCGTGCGTCGTGTGAGTGAGAAAGCGCAAACGTGCCGCTTTTGTCAACAAAACACAAAACTTAACTGTGCACTTTTGCTTTACTTTCGGTTGTTATTTGCTATTGTGTTGTTGCTTTTGCTCTGCTCTTTGGCATTGGCTTTATAATTACTTTTTAGTGGGTATATTTGTTTTTATGCTTTTTTTCACACACACACACACTATTTTCTGTCACACGTTCTGTTCCAAGGCGAGAGCGTCGTGTCTCTGACTCGCAGTCCCAACGTGTATAAAGTAACTGACGTCGTCTGTTGTTGTGCTCAGCCAGCTGCTGATCGGGCGGTACATACATACAAGCGAACATGTACAACCAATTGCAACATAAACCACAGCGAACAGACAAGTTGCAAGGGCACACAAACTGGGGGCTGCTGGGAGCGATCCAGAAAATGGATTGAAATGCTCGGGCAGGCTTAAGTAGTAGACTGGGCATTAGGGGTGGCCACACCTGTGTTGCCACACAAATGCTGCTCAATCTTTGCGAGTAGTCTTCCAGAAATGTACATTCAAACATGTAAGTTCGCTGCGGTTCGATCAATCTGACTCCCTCGCTCGAGCTCACCTACACACTTGTTCGATCCCGCTTGTTTGCTCTTTTTCGAAATTCGAACTCGCTGTGCAGCTGCCTTTGTGTGCGAGCGTTTCGAGTTATGGCTTACTCATATTGTTATTGTGTTTGTTTCTTTTTTTTTTTTTGTTGCTGTCTGTATTTTTTTCTTTGTACCTCTTTGTTTTTGCTTCGCTGTGTTTGCCTATTTACCTGACACCGGCTGCTATTTTCGCTTTTGTTGTCTCGCTTATTGCTTATGAATGAAATACACACACACACACACAACGAGCACATATGTTTGTAAATCGTGGGTGTGTGCTCGATCTCTGTCGCTCTTACACTCTCGCTGTCTCTCACTGTGCATATTTGGCTTGGGGGCAGCTGGCCCGCTAATTAAACGTTTACTGACGTTAGCAATTAATTTAGTTGCCAAGACATTTTGTTTGTTTTGTTTGAGGGAGTGTGTTGTTTTTCGCTTTTGCTTTGCCAATTTATATCGCATTTTTGTTAATTCTAAAATGTGATGCCCATATAAGTATGCAGCAGAAATTTTAATGAACTGGCTAAAAACACATGGAAGAATGCTGCAAGTAAATAATTTGTGCTAAAAATAACCAAAAGCGGCGCAAATAAATTAATGCGCCCATTTCGATGCCAAATAAACAAAGAGCCAAACAATTGAAATAATTAAAATGCCAAGCAATTACAGCAACAACAGCAACAAAGAAGGGGAGCCAAAATGCGGGCAACTGTCGACTGTTGCGTATTTAGCTGATAAATTAACTTATTTTGCACAGCGCAAAGAAAATGTGAAAGAGAAAGAGGGGGGTTGGGTTGGGGCTAAACAAAGATCACGCGTGGCGGTTAACACATGACCATATGAAAAGCTCAAGATTCCCTTGGTACACTGCGAGAAATAACCATAAGATTTGTTCCCAAATCATGCAGAATGCTACAATTAGATACGGTGGAAGTTTTTTTTTAAAATTTGTTCAATTAACAACCAAATTTAACAATTAAGAATAATTTTCAATTAATAGAGAAATATTCGAAAAATATATGTTCTTTAGTTAGATTTATAGCTGAGTTTTTCTCTCAGTGTGCCGTGTGAACCACCAGAACCATATGGTCTAACATAGTTTAATTGTTATTTATGATTTGTTTAGGTTGAGCTAGTTGGACGGCACTTAAGTACCGCTACGCAAATACTTTAGGCAAATATTTGTTAACAGTTTATTTTCCCAAATCGTAAAGAATTTATGTAATTTTTGGTATATATTTTCCTTTCTTTTTTTACAATTTGCTGTGTACACACTGGCATTAAATTAAATATCCGGCAGCGGTTGCCCGCCATTGTTGTTGTTGTTCTTTTTACGTTAATTTTATGGCTGGCAGCAATGCGGGTCATCTGCGTTCCGGCGATCAAGCGTTATTTAAAGCGGAAGCAGTCTATATGCACAAATATGTGCATGCATATGTATATGAATATATGATATATAGATTCTCATATATGGAAAAGAGCTGTTGAATGGTGTTTGTGGGCATTCCTTGTGTGTAATTTTTTATTTTATTTATTTTTTTTTTTTTTTTTGGTTTTTTGGTAAATGATTCACATTTGTGAAGACTCTATTCACGTGGGCGGAATGACCGCGTGCTCATCAGCAATTTTTTGGGGGAATTATGGAAAGTGAAATGGGCATCGCGTCGCCCATGCAAATTCAACAATTAGAAAGCCATTATGGAAAAAAATACAATTGGCAATTCAATTCAACAATTTTAATTTGAATAAATTTACACTTTTGTGTACTTTTTGGATTTCATTCAATTTGTAGCTTTTCACTCAGCGTCAGAATAGACGTCACACTTCAGGGAAATGAGTCGATCCTATAAAATTTTTTAGCATTTGCATGATAATAAGTAATGAGTCAAATAAACGTCATTATAGGCTATTCAAGGGAAAGTGTTAATTGCTTCATTATTATTATCATCAAGCATATTAAATATATATGTAGCTATGCCTACTAACATAGCACATTTAATGATAATTACATGTTCTTTAAATAAGAGATTAATCGGTATTAGATTGCTTAAAAAAACGAGAAGCCTAAAAATTCCAATATATGTTACTATTCCATAGAAAAATACAAAAGCATGTTTTCGCTCGCTAAAAAATTAGAACTGGTAGAAATTCAAATATTCTATTAATTAACATCAATTCTTGTTTATTTTCCAGACCCCTTTTTTGTTATTTATTTAACACTTAAGAATTCCCAAGAAACGTTGCCAATTGAGTCTAATTAATGTAATATAATATATATATATATATATATATATATATATATATATATATATATGTATATATACATATATATATATATCCCAAATTGCATTGAAGCTCAACTATTTTTTATATATATATCCCAAATTGCCTTGAAGCTCAACTATTTGCTGCTTTAATCAGCAGATTTATGCCCAAACAGGGCTGCTAATGGGGAATCCTGAGATTAAAATTATTATTATTTTTTTTTTCAATAGAAAAAGTACCAATTTACTTTACTTTTGAAATTATAAAACTTCAGTAAGGAACACATTCTTTTTAATTTCAATGTAGAATTTGTTGTTGCAAATTAATTCTTTTTCATGTTTAAATTGAGCCTTTAGAAATTCATATTTTCTGCCAATTTGGTTCTTTTTACTATACGACTCCTTGAAACTGATTTATTAAAATACGCTTGACTGAACTTTTAAACAATTTCGACAGCATATTTGAACAGGAACCTCCAATGTGTATAGATCGACACATTGTCTTTGATCTCTACTGCGCTATTTGGAACCTTTTGGCAAAACAAATCCAATTCGCGGGACTGCGAATGTGAATTGTTTTGTTGGCACGCGATAAACCCTTGGAACATGAATTGAGGAGATAGCACGGCGTATTTACAAACAGGTTGATTTTTATTGGGATCATAAACTATAAGTAAATGTTGTACACAGTATTTAAAGAGTAATTAAACCTAGGCTAGGTGTGAGGCGAATCGCTACTAAATCGATCAGAATTATGGCAAGGTAAACAGTAAACACTGGCTGGCACGGACGGGCGGACAAAAGTGCCGCCATATGGACATCGAATGGGGCACTCGAATACGCCGAAATGATTGAAGATGATTCGAACGTAAATAAACAACTGGCTGGGCAGCAATTATGCGCGGCTTAAACGTAAACAAATGCACTTAAGATCTAATGGAACGCAGCTGGATGAGACGCGGCTCCTGCCTATGGAAGGGGGGGGTGAAGTGAAGAGGGAGGAGGAGCTAGTTTTGCTTAAAAGTGACTCACGCGCATCACGTTGCTGACATCGCCAAGGGGGCGCTGCTGCTGCTGCTGCTGTTGTTGCTGCTGCGGCTTGGTGAAGTCCAGCTGCTGCATTGCATCCGGATCGCTGAGCGAGCGTCGCAGCGTTGTGATGGAGGCGCGTTTGGCGTGAAACGAGCCGCGCAGGAAGCGCGCAAACTCGCTGGCCGCACTCTTGCCCGCCTTGCAGACGCCACGGGGCGGCGTCACCTTGAAGCTGGGCAGCAGCGGGGCGTGCAGCTCGAAGCTGGAGTCCGGCGAGATGTTGCGACTGTTCGAGCAGCAGCTGCCCGACTGTGACGTTAGGTTGGAGCTGGCCGAGCTGATGCCATCGTCGTGTTCCTCGTCCTCGGAGCCGAGCGGCTGGCAGCCCAGCTGCTCCTGCTCCTGATGATCCTTGGCCGCGCTGACGCGCAGCAGCACGGGCGAGCCGGCCCGGCTGGTCTCCGGCTCCGGTTCGCTGAGCTTGCGACTGCCGCTGCGCCGCTTGGCCGCCGAGCTGAAGAACTGGAGCACACGGGACGCGCTGCGGCAGCTGCGTCGCTCCGCCTGGACGCGAGCCAGCGCCATGGGCGGCGGCATCAGATCCTCGGCCTCGGCGGCTTTGCGCGGCACATGCGTGCCCTCGACGGCCAGTTGGCGATCGTGATTGTGCTCCTGATCGTGCTCGTGCTCCTCCAGCTCCTGCACGGGCTCGATGTGGATTTGCGGCGATGCACTGCGTCGACCGCTGGCGCTGCGGTAAATCTCTTTGGCCTTGCGGCACAGAAACGGCGACATGCACTTGGCCTTGGGCGTGGAGGCCAGCGATTGGCGCGCCTCGAAGTCGCGCACGAAGCGCGTCAGCTGCTCCCGATCCAGCTCAGTAAGGCAGCGATGGCGCTGGTGTCGCCCAGTGGGCGTGGCAACAGCGCCCGCCATCAGCCGGGGACTCTGCAGGATGTGCTTGATCTCAAAGCTGGCATCAAAGCAGCTGCCCGAGTCGTTCAGCTGGCCCAGGGACTGCACAAAGCGCTCGACCATGTTGGAGATGTCCTTGTTGTTGTTGTTGTTGTCCTTGTTGGTTATTTTTGAGTGTTTCTGGCTGACTGTATCTGCAGTGCTCACTATAGCGCCGTTGTTCATGTCGCGCACGTTGGTGTCTAATGTGGAATACAAATTGTGTTGTTTTCTTTTTATATTTCTCTACTAGCCGCAATTAAAACGCAAAGTTCTCGACCAGGTTGTAAAGATGGGCGTGCTTTTGGCTTGCCTGTTCGCGTTTAACTGAATTTTCCAGTCCAAATGCCACGGCAAAGGTAAACTTGCGAGCGTCTCACACACACACACACACACACAGTCGAGATCGACACATACGAAATGCGGGAAAACCATTTTCGCGCTGGAGAATAAAATGTGCGTTTGCCGCAAAACGAGGGGCACAGGTGGTTTAAGGCGGGAGGGGAAGGAAGGGGGGCGCATTGCAGCAAAAAAAGGCGCCTGTGCCCAAGTCTGACGCACTTGAGACGACACAGATGTGACTGGCAAATGACGCTGACAATGACGTCTTCAAGTCGCTATTCCTGCTATTTGAGTACACTGGGAGAAAAAACCAAGAACTTTTTGAATAAGCCTAAAATTCCTGAATATAACACTCAAGTAGAGTACACTCAGAGAAAAACATGAATTTCGTAGTTCAATGTAACGTTCAAATTTCTTAACTAGACAACAAATTGCGGGCAATATGGAAATTTCTTAACTAGAGAACAAAAAATTTATTTCTAAAATAAGCTAAATAATTTTTACCTTAAGCAACATTGTAGTTGAGTAGTAGTAATGAGTATTATGAAGATATTTCAGGAATTCTCTTCCTATTCATACAAAATTTCCGATGGATTTTGCCATGAAGAATGTTTCATTCTTAATTAGGGTATATTCAACAGTGAAATATTTTTGAAATTTTAAGAACAAACGTATAACCTTTTCAAATGGATTTGAAAGCAATTTAGAGCGGTGTTTTTGTCTGAATGTAATTTTTGCAATTTCATTTTTTAAAATGACAATTCTCTTTTTATGGATTTCTGCTTTCCTTTTTGCTGGCCAATTGCCACGTGCTGCGCATGCCCAATGAGTTGGCCAGTTTTCATTATATACATATACATATTGAAATACAACTATGGAAATGATGCGTCATTTATGGCAACTAAAATATAGAAATTAATAGGGACTTATGCAATAGGTTAGCCCCAATGCATTGCGGATATGCGAATTTTTGTTTTTAATTTCAATGCGCAATTTCGTGAAATAAGCCAACTCAACAAAACAAAACATATATTTTGGGGCGTCAAATAGGTTTTGGAATGGAAAATATTACGATGGGTCGTAAATTAGCTGCAAACTTACATTTTGATAAACTTACAACTACCCTATACTTTTGCTCTTTGAGCTGAAGCAAAAAGCGAAAATTTAGAAAATGGTTCTAAATATGTATAAAAAATCTTTATTTAATATTAAATATTGAAGATGTTGAGATGCTATAGAAAGTATAATAGGTATTTTTGAATATAAGATAAATATTGAATAATTATAATACAATTTTTAAATTATTTTTGATTTAGGACGATGCTTCATTGCTTAGTAATATTAGTATTATTATTATCACAATATATTTTTGGAGCATTTTGTTCAGCGTAGTCGAAAACTTGCTTTCCTGCCTAATATACCCCATTTACCAATATAGTTTAAACAGCGCATAAAACAGCGGTAATTATCGCAGCAGCGATATATTTATGAGCATTCCAAAGTTCTTAAATTGATCGTGTGCCATGGAATTCGACTGGCTCCCTGAACGTACTATATGGGCCACCGTTAAGGCCATTAACAAACACCTAGCTTATCAATATGGTAAACAACGGCGGGGTTGGGGGCGAGAACGTTGCGTGACTAAACCAAAATGCAGAGGTAGTATAGATATATAGATATATATGTGGTCAAACTGCTCAAATGCAATGCTTAAGATAAAAGCCAAGTTGGAAAGGCTCAAAGGCATTAATGTCGGGCGGCTTTCTACTAGTTGAGGTAAGTACTTAAATGAAGGAAATGAGATTAAATGGTAAACATTTTATATGCCATGCATAAATTATGATCACGCCCACTTTGCCCGGATGATGTGTTCTGCTCTGCTCAGAATTCTAGATGTCATCCGGCGACAAAAGCATTGCCTTTGTGTATTTTTCTATAGAGCATTATCAATTGATCATTGTATAATTAACAACAGCGATCGCTAAAAGTCACGACGGCTTGTGAATAAGCTATAGTATATATGTATTTACATGCATATAAGAAGCTGCTCCTAGCAAAAAATGACTAACCTCCACTTGGAGAAAACATCAAGCAATTTGGGCTTACATCAAATAAACTACGAACAATAGGCTTATTTCAAAATGGTTTTAAATTCTATAAGATTCTAACACAAAACATTTTAGAATTTATAACAAAATTCTTGTAATATATATTAATAACTAACTTTTTTTTTAATTTTACATTTTTCCTAATTTTGTGCAATATTTTTGAAAACAAAAATGATTTATATATAATTTTTAAATATTAAAGAATTAAAAGAAATTAATTAGAGATTATCTTTATGGCCCGGTCTTACTAGAATTGAAAACGACGTTTTTCTTCGAGTGTAGAGACCCCTTTCATCCCCTACAAAACTACGTCTCTCGCTTTTGATGAAGGCAAAGATCAAAGCGACTTTTGCAGTGGCTGTGACATCATTTTACAGGCTATCAAATAGTCGAATAATACTTAAAAGAAATCTCAGCTTGTAGCATTATTCGATAGATTGTGTAATTTCCTAGCTAACGATTGCAATAATTGTCTTGTCTAGTCGAAATTCCATGGAATGCCAAATTGTAAGCATATTGCCGACTATTTTTGGCATTTTAAATGGAAATGTCGAATACAGAACACAGAGAGATTTAAGTGGAAGCCAGAGGTGAATTTTATATGGGCAATATTAATGAGGGAACGTTCCAAAGCAACAGCTGCTGTGAACGGGCCCCAAAATTCTAGTTAAACGGCGAACGTGCGAATACTTTGCGTTTTAATTGTAGTGTTAAATCTTTTGTTTATTTCTTTTATAAAGAGTTCTAGGTAAAGTTTATAAAAAAAACCATCACACACACACACACACATGCATACTTATGCATTAATCAAATTTGTCTGGCGGGAAAATACACAGGCCAAATTTATATAAAAAAAATAATAAGTTCACAACTTTCTATTTGGGGGTATTTTTAAAAACGCGCGCGATTTAAGCGCGATACCAGCGATTTTCACGCGTTTTTTGAATGACGTTGCTTGGATTGGGGGCGATTTTGCGTTTATTTACGCAAAAAATAACCTCCGGGCAATTACATGAAATATTTTTAGAGCATAATCCAATGGTGTGCGTGTGTGTATGTGTGTGTGTATATGATGTGTGCACACTTTATAATCTGAAAAATATTTGCATGCTCTTTTGTTATTGTTATTGTTTTTATAAATTTTTTTTTTTTTACTTTTTCGCGTTTTATTTTTGGCGCACAAACAAGCCTTGTGGCTCAATTTAGAAATGCGTTTGTTTTCTTAGCACATGGTAAGACCGATGATTTCTCCACATACACAAATTTGAAGGGGGCTGAGCGGGGGCTCCGTGTCGGCAGTAATTAGCACGGCTCGAATATGAATTTATATTGCTCTTTGCGAATATTCAATAGCACTTTGTTATTTTTTTTTATCGATTCATTAAGTTTGTGAATAATTTCTTATTTTATTTTATTTTGCTGTTCATGCGTTTCGTACGAGCTGTGCTCTAAGACTGACTCACGCGCTGTGAGCGCTGTTAACGTTTCACAGTTGTTAACTTGGCTCAGTAAAAACAGCAACAACAAAAGGCAGCGGCAGCTGTTGAGCGGAGCAGTTGGAAAAGAGCGCGTGCGCGCGTTTTTATTCGCTGTCTGTTGGTGGATGAAGGGGAATGTCGTTGTTGTTGTTGTTAGTGTTACTGTTTCTGTTGTTGTTGTTATTGCTACCACCAGTTAGTCACTGGCACTTGTTATCGAGGGTACAAAGCCAGAGCCACAGCGAGAGCCCGATTCAAGCCCAGAGTCAGGTGTTTTCGTTTCGCTCGATGTCAGCTTTGTAATTTAATTCCATTTTTTTAGAGAGTGTGCAAAAAGGGCATATCGACTATTTTTTATATATTATTCATATTGTTAAATATTTTATTCTTTATTTTAATTCATATCTATTCAACAGCATTTGCGCTGTAACCTAAATCTCTATGTTGCATTTAGAGAGTTTAGAAAAAGGTATATTCAATATTTATAGGGTATTTAATGCAGCGACATATGCATATAGATACATAAGAAGTATATTTAATTAAAAAACTGGAAATAAACAGGAGACATTCTATTTATTTTTTTATATTTATCTACATTTAACATATCTATGTATTAATATGTATTTTTTATTTAATTATTTATCTGTTAATCATATTTAACAGAGTCTCTCGCGTAATTACGCAAATGTCTATTTCGAATATTATTTTAAGGTAAAGGGCCTACCGAACATTTATATGGTAATTACAACAAAAATTATTATTGAATTAGGCGCGATTCATTTTTTGTATAAATTACATCTGTAATACAGATATTTTTCTAACATATATATATATATTTTATAAAACTCTGGCGACTTCTTAACCAAGCAATTTTTAAATTATACAGAGTATTAAGCAAAGAACATTACTCGATAGTATTAACATTGTCTCTATAAACTATATACAATTATGTTGCTCGTAAATTAGATTACCTATTTATTATTATTATATATTTAAATATTTCTTTTATTTAGGCAAATTAAATTTTGTTCTTATATATAAGGAAGCTTTCCAGCATAAGTTTCTATGAAACAGCTTTTATTTAATAGGGTTTTTTCTCATCATCTTCGGTAATCATAAGGGGATTATTCCGGGAGGTCTTAATCATATCAATTGGCAGGCTATATGCAAATTGGACACATCATGTTTTGATTATTCAAAATCATTGTTGTGAACATATGCTGACGTACTTACTGCAGTAATTGTTATTGTTTTTGTTTTGCTAAATATATGTATGTATATATTTTATTATTTGTTTTAAGAAACAAACGCAGCTTTTGTTGTTCGATAGTCTAAATTTAAATGGATTGTATTAATAAATTATTCGCGCTTGGCCTTTGGCTGAGCCGTGTGTGTTGATAAGCGTCTTATCAGCGGCAGCAGCGACTGTTTTTGCGGCAAACAGCTGGCGAATTACACAGCTGAAGTCTTTAAGATATAGAACATAATGCATAACATTCTTGGCGTATCGCTTAGATAACTGAAACATATAGAGTCTATATAGTACAGAGAACGTGCACATTCGCATGCAGTTGCAGCACATTGCAATGGCTTCCAATTCCCACAGCTTGTCAGCTGGCAAATACGTTATGAAACGTTGCTGGCAAAGGCCGCTTGGTGGTTTACCGTACTGTACAATAAGTCAAATGCAGTCAAATGATTTCGACCGACCTGCGCATTTCCCATGACATTCCGCTGGCCATTGGAGCGCGCCGGAAGGAAGCAAAAGGCCGCAAAAGAAATTGCGCCAAGTGCCTGTTTTCATTTTCCAGCTGACGACGCTGCTGCCGCTTGTGCCGACAGGGGTTGTTTTCCGACGGACACCTGCAACGGCATGTGCCTTGTGGCAGCTTGCCGCTAAAAACAAAAAGGTCGCATTTGTCTGGGGCAACCTGTTAGCGGCGATCCCTGTGCCGGATTGCGTGTCGTGAAAGGAAGGTCTTTAATACACACACACGTAAATATATATACATATACATATACCCACAGTCACATAGATTTCGTGTAAATAAGTTTGCGGTTTGCAGCAAAATACACATATTATATATATATTATGATGCACTACCTACGTCAATTGTAAAAGTTTTAAAAATATACCCAAACCACAATTACAAAAAACAATACCATTATAATTATAGTAAAGTGTGTTTTTTTTCTAATTATTGCAAATACATAATCACACAAATCACAAACACATAATTACACTAAACATTCGCCTTCAACTTGCGAAATTTGAAGTCAAATAAGTATATCCTTTATAAAGGGAATAATAGTTTTGTGCAAATGTATGAAACAGGCAGAACGAAGTATCTCACACCTAATCAAGTATATATATTCTTGACGAGCTGAGTCTATTTATCTTATAACGTACTACAAATTAAATTAGGATCATGTTCTTAGTTTAAAAGATATTGCACCGTGAATTTGTTGTGGGAATGCAAGGATGTTGAAATGTATGTGAAAACAGGGTTCAGGGTATCTCTTAGTCGGGCGCTCTTTACTAGAGCTCCTTGTTTTATTAATAAAATTTTATGAATTAATCAAACCAATTATTAAATTCAATTCTCTATAAATTTATATTGCAAATTTAATGCGTAACTGAAGAAATCAATTAAAATATTAATGAAATATTACTATGATCTAAGTCTATGTATTGAAATTTAGCATTCTATAACTTTATGAACATTAATAAATTGAGATATATTATATTTTCGTCGATAAACTGTATAGAAAATTAAAAATGTTGTAATATTTTGAAAAGCATATATTCAAAATATTTAAAAGAAACATTTCGGTTCAGGCTTCAGTTTGAAAATGGTTGTAAATTATAAAAGTAGATTAAAATTCTGGATTCAAATTTGGTTGACTCAAATCTGGTTTGCAATATTGCTTTGTATACCCTTGGAAAATGTAAATTTCATGTGTAAACTTTTAACTAACACTTGATATTGATTCCAAAATATTCCTGGCAACATTTTATCTATTCCAGGGCCATATTTTTTCGTATACAATGCATTAGTTAACAGCCTGAGTAATATCCACAACTAATGGTAAGGCAGGTGTCTACGCTGCAAAGACTAAAGCAAACATGCGCCATCAAACTTAACACGAATTGACTAATCAGAAAATGATATCGCCCCTGCGCTGGGGTTGGCGCCGAACAACAGCCGCAAAGGGGGAGGCCAAAAATCGGGCAACCATTAAAAAGGTAACAAAGTGTGTCGACTCGTCGACATGAAACACATTTGTGTTCTAATTTCAGCTGACATTGTATGGGCATGTATGTATATACTATATACCATAAATATATACTATAATGTATGTGTATTTGGTTTGTAATTACAAACATAACCGGTCGGTCAGTCAGCCAGCGGTCATGACTTTTATAAAAAAAGGTCAACTTAGCAGCGGTTAAAATACATTTGAAACTAAGGACACAGTGTACAGTCTAGTCTAGATTTAGCATTATCAAATCTGAAATTTTCTTTGCTTACCGCACTGTCCTCCGAGTAGAGACCACAAGCGAGTCCTCGAAATGACATTTTTGCACTTTAAAACTCAATTTACGTGAGGTTCTTAACGTTTTTTTCTCTCGTTTTCTGCTTTTTTCCGCTGGCACTTAATGATAATTTATTTTTGATATACACATATATTTTATTAACGCCATGACAAAGGCAAAAAACTTAAGTTCGCTGGGCTCTTGAACTTGCGTTGAACTTTTTATGGCACAATTCTCGTTTTTTTTGTTCTTCAATTATTTTTTTGTATTTTTTGCTTCGATTACACGTCTTATGTGTTAAATAAATGTTGAAAAAAATCGCGCGAAAATTGTCGAACGTCAATTGAAAATCGACAGCGCAGCGAAAGTAAAAACGCAGCGAGTTCCCAAGAGAGCGAAAAAAAGAAAACAAATCGCGTGTCGCCAAACCAAAAATCAAACTAAATCAAACGAAATGTCAGCTTGGGCACCGGAGTGAACCCGAGGGTGGGCGCAGGGATAGCGGGAGGGGGCGGGGGCCAGTTGAACAACGTTCGCCGAGCGCCAACGCAAAGGTCAGCAGATGCCAACGTCAAATGGCGAGTTGTGTGTGTTATATTTCCCCATTAATTGCTTTAGATTGAATTAAGCGCGAACGCCGGTTGGCAGCGACAGCTGCAGAGGCAGAGGCAGAGGCAGCGGCCGCGATAGGAGCAGCGACAGCGACAGCGAATTCCCAGTTGGTTTTAGGTTGAGCCTGAGCTGGCGATATTCGTAGATGACGTCATTGGCGTTTTTATTTTTAGTGGACAACTAGTGCCGCGATTTCCGTTTCTTATCAGTACATGACGCGGACGCTGATTACCGTAAGCGGGAAACGGAGGCAAGGCGCAGACAGCAGAGGCTGCAAATGAACAACGGACGAAAACACCTATTGCAGAAGCGTCGCAGCGACTACTGAGCAACAGCAGGAACATAAACACGCGCGCCGGTATCCAAAACCCCAGACCCATACCCAGTTCCATTTCTGACAAAGAAAAATCACATGCACCAACACCAGAGCATTTTGCCCATGTGTTTGTGTTGTGTAAACCATTTTGGGGTCGCTTATCGCCAAGCGCAGAGCGTGAGTGAATGAGACAGAGAAGAGGGCGGGCGAGGGGGAGGGGAAAAGTCAGCGGCGCGATAAGCTCAACAAGCTCAGGTAACAGCCAAACGTTGTCCAGGTAAACAGAGCTATCTAACACCAATGCCGGTGCCAAGCAAAAGCTCTGAGAATGTTGCCTAATATGTATATTAAATTTGAAAATATTAAAAACGGCCAAAAAATTATATTTATTAAAAAGGTATATTTATGTACAAAGAAGTTGAAGCTTTTTGTTACTTTACTCCCCCCTTACTTATTTTGAACAAATTTTTTTTTTTTTATATAGATTCGGGAAATTTTATTTTATTTATACCAAAATTAGTATAAAATGCAACTTTAAAATTGATTCTAGGGGGGATTGATTTTTTCTGTCAAAAATCGTGTCAAAATTGACATAAATTTAGACATATAAGGTTCCCGAACCCGTACTGTTTAGATTTGAAACTGCCATAACTTTGTCAAAAGTGGACCGATTTTCACAATGTTTACAATTTTCATTATGGTTTTACCTCTAATTTGATTTTGTATTTTTGTATTTAAACTTAGTTTGAATTTGAAAAAAAAAATTTTTTGATCTTTTTCCAAAAAAAAATCCTTTACTCCCCCCTTACTTATTTTGAAAAACAATTTTTTTTTTATTCTAGAATCGCGAAATTTTATTTTTAATCGATTGCGGGTACTAAAATTAGTATAAAATGCAACTTTAAAAGTGATTCTGGGAGGGTCGATTTTTCTGTCAAAAATCGTGTCAAAATTGACATAAATTTAGACATGTACAGTTCCCGAACCCGTACCGTTTAGATTTGAAACTGCCATAACTTAGTCAAAACTGGACCGATTTTCACAATATTTACCATTTTGATTATAGGTCGGCCTCTAGATTGATTCTGTATTTAAATTTAGTTCGAATGTGAAAAAAAATTTTTTATGATTTTTTTCCAAAAAATATCCTTTACTCCCCCCTTACTTATTTTGAAAAAAAAAATTTTTTTTTATTCTAGAATCGTGAAATTTTATTTTTAATCGATTGCCGGTACCAAAATTAGTATAAAATGCAACTTTAAAAGTGATTCTGGGAGGGTCGATTTTTCTGTAAAAAATCGTGTCAAAATTGACATAAATTTAGACATGTACAGTTCCCGAACCCGTACCGTTTAGATTTGAAACTGCCATAACTTAGTCAAAACTGGACCGATTTTCACAATGTTTACCATTTTGATTATAAGTTGACCTCTAGATTGATTCTGTATTTAAATTTAGTTCGAATTTGAAAAAAATTTTTTTTTCATTATTTTCCAAAAAATATCCTTTACTCCCCCCTTACTTATTTTGAAAAAAAATTTTTTTTTTATTCTAGAATCGCGAAATTTTATTTTTAATCGATTGCGGGTACTAAAATTAGTATAAAATGCAACTTTAAAAGTGATTCTGGGAGGGTCGATTTTTCTGTCAAAAATCGTGTCAAAATTGACATAAATTTAGACATGTAAAGTTCCCGAACCCGTACCGTTTAGATTTGAAACTTCCATAACTTTGTCAAAACTGGACCGATTTTCACAATGTTTACCATTTTGATTATAGGTCGGCCTCTAGATTGATTCTGTATTTAAATTTAGTTCGAATTTGAAAAAAAATTTTTTTCATTATTTTCCAAAAAATATCCTTTACTCCCCCCTTACTTATTTTGAAAAAAAAATTTTTTTTTATTCTAGAATCGCGAAATTTTATTTTTAATCGATTGCGGGTACTAAAATTAGTATAAAATGCAACTTTAAAAGTGATTCTGGGAGGGTCGATTTTTCTGTCAAAAATCGTGTCAAAATTGACATAAATTTAGACATGTAAAGTTCCCGAACCCGTACCGTTTAGATTTGAAACTTCCATAACTTTGTCAAAACTGGACCGATTTTCACAATGTTTACCATTTTGATTATAGGTCGGCCTCTAGATTGATTCTGTATTTAAATTTAGTTCGAATGTGAAAAAAAATTTTTTATGATTTTTTTCCAAAAAATATCCTTTACTCCCCCCTTACTTATTTTGAAAAAAAAAATTTTTTTTTATTCTAGAATCGTGAAATTTTATTTTTAATCGATTGCCGGTACCAAAATTAGTATAAAATGCAACTTTAAAAGTGATTCTGGGAGGGTCGATTTTTCTGTAAAAAATCGTGTCAAAATTGACATAAATTTAGACATGTACAGTTCCCGAACCCGTACCGTTTAGATTTGAAACTGCCATAACTTAGTCAAAACTGGACCGATTTTCACAATGTTTACCATTTTGATTATAAGTTGACCTCTAGATTGATTCTGTATTTAAATTTAGTTCGAATTTGAAAAAAATTTTTTTTTCATTATTTTCCAAAAAATATCCTTTACTCCCCCCTTACTTATTTTGAAAAAAAATTTTTTTTTTATTCTAGAATCGCGAAATTTTATTTTTAATCGATTGCGGGTACTAAAATTAGTATAAAATGCAACTTTAAAAGTGATTCTGGGAGGGTCGATTTTTCTGTCAAAAATCGTGTCAAAATTGACATAAATTTAGACATGTAAAGTTCCCGAACCCGTACCGTTTAGATTTGAAACTTCCATAACTTTGTCAAAACTGGACCGATTTTCACAATGTTTACCATTTTGATTATAGGTCGGCCTCTAGATTGATTCTGTATTTAAATTTAGTTCGAATTTGAAAAAAAATTTTTTTCATTATTTTCCAAAAAATATCCTTTACTCCCCCCTTACTTATTTTGAAAAAAAAATTTTTTTTTATTCTAGAATCGCGAAATTTTATTTTTAATCGATTGCGGGTACTAAAATTAGTATAAAATGCAACTTTAAAAGTGATTCTGGGAGGGTCGATTTTTCTGTCAAAAATCGTGTCAAAATTGACATAAATTTAGACATGTAAAGTTCCCGAACCCGTACCGTTTAGATTTGAAACTTCCATAACTTTGTCAAAACTGGACCGATTTTCACAATGTTTACCATTTTGATTATAGGTCGGCCTCTAGATTGATTCTGTATTTAAATTTAGTTCGAATGTGAAAAAAAATTTTTTATGATTTTTTTCCAAAAAATATCCTTTACTCCCCCCTTACTTATTTTGAAAAAAAAAATTTTTTTTTATTCTAGAATCGTGAAATTTTATTTTTAATCGATTGCGGGTACCAAAATTAGTATAAAATGCAACTTTAAAAGTGATTCTGGGAGGGTCGATTTTTCTGTAAAAAATCGTGTCAAAATTGACATAAATTTAGACATGTACAGTTCCCGAACCCGTACCGTTTAGATTTGAAACTGCCATAACTTAGTCAAAACTGGACCGATTTTCACAATGTTTACCATTTTGATTATAAGTTGACCTCTAGATTGATTCTGTATTTAAATTTAGTTCGAATGTGAAAAAAAAATTTTTTTCATTATTTTCCAAAAAATATCCTTTACTCCCCCCTTACTTATTTTGAAAAAAAATTTTTTTTTTTTTCTAGAATCGCGAAATTTTATTTTTAATCGATTGCGGGTACTAAAATTAGTATAAAATGCAACTTTAAAAGTGATTCTGGGAGGGTCGATTTTTCTGTCAAAAATCGTGTCAAAATTGACATAAATTTAGACATGTAAAGTTCCCGAACCCGTACCGTTTAGATTTGAAACTTCCATAACTTTGTCAAAACTGGACCGATTTTCACAATGTTTACCATTTTGATTATAGGTCGGCCTCTAGATTGATTCTGTATTTAAATTTAGTTCGAATGTGAAAAAAAATTTTTTATGATTTTTTTCCAAAAAATATCCTTTACTCCCCCCTTACTTATTTTGAAAAAAAAAATTTTTTTTTTATTCTAGAATCGTGAAATTTTATTTTTAATCGATTGCGGGTACCAAAATTAGTATAAAATGCAACTTTAAAAGTGATTCTGGGAGGGTCGATTTTTCTGTAAAAAATCGTGTCAAAATTGACATAAATTTAGACATGTACAGTTCCCGAACCCGTACCGTTTAGATTTGAAACTGCCATAACTTAGTCAAAACTGGACCGATTTTCACAATGTTTACCATTTTGATTATAAGTTGACCTCTAGATTGATTCTGTATTTAAATTTAGTTCGAATTTGAAAAAAATTTTTTTTTCATTATTTTCCAAAAAATATCCTTTACTCCCCCCTTACTTATTTTGAAAAAAAATTTTTTTTTTATTCTAGAATCGCGAAATTTTATTTTTAATCGATTGCGGGTACTAAAATTAGTATAAAATGCAACTTTAAAAGTGATTCTGGGAGGGTCGATTTTTCTGTCAAAAATCGTGTCAAAATTGACATAAATTTAGACATGTAAAGTTCCCGAACCCGTACCGTTTAGATTTGACACTTCCATAACTTTGTCAAAACTGGACCGATTTTCACAATGTTTACCATTTTGATTATAGGTCGGCCTCTAGATTGATTCTGTATTTAAATTTAGTTCGAATGTGAAAAAAAATTTTTTATGATTTTTTTCCAAAAAATATCCTTTACTCCCCCCTTACTTATTTTGAAAAAAAAATTTTTTTTTTATTCTAGAATCGTGAAATTTTATTTTTAATCGATTGCGGGTACCAAAATTAGTATAAAATGCAACTTTAAAAGTGATTCTGGGAGGGTCGATTTTTCTGTCAAAAATCGTGTCAAAATTTACATAAATTTAGACATGTAAAGTTCCCGAACCCGTACCGTTTAGATTTGAAACTTCCATAACTTTGTCAAAACTGGACCGATTTTCACAATGTTTACCATTTTGATTATAGGTCGGCCTCTAGATTGATTTTGTACTTAAATTCGTATTTGAAAATATTTAATAATAAAAAACGTAATGATCTATATCTTTTAGCATCTAATGCAAATCAGATCACTTCTACTATTCAAAAATGTTGTAATATATATTCAAGTGTAAATAACAACAATGTATAATATAATAGATAACTTCGGACTTACCCCCAATTCTGGTTCACTGTTGGTAGCTTCTAGTAGGCAGAGTGTGGATGATGTGGAGGTTGGCAGACCCGTAATCGGAGTGGTTGCCTTATGTATGTTCTGTAGACTGGTCCAAGTGTCCATGGGCTGATCGGTGCAGCCCAGACCGGGCGACTGGACGCTGTCGATGGCCTCGAAGCCCAGCGATTGTCGCGAGCGCGGCTTGCCAAAGACTTGGGCGCTCAATTTGGACGGAGTTGGGTCCGCTGCAAGCGCAGCTGTTGCTGTTGGCTGCATGGAGCGTCGCGTCTTGCGCGGCACACAAGCGGGATGCACAAACATGTGCGGCTCATCCTGCGAGGGGGCCGTGGAGTGCAGTGAAATGTCATCCATGGATGCGACGGTGGCGAGCATGGGCTGTTCATCCACCAGGAGATTCAGGACATCATCGCATGAACGCGTGCCGGTTAGATTTGTGGCCGGACTCCGGATCAGATTGAAGCTGGCCAGCAAATTGGGGCGGCGCAGTGAGCAGGACGCCGACGGCGACTTGGGATTCGGATCTGGCATGGCGCGCACAGTCAGCCGATTATCGGGCACGCCCACAATGCCCAGCGGACGCGCCGCCGCTGGAGCCAAGGGCGCCAGGCCAAGAGCCGCTGCCGCCGGTGCGCCGGCAAAGTCCACGACCAAAATGCGATCGGATATGTTTGTGCAATCGTTGTTGAAGCCAATGCCCGAGTCCGAATTCGAGGTGGTCGTAGAAATCTCGCTGTGATTGGACGGCTGCGGAGAGTGTGCAGCTCCAGCGCCAGGCCCGGCAACGGCGCCTGCCTCATAATCCTGCGCCTGTTGGCTGCGACTCGCTGGCGGCAGGATGCGCATGGTGTACATGCTACGTATGAGATTCACCACGTACTCCGAGTTATTGGGAAACTCCAGGCAGAGATTGGATATTGGATCCCTGGTGCATTGCAAGCGATACTCGTGGGCACGCGCCAAATGCTGGCCATGCTCGATTAGCTTGGTGTCGATGACAAAGACATGGCAGCTGTGCGAAATGCTGATGTGACCGCCACTGGCGCTGGACTTGTCCTCCAGTTCGTACTCCTCGTCCATCTGTGTGTTGTGCACGGCGCTGGTGACCAGGCCGAAGAATCGATTCTCGCTCTCCGACGAGGAGCTCACGTAGTTCAACCGGGCCGAGGCGTAGGTGGCCAGGGTGCCGCCACTGGCACTCTGCAGGCGCAGTGTGTCGGGCGTGATGGACATAAGCACAATGGTCGGCTGTCGCTTCTCTTGGCGCAGCTTGCGTATGCAGGAGCGCACCGTTTGCAGCTTGGAGCTATGCGAAATCTGCTTGGGCATCTCAATGGTGCCCAGATAGCCAACGATGACGCGGTACTCCAAAGCAGCGCTGCCCACCGCGCGCACCATGGCGCTAACGTTGGCCACATCCGCACATTTGCCGAGACTGGGCAACGGTGCATCTTCCAGCACCGGACGCAACGTGGCATGATCAGGCGCGACAGCTGCCACAGTTGCCACCGCGGCCACAACTTCCACTGCCTCAGGCGGTTTCTTTTGCGGCGAGTTGCGCAGACGATGCATCTTAGACTTGTGATGCAGGAAACGCGGCTTGTTGCGTACTCCTGGACCCAGGCTGGCCGCCAGGCCCAGCTGGCCGCGTGCGCTGCGCTGTATCAGCAGCGTGGCGTTCGCGTTCTCCTCATCTGAACTGTCCGAGTAATAGTTTTCGGCAATCTGCATGCGTATGCTGCCGAACGAGTTGCCTATCAGCTGGACGACCGTCTCGTGCGGCAGTTTGGACACATTCAGCCCGTTCACCGAGATGAGAAAATCGCCGGCGCGCAGACCCGCCTGCTCCGCGGGTGAATTGCTGATGATGCAGGATAGTCGGCACGGCTGCTGTCCCGATATGGTGAAGCCAAAGCCGTTGTAGCCACGACGCACCTCCACCGTGCGTGTGCCGTAGTTGGGACGCTTCTTGCGACGACGCTGCTGCGGCGGCTGCGGCTGCTGTTGCTGCAGCTGTTGCTGCTGCGGCTGTTGCGGCTGCTGCTGCGACTGTTGCTGCGCCTGCTGCTGCGCGGAGGCGGCCGCTGCTGGCGCTGCCCCGGCTGCGTTCGCCGTGCTCATTATGGGCAATGGCGGATGATGGTGATGCATGGTCACTGCAATCCAAGTAAATAAATGGTAAAAACACAACGAAAATAGTAAAAGCAACAGCAAAAGTCCAGTTTAAATCGAACGCACCTTTTTCATTGATGGTTCTGCGCTGTGGCCCGAGCCGCTTTTTGGAATGCGGTTTGTGTTCAATGGCCAGCGGCAGCAGCAGCAGCAGCTCGAGCTGGCCTCTGGCTGCGTTTTCTGTGTAACAATGTAACCAACACCAACACAAAAGCAGAAGCAGAAGCAAACGCCAAATGTGTACACAGCAATCAAATGTATCTGCTTACAAGACGGCCATTACAGTTGCCACAATATTAATAACAATTATCTGCATACACAAACATGCATATTTTGTCGGTCACAAGCACATGTCACAAGCATTTAATTCACCAAAAGAAAAACAGTTTAAAATAAAAACTCTTGAACTGCGCAAGCGTAGCCAACGTAAAAACACTTAGGTATTAATGTAAAAAGCATCGATACTACATTAAAAAAAATGCCAAGTGCCAACACTATTTCTACCAGCTAAGGTCACACTAACAGCTGCTGGATGTATGGTCAGCCAAATGCTGTTGTTGTTACAGCTGGTCACCCTCAACTCAGAAATGCCAAAAATATATATTAAAGTTTTATTTTACGCGCCTTTATTACTTTGCTGATGCCATGACGAAATTAAAAGAGAAGGCAAACACAGAACGACATTGGTTGGACTGGTGTCGCCTGTGCGCCAACGACGATGCTTGCATCAATGTTCGCCAAAAAGATGTTTACATGCGTATTATCAGCAAATGTTTTGATATCGAAGTGAGTTGCCCCAAAAAAGTTTGCTTAATGTGTTTATTATTATCTCTCTGCGACACAGATTGGCTTCGAAGAACCGGAACTGGGTGGCTTGCTGTGCAGCGAGTGTTACGCTTTGATAGGCGAGCTGCTGAACTTTGCCGAAAATGTGAACAAAGTGCAGCCCATTTTTGAGCTGTTGCGCCACTGCGAACCCAGCGAACAGGTCGACGTTTACGCCCTGCGCCAACAATATGGACTGTACAATAGGAGCTCGGAGCGTAGCTACAAGCTGGAGCTAACAGAGCCGGAAATGTTAAGCAGTCGCGAGGGCAGCCTCGAGCACGAGACGCACATATATTTTCAGGAAGATCATTGCGATGAGGAAGATCGTGATCTGACAATATCACCAGTTCCGATCAAAAGAAAACGCGGTCGACCAAAGGGCTCTAAAAAGCGGCGGCCTGATGAAAGTGCAGCAAAAAATGGGGAACAAAAAGTGGCTAAAGTAGAATTCAAGAAGGAATTGTCGCCTGATTTAGAAATGTCTGAGTGCATCGAAGATGAATTGGTACAAAATCACATTTGGCTCGAACACTGCCGCTTGGAAGATAGCAACAAAACACGAAATGGTGCCGTAAAAAGAAAGCGTGGACGACCCAAATTGGCTGTTAAAACCGAAATGATCGATGAATGGGAGGAGCTTGGCAATCTTTCGCCAAATGACCAAAGAAACTCAACAGACGAGCTAAATGAATCAACAGTGAATCAGAAGGAGGACAGCGAGGAGCAGCAGGAGCTCTTTAATGCGGATGAAAGTGGGCACAGTTCGATTAAACGGAAACGAGGGCGTCCCCGCAAGCAACAAACTCAATTAAGCACAAGCACGCCCAATTTGTCCGCTGAAAACCTCTCGAAATGCAAAAATGTCGCACTTGCGCGACTTTTGCTTGCGTCCCCAGAGCCGGACACAGATGCAGAACCAACTGTAGGCAGAGATCAACCTGACGACAACCAAATGAAGAGAAACTCTGTTACGTGTGGCACATGCCACAAGGAGCTGTCTTCGGAGGTGGGTCTAAAGTATCATGTGGAGCGCGTTCATATGAAAAAAAAACCCTTCGTTTGCGATGTATGCGGTAAACGGGTGCGGACGGTCTCTGAGCTCAAGGAGCACATGCTCGTCCACACCGAGGATCGTCCCTTTGTGTGTCCACTGTGCAATGCGGCCTTTAAAAACAGAAAGCGACTCAACGTAAGTACAAGGGATATAGTTATATATTATCGTGACAACAAACCACAGAACGAATCAGTAGTTCGGTTCATGGTAAACAAATTCAAACCAGTTCGCTTTAAGCCCAGTTTGGCTTGATTATATATTTATGTACATATATATATTTTTAATTTCCAGATACACAACCAGACACACGGCGAGCCCAGCTACGAGTGCGAGATTTGCGGCAAGAAGTTGCAAACTCGTGCCATTTGGAACAAGCACAAAAATGTGCACACAAACGAGCGGCGATTTAAGTGCAGTATTTGCGGAACCGCGACTAAGAACTCAACTGCCCTGAAGATTCACCTGTTGAGCCATACGGGCTTACGGCCGTACACGTGCAAGTACTGTAACAAGGACTTTGCCAGCGGTGCGAACTGCAGGGATCACAAGATTCGCAAGCATCCGATTGAGTATGCACAGGACGATGATAAATCATGCCGCATACAAAGTGTTCCCACTTTGGATGAGCTGCGTGCCTTGTATGTAGTTTAACTGAGAACAGTTGATGAATATTTAAATATAAATATATTTGTTTCCATTGCAGAGCTGAAGGCATGGAGAAGGGTGAGAGACTGCGAAAACTTAAAAGTACTCAAATTAAATAAAATCACGAAACTTAAAAAATTCAATTCCTTGCATTTTTAATTTAGCACGAAAAAATACTAAAACTGCAATTTGGTATTTACTGTATTCGGTCACTCTATTTCGGTGTTTACCTTTTCCGTGTAATGAAAGATGCCAAGAATGCAAACAATTTGGTTATAAGTGTATTGGGCCCGTTAACTGCCATATGGAGCAGCCACATAGCGAGGGTCCAATTGGCGAAAGCCATTGGCTAAATTGGTGTCGTCTCTGCGCGAAAGACGATAAGCGCGGCAACGTTAAGATTTACACCAGCGCCAATGAGAACACATGGAACAGTGTTCTAGTCATGGCCATTAGAAAATACTTTGATGTGCATGTAAGCAAAAATAACAGTAGACAAAATGTGTATTCGAATCAATTTGCACACTTCCCCAACTAGATGCAACTGGAGGATGAGCTGGGCGGCGTGCTGTGCAAAGAGTGTTACACGTTGATCAGCGAATTAATCGACTTTGCCGAGCACGTCACCAAAGTACAGGCTATCTTTGAGGTGCTGCGTCGCTCTGAGCCCAATAAGGAACTCGATATGGAGGCGCTGCGGCAGCAATATGGCCTGCGTGAGGGCGACTGGACGCACATAATCAAACCAGTAACAGAATTGGAAAATAATGTTATAAAACAACTGAGTACCGAGGAGAATATCGCCAAGGAGCTGCCCAAGCAGGAGTTTATAGACTTGGGAACCGGCTTAGAGTCGGGTGAGTAGGAACTAGAACTCTAAAAAAAGTAATCAATTATTTGTCGATTAAAGAACTTCCAGTTGCCGACTGGAAGACAAACGTTGACTCCGCAGACAATCCCATCCGACCGCGAGGCCGAAGCAAACGCACAAAATTACCCAAAACGTATTCAGCTAAAGAAACGTCGCCGGTGAAGAAGAGAAAAGTGAAATTTAAAGAGGAACCAGATGGCGCACAGAACATTGATGAACATATCAAGGCAGGTGAATTAAAGCACGAGGAAGATGGCAGAAACGGTTCTACAAGTAACGATGCAGAGATGGAGTTTCTGCCGGAAACAACCAGTCCAACATCTTGCATAGCAATAGCCGAGGAACCCTCCAACTATTCCTCCGACAGCGAGAGGGAGGATCGGGAAACTTCAACTGATACAACAGTAGTCACACCACCCTCTAGGCGCCGAAACATGAAATGCAAATGGTGCGGTAAAATCTACCACAATCCGGCCTCATATCAGAAGCACCTGAGAGTTATCTGTCGCAAAGTCGAGCAGCGGCCCAAGGTGAACAAGAGTACGTATTGCGAGCTGTGCAACAAGACGTTGTCGTCGGCCGCAGCGCTGAAGTTGCACCGCGAGGGCATGCACGAAAATGCCAAGCCATATGTATGCGACCACTGTGGCAAGCAGCTGAAGACCATAACGGCCCTCAACGAGCACAAGCTGGTGCACACGGATGAGCGGCCGTTTAGCTGTTCAATATGCAAGGCTGGCTTCAAGAACAGGGCGCGTCTGAAGGTGCACCACCAAATCCACGATGAGCCCAGCTATGTGTGCAACATTTGTGGCAAGAAATTGCAGACACGCCGCACCTGGAACATGCACAAACTGGTGCACAGCGAGGAGCGCAATTTCAAGTGCGATGTCTGCGGTGCGCTCTTCAAACGTTCCAAGACCCTCAAGACCCACCTGCTAAGCCACACTGGTCTGCGTCCCTATGTCTGCACATACTGCGGCCAAACGTTTGCCTGCAATGCGAATTGTCGCTCCCACAAGGAGAAAAAGCATCCACAGGAGCTGAAGAAGGAGGAGGGGGAGGTCTTGACATCCCGTTTAAGCGTACCCACGCTGGAGGAATTGCGTATCATGTAAGTTGAGGGCGTAGCACCTATAAAACGATAATCAATAAAACATATTTGTTTTAAAGGTCACAAAAAATACCCAAAGTGAAAGTGGAGGCAAATACCTAAAGCGTGTATTACAATTAATAAGTTTATTTAAAAAAAAACACTTAATTTAACCGTGTAAACTATTTTCTTCGGACTGCCGAAGATTAAATAAGCTATATATAATTAACTGGGCTTTCATGTCAGCTATATGATATAGTGTTCCGATATTAAGATTATTTTGCAGAAATGTTACGAGCAGAATGACGCTCAGAAGTCCTAAGTTTGGTTAGCATATACAGAACAAAAAAGATTTTAATACAAAAACTGATTTATGACTTCAACTGCTGAATTTATTAAATATATATTTATAAAATTTTCCAACTTTTATATGCTTAAGCAAAATGTAAAAACTATTGGTTACTGTAGATATCGTTAAAAACAAATATTGCGCTTAAGCTGCCCCATTGCACCCGCAATTAAAATAAGCATATATCATAAACATTGAGATTATTAATCTAATTAAAGCAAAGCAAGAACAAATTTAAATAAAATAAATCCGTTTTCCATATCGATAACAAGAAAGGCGGCTGGCGATAACTACCAGAAGCAGCAGCGGGGGCGACAAAAAAGTATCGATACCAACGCAGACCATCGATTGTTGTGCAGTTCCACAATAAAGTGAATTGTTTATTACAATTCTATTTGTTTATTTAGTAAAATATAAATAATGACGGGCAGCGAAGCTGTAGTAAGCGCAGCTGGGACCTCCACGGCGAACACAGAAGCCAGCGCTTGGCGCCGCTGGTGCCGACTCTGCGCGAAAGAGCATCCGGACAACGTAAATGTGTATTTCAGGGACGGCGATCTGACGTGGACGAGCGTGCTGGCCGTGGCCATTGGTAAATACTTTTGGGTAAATGTAAGCATGTTTGTTACCAGGCTGCACGCGCCCGAAAATGTTGCTGATCGATTGTTGTTTGACAGATCAAAATGGAGGACGAGCTGAGCAATGCGTTGTGCAAGGAATGCTACACGCTGGTGGAGGATCTAATCGAGTTCACCGACCGCGTCAGTCGTGTTCAGATGCTTTTCAACAAATTGCACCAGGCCGGACCAGAAGCCGCCTTGGACTACGATGAATTGCGCAAGGAGTGCGGCCTGACAACGGACGAATGCAAACACAATGTTTCAAAGGATGCGACCGTAGAGCCACCAGTTGAGAAGGTTGAGGCGAATGCAGCCGACTACATTGTCGATGAACTCGTCGAGTCCATTGATGAAGATACTGAAATGATGGCCGAAATCGAAGAGTCCGATTTGATAGAAAACGAGCCAGAGGAGAACACCTACGAAACATACGTGGAAAACGAAGAGGTAACGGAAGAGGCCTACGTAGAGCAAGAAGCAGCAGTTGAACATGAAGCACCCAGCGACGATACGCAGTCCGAGTCGGAGCCAAAGCCCAGCGTAAACTACATAGATTCAGATGCCACGACAACGGCAAATGAAGAAGATGTAAAAAACGATACAGAATACAGCGCTGAGTCAAGTGAGAATCCCATGGCAGAGGACGGAGGTGTTGCAGATAAGGGAGACAACCAATACAAATGCACGTCGTGCAGCAAGAGCTATAAAGCTCAAATGGCCTATAAGCGGCATATGGCCGTAGTTCATGGCTTGGTACCCACAGATAAACACAGACTGGAATGCAAGCGCTGCCACACGTATTTTGCGACAGAGAATCAGCTAACTGCTCATTATCGGACCCATTTGCCATCCAAGGACAAGACGGAAAATGCGTGTGCCTTCTGCCCAAAGCTGTTCACAACGCCCGGAGCACTCAAACGACACGTTATGTGCATACACGAGAATATAAAGCCGTACATCTGTGACTGTTGCGGCAAGGGCATGAAAACAATCACCGCACTCAACGAGCACAAGCTGGTGCACACCGATGAGTGTCCGTTCGAGTGTACGGTTTGCCATCGACGCTTCAAAAATAAGGCCAGGCTAAAGGTGATCGACTGTTTGGCTTCCTCATATATCGTTGCTGATCCTAAATTTTCTTTCAGATCCACTCCGACACGCACACAAATAACAACTATGCGTGCAACATCTGCGGCTTGAAGCTGAATACTCGTCGCACTCTCAACATGCACCAGTTGGTGCACACGGATGCCAAACAGTATAAATGCGATGTGTGCGGCGCTGCGTTCAAGCGCGGCAAAACGTTGAAGGCACATCTAATATTGCACACGGGCATACGGCCGTACAAGTGCAATTTTTGCGGCAAGGACTTTTCGAATGGCTCCAATTGTCGCATGCACAAGCGCAAAACGCATCCCAAGGAGCTGGCAGAGGAAGAGGCGCGTGGTGTTATGCGCTCCACACTGCTGCCCATGATCACAGAACTGACCGAAGCGTAAGTGAGGCCACTTTAAAGTCATCTTTCGTTATCATACATTTCTTAAATCAACAGTTCGAAACGCGTCAAGAAACCGGCCAAAGCGAGCACAGCCATAATGCACGTAAGGGTTACGGAGGAGATTACAGATACGACAAATGATAACATGTCCGACGATGAGTTGGAGCAGCCAGCTGATGACGAAGTGCTTTACGAAATTGTGGAGGAGTGCGGCTGAAAAACCCCCCTTCCCACTAAGTTCTGTTAATAAAGTTTAGCTATTTAAAACAATTGAAAATGTCCATACATATATATGTATATACAATATATTTTATTCACAAAATCAGCTTAGTTACTAGTATATGAAAATTTTGAAAAACTTTCCGGGTGGTTGTACAGATCCTAGATGCCTAATAGGCGAGCCAATAAAAACTTGTTGGCTAGCCTTCTAGCACACACGAAACAAGCTTTGGGCAAAAGTGCCATCATATAAATCACAAGATAATCAACGAATTTCGAAACAATAAATAACAAAGATTTGTGTAGATGCAATAACAAATTAATAAAAATTGGTATTAATCGCAATCCAAACTATCAGTAATACAATCTGGCAATAGTTGGGACTGTGACTAACCATTGAGTAAATAAAACTGTTGCAGAACTTTGGAATGTTTAGATCAGCGCACGAAAAATAACTTAAAAGCTGTGCTTAGACGTCATATTTAGTGAACATATTGATATCGAAAACGCCTATCATACGATTAAAGTTGTACACTCCTGGACCCAAGTTCAAATACGACGTTTCAGCATATCCTTAGTAAAGATCACATATCGGGATACAATTCAATACAATTACAAATATACATATAGCTAAATTGATAACATTAGTATTGTGGGACATTATGCTTACGACTAACAATTACGATAAATTGAGCATATTGTACAACTACAATTTACAAATTTCACTAAAACATATAGATGATTCAACTGTGCCCAGCTTGTGGGCTTTAACTAGTTCTAGCATTACCCAGCATAGCAACTAGCACAGCACTGAATATGGCCACCGAAAGACGCTGTGATGCAGCGCCGCACTCGAGATTATCCCGCGGATATTTGTTGAGCGGATCGGGCTCCTCGCCCGGCCGACACTGTTTGCCCTCGACGGCAAAGTGTGTGCCGCACAGTTCATGGCAAGACGGACACATAATAGCGCCCTTGTGCAGCCAGCCATTGGCCGCGATCCGTATGGAGAGTTTCTGGCCCGGAAACGAGCACTTGTAGCTGTAGTTGCCCACCAGTATGTGCAAGCGGCCATCGTAGCAGGTGTATTTGTAGCAGCCGCTGCCCCAATGCTGCCACTCGCGCGTCTGATGGCAGGAGCGCTCCTCCCACATGGACTCGCTGTGATCGAAGCACTTAGAACCATGCCCGTAGCTCTCCAAAGCAAAGTTCTTTTCGGGCTCTGCAAGGGACAACCAAGAGATCAGCCTCGGCTTGCATTATAAATGCAATTTTGCAGCTTACTTGGATTATTTTCTACAAAGCGGCAATGGGAGCCCCGCACAATGATGTTCTTGCTGCGCCAGGTGAACTCCTGTATGTAGGGACAGTGATCCGCCAGCGAGACCGAGCCGCCGTAAAAGCCCTCCTCGCCAGACTGGATGTTGTGCAGGCTGTCAAAGTTTTGGTACGCCTTGGGCAGCTCGTAATCGTGCTTGATGAGATTGCAGAGCGCAACGGAATTGCGATCGTCCGTGCATTCCGTTTGCAGCGGATCTTGTTTGACCTTCGAGCAGAACGGGTGTATGGAGCGGCCCCTGTGCATGAAATATTGAGCTTAAATTAATGAGCTCAGACTGAGTTTAATTGCCACCCACTTATCATGATTCATTTGTATCCAGTCCTTGCAGCTGCGCATGGCAAACATACAGCCCAGGCCCTTGCCCCAGGTGAGCGGCGTGGCCATCGAGTAGTTGGCCCGATACCAGCCCGAATCCTCCATCAGGGCCAGCGTGATACGCGAGAAGACCGGCGACTGTGTGTGCGTGCCCGTCATTGCCTCGTTCTCCAGTATGCGCTTCTCCCAGTGCGTTAGGGCGGTGCCCTCGCCGCCCTGGTCCTCCAGCTCGGCGCCCTCCAGCTTATCGCAGTCGAAATGGGCGCGCACCTCCTTGACGACCCGCGGCGTGACCAGCATATCCACCACCTTCGTCACATGACCGCCGCGCACCGCCCAGTTGTGACGCTCAATCTTGCGAATGGTTTCGTTGCTCCACTGATGGATCTGCAATCTGAGAAGAGTATTAATAAATTCTGTATTTATTTCTTGTAGCTCGGCAGCACCCACTTCTCGTTCAAATAGGGCTTGCCCGTGTCCGCCTTGCGCTGCGTGCGCGGTCGTCCCTCGTCGTCCCTGAAAAAGGCGTACAGGCTAACCGAGAAGCCGAGTGCATGTAGGATCTCATGCTTGACGGTGGATATCAGGGTCTGCAGCTCCTGCGGCTTGGTGCTGATGCTCTCGGGGCACAGATTCGCATGGCCCGCAATGGGGCGATCCAGCAGCGCCTCCTGCTGACAGTGGGCCGCATAGGCCACCGTGAGGCCCTTGAAACAACGCTGCGTCTGTCGCGCCGACACATAGAAGACAAAATCCGCATTCTCGATGCCATCGCCGGGCCTGGTGCTGTTGTCCACGCGACAATTCTGCCCGGTGCTGTTGCAAACCCGACACACCTGGCCGCAAATACACCACAGATGTTATTGATTAAATTAATTAATTAGCGAACATGTTGTCCGCTGCACTCACATCCAGATGCTCGTTGGGCACCTCCACCTCGCCGCACATGGTCGTCGCCTTGCAGTGGTCGATGCAGTGGGTGTGGCCATTCTTCACGTACACCTGCGTGCTGTCACACTTGCTGAACGTACCAAATATGACAGAGAACAGAAAACATGAATGAGATGACTCATCGTTGGCCCAGCTTTAATTACAAAGCACTAGTGGCCTTAACGCACCGATTTAGCCGTATTACGCCCTTGGTTTCCCGCACCATCAACGCCTGTTCCCAGAATTGGACCGCCTCCGGCAGTACCGTGTCCTGCAAACGCGTAACTCGAGCATTATCAAGAGGGTCCCTCGAGTTTCTACTCAGGCCAACTTACATTTATTAAATTGAATTTTTCCTCCTCCAGTCTGCAAAATAGTTTAAAAATAAAAAATGTGATTGCAATTAGTTTACGCTAACAAAGGTTATATTTAATGACTCTTAAATAACAACATTAATTATATTATAAAATGCCCTTGTATATTATTCCCTATATATGTTTTAAAGAAAGGAATTAGTCATTTGCATAATATAAATAACAATATGACTTATATTATAAAATGTTTTTAAATGCTCTTGTTTATTATTCTCCATTTATATTAGTAATTAGTAATTAGAGTAATATAAATAACAATATGAATTACGTAATGCACTAAAGTATGACATATTTTTAAAACTTATATTACTTTAAGGAGATTTACATATTCACCGTCTCGAATGCTAAAGTAAAGCACTAAAAAGTAACTAATAAATAAAAATAAACTATTCTACTTAACAGCAAATTGTTCGTTATTTGTTACAATATTATTTAATGGACAGTCATATTTTTAATCTGTTTAAATATATTAAAAATGTTCGTTTAAAAACACTAAAACCCCATAACTCACATTTTAAAGGGCCCTAAAATACACACAGACCAAATAACTTTAACTATTCCCCAGCAAAAACATTAAAATCACTGAATGTTACACAAAAAGGTAAACGCTAAAGCTACAAAAACTTACGTTTACAACAACTCTCAACTGAGATTAAAAAATATTATTTGCTTTGACAAATTAGCCTGGGGCTTTGAACAACTTAAAACCACAATTACTAGAATTTAAACTTTCAGAGTGCCTTGCCTAACTTTATGAGATTTTTGCGCTAGTAAAATTTAATTGAACTAATTGAACTACAAAATAGAATATGTAGGAATATATCAGCTAGTAATAATCAGGTTAAGCCCAGAATATCAAAAATGTTGCCGAAAATACAACAAAACCTAAACCAAAACCGAAAATATTTATGTATATTAATTTAATATTTGGATCTAAACTTAAAACTGCAATAAAATATTGATGGTTTGTTATTTAGATTGATGCTAAATTTAAATCTGCAAACACAATTTTAGCTCGAAATTCATTTTGAAATTGTTTGAATTTCATTTTCTTGCTATACCCAAATATCATGAATTTGAAACTAGCATAACTTCTTCAAAATCTAATCGATATTGATAAGGAATTACCTTTCGTTTACCTATCTATCTACTAAATTAATCTGGCATTTAGATCTGAAAACACAGTTTTAACTTTAAATGCATAAATTGTACCTAAAAATTGTCGCATAGACTTGGATCCTAAAATTAAACAAACATAATTCTGTCAAAACTTAAGCGATTTCGGTTATAAATTACGTTTTCTTTTTCTTTTTTAATTTTGCTTTTAAAACCGGAAACATATTTTTGTTATGGTTTCGCATCTAGATTAAATCTGCAGGCAATCAACTTAATAGCAAGTCGTACATGCTCAGCTTGGCAGAGTGTGCAATATGTTGCTAAGGTAACCGATTCCTGGAATTGACCTTGCTGGCGCTTTGGCATTGGTAATGAACGTCGAAGAGCGTTTTCGATTGGCCACGAGCTGCAGACCAGCGTTAAGCTTCAGTTTGAATTATAGCCAAGTTAAGGTATGTGGCAATCAGAGGCAGCGTTAAAGAGGTCGCGTTAATTTCAACGAATTGAACGCCACACGCGGCAAATCCAATTTTGGCATCAAGTGTTACACAATGCGGCTCATTGGGCTAACGGCAGCCTGTCGACGCGTTAACTTGACATTCGGCCAAGTCGAATGGTAAATTTTTAACTGTTTGCTTGACCATTAAAGCGCAATTAGAGGCAATTTTCATGCGCTGTTTGCAGAGGGACCAAAAGGGTATATTGGTTTTGTGGGCCATGGATGTCTTGCTGTCCGTCCGTCCGTCCGTCCGTCCGTCCGTCCTTCATTAAAGCAGTTTTGATTGGCGCTCTTGAAACTAGAAACTAAAAGCTCTTGTCCAACTTTTCTAACACGACACGAGCACGAACACGAATACGTTTGACCATAAATATTACCAACACTGACATTCTGATAGCATATTTAATTATTTTTGATTAATTTTTTTTTTTCTGAGAAAATATATTATTAAATTATTACTTATTTTTGTTTTATTGTGTTACTTAGTTTTATTCTTTTTAAGCTTTCATGTAATTATTTATATTCTGTATAAGTATATATATTATATTATATTATTATATAACTAAATGTTTGGCTAACTCGATATACTCGGATATATTAGCATTAGGTAGAATGTTAAGATTTTTAGCTACGGTTACTTGGGGGTGTGGCAAATTGTAAAATATATATCCCACCAAACAGATCAAAGATCAATACGTAAGTTAATATCACGCCCCAACAAATCTATATTTTCTACAGATACACTTAAACGTTTACTTCTGTGCCTTTAGTAATCAAAAGAAGTGTTTACGACTGTTTTGGACTATTATTACACTGAGAACAGAGTAGCGCGCAGTCGGTCAAACCCAATTGCAGCATTCTCATTTGTATTACTTTGTTGTTGGTGTGTAGCTGTGGGGGCCGCTGCAGCTGCAGTCGTGGCCGTGGCTCACCTGTAAACGGACTCATCGTAGACGAGCAGAATGCGCAGCGGCTGATCGGCGACAACGCTGCGCCGGCGCACGCTATGCACCGCTGGGTACCGCTCGTCGTCAGCGGCGGCGGCGGCGTCGTTACCATCGACATCGTTATCATCATGGGCCAGCTGTATGCGCACACCGTGGACGACCTATAACGAGGGCGAGAGGCAGACAGGTAGAGCAGTAGAAATTTAGTTTTGCTTTAAATTGTTTGTTAAATGAAAGCGAAAATGTTGCTAACAATTAGATGACGACATGCCGCACAAAAGGCCACACAAAAGTCAGCCTTAAATAGTAATTGGCTCTTTTTGGCAAATTGCAGTGAAATTAATTTTTAAATTGCCCGCCAAAAAAGAAAAACAACAAATGTCGAACGATTGAGACATCAAAATGTCAATGATTTGGGGCTATTCAGTAAATTGGGTTTGTTATTTGTTATATTTTGTTTTTATTGCTCTTTTCTGTTTCTGTTTCATTTTTTTTTCTTTTGTTTGTTATTTTTTTCCCCTTTGCCTTTGTTTTGGCCATTGTGCAATGTGTGCCAATTATTGTGCATAAATTAGTCCCTATTGAATATGCAAGAGCATGGCGAGCTATTTGGACTGCTTATCTATTATAATTTATGGTTGGCCGGATAAATTTGATGCGAGCATCTTGCAGATGCGCTTGAGAGCGCAAAAGAAAAGCATGTGGGAGCGCTAAAGTAGGGGGTGACTGACTGGTTAATACCCCGTAAATCGCTTTGATTTGCTGCATGCTATATATTGCAATATAGCTCTATATATGTCCAGCATTCTTAATTCTTCTTTTTATATATCTTGATAAGCAAATTTCGTGGGTCAACTTTATCAATGGGCAACTGCATTACGCCCTCTTCAAACACTTTATGGGTACAGGGTATACACAGAAAAAAAGATATATATATGTTGGCTGTAGTCACATTCTTGTGTGAAGATTGAAAGCTAATTCGCTTTCAACGTCGAGCAACAAAAGCGAAATGATGCTAGATTTTTGCATATGATATAAAGTTTATCTGGGTTCTTGAATAATAAAGCGCAGTCTATGGGCCTATGAGCTAAAGGGGGGAAAACAACAGCTATTAAAATGCTAATAACTGTTAACTAACTATGTTTACAAGATAATTTTCATTTTTAATTTAATGGTCGTGGATTATTTGCAACTTGGGTTCGGTCGTGAGAAATTATTGAGTTCTAAGTGCTGCTAAATGGCAATTTCAGACACCTGCGCATTCTTAATAACCAGAAAGAATGGGCATCTGTGAAGAAACGAAGATTAAATACTCTTGCAATTAAATGTATCTCAAATACGTAAGGGATATTCGGATCGGTTAACTATCCGCAGAATTGCGTCTGTTTACGAGAGCTCATAATTTTTAACAGCTTGTTTCTATATATACAATATGATATAGCAGAGTAGTGTTGATGAGAGATTTAAAAATTACTACAAAATACAATTTAGTTAAGATATCTTGAAAAAAATCCGATGGTGATAAGATTTTTTTTATATTTTAAAATTTTAAAAATACATTTTGTAACAATTTTTTGAAAACACAAAATGAATTTTTGACAAATTTTTTTCTATTTTCCTATGGCTGCTATATGGTATAGTGATGCCAGGCCAAACTCGATATATGTACAGCATACAACAAATCTTTAAAGTTTTAAAACTAAGAGCCTCGTTTGCTTGTTGGCCATTGATGCTGAACATGAATAAATGTACATATTTGATGAGTTTGAAGTTATCTCCTTCTGTGCATTACTCACCACAAGGGTATAAAAACCATATATATATATATATATATATATATATATATGTACTTTGTTTATACATGTATCTACCCATGTACGTTGACTTCACTACAACAATAGCAGCAATTTATCTATATTTGTCTATTTAGCAAGAAAAGAACAAGCGATCACAAAAACGTTGATTCTCTGGCAGTGCCGTAGCTGAAAGGGGATTATATGATTATGCACATATTCTGTACAGAAAGACCCCTTCTACAGCCACGCAACTGCAAAAAAACTGCCGAACGTATGGAAACCATTAAGATAACAAAAGTAAACATTACAATAGTCGCTTCGTAATTCGTGACGACCCTCAAAGCAGTGAACAGCATTTTGCATGATCTTCAAAAACGCGCTGTTGTTCCTGCTGCGCTGCACCGCGCCCCGCCCCGCCCCGCCCCGCCCCTTTCCGTACCGCCCAGACCGACTCCAAATGGAACAACTGCGTCTCATTTGTGGTTTCGTCTGCGAATTGTGCATCGAAATCCGTTTTAACAGCTTTAAACCACACAAATTGCGCACACAGCCTCTGTGAGGCATTCACCAGGTGAAAGATGAGTCGCAGCACCTGACTGCTGCAACATGCGGCAAGTTGCACAGCGCCAGTGTCGATGCCATTGGCGGCACTTTAGAGTGTCTTTCAACCACTGGCGGCCTGTCTGCCACATTGAATGTTGCAACAATGCGAAACCAGGTGGGCTTCGCGATATCAACGAACAACTGGAAATTCACCATTATTAAAATCTATTAACTATTATGCGAATGCTTTTCAAACACTGACAGCTCTTAGCAATGTTCGACATTATTGTTGTTTTCGATTTTTACCACTATTATATGGCCATATCTGTCCGCCACGGCGCTCAGTTATAAAGTTGTCGTCCTGAACCTTGGCTGTGTTTCATCTTTTTATTACAGTCAGCAAAATTGAGAGTGTCAGTATGCCGTCAACATATCTGCTAAATCTTATTACCATGGAACCACTATAGCATATTGCCTATTTGCATATTTTATAATGATATTCTAAATAAATTTGGTAATTCTTAGCATTCCTATGCTCTTAACATATAATCAAGATATAACCAATATATAACAGGCCATAATCGGTCACAAATTGATTTTTTGTGTGAAAACACAGTCAATCTCAGTATTTAATCTTAATTGTTGTGTTTTTTTTGGTAGCACTAGGCTGGTATTCAAACTAAAATCCTCCAAGAAAACCCGTCGATAACTGCAATATTATTCATTTTATGTATAACAAATATAAGCTTGGACTTTCCAATTAAATGTTCAATTTTATTTTATATTTTCACCAATTTACGGCTTATTGTTATCTTTCTATAAAAAATCATTTTAATATTAAATTTGCACTTCCACAGGTCGAGTTTACAGAGCGACCTTTTGTTAAACTCTCTTTACATAAATACAGACACACACACATGCATACATGCATAATAAAGGATTTTAAAATTCCTATTTATTGAAGCATTAAATTAAACAAGTATTGGAAACAGTTGTTATTTTCATTTAATTGCTAACGTTGACGTGCTTGTAAATTAAAAATGAATTAAAAATTCATTTGGCAGCGTGAATAAAAGAGTATGAGACTAGCATCGAAAAGAGCTGCAGAAATTCACGAATAATTCATGATTTTTAGTTGACTATACACTATACTGCATTAAGAGTTATATGCTTAGAAATCTCAATTTAGTAAATATTAAGGGAAATCAGAACAATAAAATTGTCTGAAAAGTTTAAAATATGAATATAACATAATATGGATTTTTTAAAAATATATATTTTTTTTAATAATTCTTTTATAAACTAAAATATTATCTTAATCATTGCGCTTTCATTTTAATGTAATTTAATTTTAGAAATTGTTAAGTCCAATTTCTATTTAAGTTTCACGCTTCTCAGTGGAAACTAAAGAATGCATGTGTATTACATACATATATTGTTGTAGTTGAAAAAATCGTTAGCATTTTCCATTATTGTTATTGTGCAACAACAAAAAGATTTTTAAATGAAGTTCTTGATTACTTGATTTATTTTAATATCTTCAATTAGCTTAACAATGGATCAATCATTAATCTAATATTCTATTATAATATAAAATTAAAGCCAGACGTCATGTTTACCTAAAGGTTTATATTATATGATTTTTTGTTAACTCCTACACAAAGACTTTTTTTGGTCACAGGGGCAAGGAAAATGTTGCATAATTTCTATACATATTATGATATACGATAGAGGAAAGATATGATAAAAGAACCCTTAAACAAATAATAAAGATACCTGACGAGTTTATTCAGTTAGGGTATCTAAAATCATTAATCTTTTTTAACTGCAAATATTTGCAAATACAATTTTTTCCTTGTTTTAAATTGTTATATATTTCACATTTTACCGATTACTATACTTTACTAATTACTATATTTCCGCAATGCCGTTCGGTTTAAAATTTAGTTTAGATCGTTAACATGAAGGGACCACATCTACCAATAATTTTCATTATTTTTCAATTGGCTCTGGTAGGTCAAAGGCAAAACAAACTAATATTGTTTAAATTTGAAATTTTGTTATAGGTACGGGGTTCTTTAAAATTTCAAAATTTAGAATGCACCATTCACAATCCAAAGATCGTCAGTCTGGATGAGTGTCGCATTAAAGCCATCGATAGGAGCCACAATTTACTAAATATTGTAATTCAATTGAAGGAAACCGTAACAGATGTAAGTAGAATGGAATCTAAGGAATATACAGCAATTTCACTATTTTTATATTTAGTTAAAGGTCACCTTCAAATTTCTCAAGCGGGAACGTGGGGGGTGGCATCCTTTCCTATATGCCATGACAGTGGATGTTTGTAAATTCTTTGATAACCACAATAGGCATCCGCTGCCCGCAGTAATATATCATTTCATAAAAGACAATACAAATGTCAATCATAGCTGTCCATTTTTGGTAAGTTTTGGTTTTTTCACAGACATCAATGTGTTAAAATATTTCTTTTTAGCGCAATAATGTTTATAAATTTGTGGATTTTCAACTTGATGAACTGAACATTATGTCAAAATTTCCAGTCGAAGTCGGTCAATATGGATTACAAACATCCTGGTTCTCTAAAAAAGCCCTGGTCGGCCATATAAATGGCTCTGCAAATTACGTTCGATAGATGGATATTAAAAAAATGTTGTTTACTATTTTGAGAAGTGAATAAAACATATTAGATAATATGCGAATATTATCTTATCTCTAAATATCTTTTAACGTATATCGCAATTGTTTTAAAATTTGCTTTAGTATGTTCTCATTAGGCATATGCTGATTAATTTTTAATTTGAATACCCATTAAAAAAGGGTATAATGGTTTTGCACAATTGTATGTAACAGGCAGAAAGAGGCATCTCTGACCCTTTAAGTATATATGCTTGGACAGCATCACTAGCCGAGTCGATCTTAGAGGCTAAAGGAGCTAGAGAGTTGAAGATTGTTTGAACTTTATTTCAAATTGTTGATAACTCGTTCAGCTTTCTTATTATCGACAATTATCGTGCACTTGACTCGGTTTTTTGAGTATATCAACCAAGGGTAACTACAGCTCGCAGCTGCGTCTAGGGTATCTCCTAGTCAGGCGTTCCTGACAAGAGCACTCTTACTTGTTTTTTATAAATTTATAGTAATTAAGACCCATTTTTTGCTTGTTCAAAATCGTGTCGATGCTAATTACTACATATTTAACATTAAAGTTTAGTTTAGTGTAGTTTTGTTCAGATCGTCATGAGGAGACCACAGCTAGCAATAATTTTGATTATATTCAAATTGAGTCAGGTAAGTTAAAGGCTAAATAACTTGAAGCAGGCAAATATAAACTTATTAGGTGAACATTTTTGTAGGTTCAGGGTTCTTTAAAATTTCAAAATTTAGAATGCACAGCTACAAATACAAAGCTCGTTAGTGTTGATGAGTGTCGCATTAGAGCCGTTAATCGAACCCACAATTTTATAAATATTATAATTAAGTTGAAGGAAACTTTAACAGATGTAAGTAATTATGAAGAATTTAATGTAATTAAATTATTTGTATATATTCAATTAACACATTTTAGGTTAGGGTCACATTTCAATTTCTCAAGCGGGAACGTGGAGGTTGGCATCCATTCCTATATGGCATGACAGTGGATATTTGTAAATTCTTTGATAACCCCAATAGACATCCGCTGCCCGCAGTAATATATCATTTCTTAAAAGATTATACAAATGTCAATCATAGCTGTCCGTTTATGGTAAGCATGGTTTTTTTCTTCTTTCAAATACATTAACGTGTTGAATTTGTTTTTTAGGGCAATACTGAATTTAAATTGCTTGATTTTCAACTCGATGAACTGGGCATTATGTCAAAATTTCCCGTCGAAGTCGGGCAATATGCATTACACACATCGTGGTACTCGAAAAAGTCGCTGTTCGTTCATCTGAATGGCTCCGCGAATTACGTTCGATAAAACCCATTTAAACATTTTTATACCCTGAACCCATCGAAAATGGTTAAAAATAAGTATAATGGTTTTGTGCAAATATATTAGAGGCTTAAACTTTTCGACAATGTATTCTCCTATACCATACGCAGAACGAATTTATAATTTCTTTGGTTTTCTTATCATATTTCGCAAACTAAGAGCTAGAGCCTGGCTAAGGGCCAAATTTTGTTAAATATGTTCTCGTAATATCCCAAATATAAAAAAATAAAAATTCAACTACTATAGCCTTGCGCTTTAGTTTGTACATAGATTTGAATGTTCTTGTTTGCATATCAAAAGTTTTGTGTAGAACATATATATGCATATATATGTTTATAATTGCTTATTAAAGGCCAATCAAAATAATTTCTGGTTTCTTGTGTCTGATAAATATAAATACATTAAAATTAAATTTCTCCTGCAACATTCTTTTTTTACCTTCAACCATTATGGTGGAGAAGCCACAAAAAATGCATGAAAAGTTTCGCTGCACAAAGCGTTTCAAAACTTTTGTAATAATGAAGCCTTAAGATAATTACTATAAATATATGTAAACTATAAATTGATATTTTTGCTAACCTTATAAAATGATTTTTTTTAACGGAATTTTCTAGTCATCAATTTCTAATCAGCGCTAATATTTATTCATGCATTAAACCAATTTGTATATATAAGCATTGTAATTACAGATTGTTTAAATCTGTTGCAAACTATAGTTGCCTAGTTTGATTATATTTAATGCATATTCCTTAAATATATTTTTTAAAGTTAATTTTGTTTTGGGATCTATTGCTCCAATTACATTAAAATGAAATATTATTTGAAAATGTTTTAAAAATATATTGACATACGTACATGCAGACATTAAATTTTGTGCTTTTGTCAACTTTTATTTTGGAAAACAAAAAAATATTATATAACTGTATATAGTGTATATCTGATGTTTGTCCTTAGAAAAAAATGCATATAAAACCCTAATAACATTTTTATTTTTATTTCATGAAAGCTGTATTATTTATTAAAAGACACCTGCCCCTTTTATTTTAGTTCTTTTTAGGCCTCTCTTAAAAGGGAATATCCATTTGAACAGGATAACAACAAAAATATACCTATACGGATGTCCGCTTACAAAAAGCTTTTACTATATGTCCTTTTCACACGTACTTTGCTAGCCACGCATTTTGATCAAAGCAGCGAACTCTCAAACACTGCTGATAAACGGGGCTTAATGATTATGGAATTGGTGCAGGAGCTGGCGCCACAGACACACTTTCTAAGCACAAAATATGCTTATTCAATCTGCGATAAGACGTAATGCTCAAGTAGCTAGCATACTAACACACATCTAACAAATTATATTTGCAGACCACATTCGAGCGTGTCCAGTCTTCACAGTAAATGCGACTCACGTTTAAGGCAATAGAAAAAGAAGGCGAAAAAAAAAGAGAAATGTACCGTTGCTACGCTTGGCTGCCGCCAAGTTTGCGCACCTACTCAATTACCTCCCGTCTTTGCTTTTTTAGACAAACAAAAATGAATGAAAAAAAAGCACCCATAAATAGCAAACACGATCTGCAGCACGCATGCGCCGGGCAGTTAACAGTTGCGCATGCTAATTTGAGCAAGTGAATCGATCGGAATGAGGGAGGGAGGGAGCGCGCGGGCGTCAGCTGTCGTTATGTTGAGTAATTATTAACGTGCGTCGCGCAGTCAATCTGTCAATCGTTCACTAAGCCAAGCATGACGACATTTCTTCGCCTGTCTGTCTTTCTCTCTCTCTCTCTTTCTCTCTCTTTCATTGCTTTTTGTGTGGCGTGCTCTTCCGCAGTTTTTCACTGCTGACTGTCACCTGCGTTCAATGCTCGCCGGTTAGATCAATCGAAGCTTTCAAGCTTGACTGCCGATGAGTGAGTGAAACAGTGAGTGTATATTTGTGCTTTCACTTTCGACGCTGGGCTCTCACTCACAGCTATGGCCCTGGCGGCTCTTGGTGTTTCCTTTTCATAGATGTACACAAGTGAGCTTGTGTGCGTGTGTGTGCATGCATTATTGAGCAGCGGCTACTTTGCATGCCGCGATACTTTACAGTTTATTTGCTTCTCTCGCGCTCAATTTATTCGTTACCTCACAGTGTGACCGCAATGCTGATGCCAACGGACATGTTACTTAATTAAAAACATGAATACCACACACACAGACACAAAAGCACATTAATATAAACTAACCACATCCACAACGAAAATCAAGTATGTAGTTGCCACATTACTAAATTTAACGCATCATTCTACTAGTGGCAATCTTTACAATGAATTTATTTTTTTCAATTTGTGTCGCTAACTGGCGTAAATTGAATAAAGCTGGATTATTGCATTTGTAGCCCCCCAGCACGTACACAGATACATATGTACGTATATTATATTTACTATATGCATGTAAGTCGTGGTGTGCCGCGAGATTCGCACAATGACACGTTGCATTGCATCAGACCTGCCCGTCATTGAGAACAAACTCAAATTTAATTTTAAGCTCACTGAAAATGCACGGAAATTAATTTTGCAATCAATAAGGGGCAAAGAGAGAGGCTGCAGGACTTACAGTAAAACCACAGCGGCGCTTGTTGGTGCATCGCGTAACGAATGGGCGAAATTCGTTCAAGGTTGCCACCTACTTAAAATGTTGCACTGGCACACTTTTTATACCCTGTAACTTATTGTAAATGAGTGAAAACAGTGGGTATAAGAATTAAGTACAAATGCATGTAGGGGAAGAAAAAAAGTGCTATGCTTCTGCCAAGATTTAGCGGCTTTAAACCGAACTTGTTCAGGCCCGGAACAAGAATCGTTTTCACGCAGAAAACGTAGACATTGGTTCGAACGGAGAACTGTTACTTATGAGTTTTCAGCCATGGTTAAGTCAGGTTTTTTAAATTATTAATTATCGATATTTCCCTCTTTTTATTTGAAATCAATGAATATCGATTTTTAGCGCCTATTATATCGAAAATACATCGAATACACACCAAATATTATACTTTTCGAATACCTTTCTCAATTTCCAACACAATTAAAATAAAAAACATTTACTTATAAGTTTTTTTTTTCATGTTATTTATGTAAATAAATAAGTGGGCATACTTGTTACAACAGCTCACTGTGTACAGGGTAACTGCTAGTCGGGACGCTTGAAATCTCACACCTCCTACTCTGCCGTTCACAGTTTGCCAATTGTCATTTAGCAACGTGTTGCGTTATACATACATATGTTAATAATTAAATACATTGTATATACGTATATTTATGTACATAAATAAAGCGCCAATTCATAATATTGACCTGGCGTGCGTGTGCGTTTCAAAATTAGCCTCGGGCCGTGATCGAGCCAACTGGCTATCTGCTGCTAACTGCTTCAAGAAACTTGTTTCTGGCCGCCTGGCCTAGCCGGCAAACGCGAACGCCGCTGCATCAGCTGTAGATAAGTTGGGCGATTTTATCTTTTGCACTTGTTTATTTGCCCGTTTGTTTACACAACGCCTTCAATGTGTTTAACTTTGCTGGTGCTACAGATATGAACCTTTTCCATATATACATATAGAAACATATATACCTAATCGTATCTTAATTGAAACAAATTAAAAAACACAGTTACAATTACAATTGAAAATGTTTTTCACTTTCTAGACGGCATATCACGAGCATAATTTGCAAAGACTGACATATAGATACACACACACACACCTGCGAGTGCAAATATGAAACTTGCTGCAAATTATAATGGCAAACAACTGCAGAAAGCACAAACTGAAATCTATGCAAACGAGTCGAGGTCACTGTTACCATAGCACCAATGACCTACAGGTTTCGTCTGCCAATTTGCGCAATTGTAAGCCAAATAACAACCCCAGGTCTCGCTCCCTCCCCACCCCTTTCTCAAACATTGCCTTCCTTTTAAAGAGCTTCAAAATATAGAAAACTGAATTTAATTGGCATTTAATACTCAATAATTAAGTTGATGTCCCTGTCGAACAAGGACGAATCAAACTTATAAGCCTCTATAAAGCATTTAGGATTTAAAACGCAATATAGTATATATAAATAGGTAATAAAATTAAGCCTCTGTAAAGGTGAATAAATATATTTTGAGTGCTGCTTTTCTGATTTCAAAGCTTCTAAATTATACAAAAATTGAAAAAAAAATGTATATAAATATATATCTCATATTAAATGATTATAGAAGCTTTATAATACAACAATCAACAAATTATAAATCAATATAGTAGAAAACTTTAAAAGGAACGAGTTTTATTTTGTACTTTGATTTCAAAATAATGTAATAGTGAATTTATTGTTAAATTATTATTTTTTTGAATTAAAGGAAAAGATTTAGATTTATCTTCAAATTTACTATTTATCTTCTAATTACTATTTATTTATAATTTGCAATTTTAGATTTGAATATGAATTTCATTGAGTTTAAAATATTGTAAAATTAAATATTTTATCTTGTTTTAAGGCTTATGCAATTGGAAATGAGCTCAAAGAAACTGTCATGAAAAAAACCCTGATTTGTTTTGCACGACTTCTTTTTCAATGTAAAACCTCGGGTAAAACCCCTAGTGTAAATGCGCTAATGATTATTAAGGTTTCCGAGTAAATATATAGCGACGTATTTTGATGACTTTTGTGAATATTTTATTGAATAAGCTGAGGAGGAATGCTGTCAATTACTTAATTACTTTTGTATTATTATAATAACTAGTATCTTGGGATTAGATTGTAAATAATTTGCCTTTTTTAGAATATTTTATAATTATTAGATAAACACACATATTAGCCTGGGACCTGGGACTTAAATCCAAAACCTTTCTGTTGAGTTGCCATTATTATCGTAATATCTGTAATATTTGTATTCATATAGAATTCTACAACTAAGATAGAACTTTGAAACGCTACCCACTGTCCTGCTGTACATTATCATCGGCTTTATCTCCATGGCCATCGCCATCGTCCGTATCGTTGCATGCCCTCGGAAACGTGACAAATGATTCGATTTACAACGCTTCCCTGTTTTTCAATTTAAGTCTAATTAAAATTGAGCACTTGGCCGCTGACTGGCGTCGCGCTCTTCTGGCTGTTTGGATGGGGGGTATATCGGTCCGGCACTCAGACTCGACGACAGTGCCCGCATTTATTTCAACATTTACATACTTGTATAAATCCGAGCAATTACTTCTCGCATTTCAGGATCTGGGTCTGTGCGGGCGGAGGGAACGATGTATGGGAAGGAGGGAGGGGGAAGAGGGGGCATTGCCGGAATACTTGCATTTGAAACAGTTCAAGTTACAAATAATTAAAATAATTGTATGCGAATTCAACACAACAAAGTGTGGTTGACTAAAAGATTCCGCGTAATATAAAGTTGTTAAATTTATATAATCAACATATATATTTTTTACATAAACGAACAGATAGCGTTATATATTTTCTAAATGCTTATATGTATGTCTTTTTTATGATCCCAACTATTCTGTATTCCGAATTCTGTCTAATCTTAATGCACCCCCTCTGTTAATTTTTTACAGGGTATTTAAAAAAAACCTTTGCAACCCGCAGCGATCTCAATTGCGTTTTACCGCTCACTTTTTACTGACTTTTACTTGAATACGATGGAGATATTTCCACTTTGATTCTCGGTACATGAACCGGGCCCAAGCAGCTCCACGGTAATTATGCAAATTATCCGTTTATCCACAATTGCCGGCGACCTTTTTATGGACGGAGCTGCAGTAAAATCGATGTTGATTGCAGTTAGAACGACAAGTGCCGGGCGGACAACAGGTGTCGGACGGTGCCCGACATAAGACGCGGGCACAGTCGGTGCCATGGCCGGTTTGGGCCCAGACACCGCCCGCGGGCCCAGCTGTGGGCGTTTGGCAATTGGCAACGGCCGTTACAATCGCATGTTGCTGCACTGAATCTTAATGTGCATCTGGTTACCAAATGGGATTAGTCAATGCCGAATTGCCGTCGCATCACGCGGAGCTGGCTGTGAGAACTTCTGACTCGAAATAACTTCAATATTAATCATATTTCAACAGCGAATTGTAAGAAACTAAGCAACGCACTCAATATTGTTGTATTTGTATAGTGTTTTCAAAACCAGTTTAAGCTCTGCTCAGAACTAGTTCCATATTCCAAATTCCAGTATTTAAAACATTATTTATGCACATATGTTTATATACATATTGTGTATATATAACTGTTGATTATAAAAATTAACTCATTTATAGAAACAAAAAATATTTGTTGGATTTTAACCCGCGACATTCTGGTTGGCAATTCGATTGCGTGTACCAAAATTAGTATAAAGTGCAACTTTAAAAGTGATTCTGAGGGAGTCGATTTTTCTGTCACAAATCGTGTCAAAATTAACATAAATTTATACATGTAAAGTTCGCGAATCTATACTGGCTATATTTTAAAGTCCCCTAAATTCGTCAAACCCAACCGATCTTCATGATGTTTATCATTTTGGTCATGGTTTCACATCTAGATTGATTTAGAATTTAAATTGAATTGATATTAGAAAATTAATTAATTGCTGATTTTTTTCTTCCAAAAAAAGTGCTTCTTTAACAGATTGATTTGTAAAGTTCCCGAATCCATACTTGCAGCCGCTAAAAAGCTAGAACCTCTAAATCAAAATATACTTCCATAGTCATCGCACAGATGAAAACTTCCATTTGAGTTTGAAGAACACAAAAATAAACCCCCAAGCCTCGATGCATTTAAGCTTAGGAGCACACCTGCAAATGCACACATTTTCTGCCAGTAACCAGGACCAGCTCTAATGAGAAACTCAGGACACGCGCACACACACAGGACAATAGACCCAAAAGCCACAGATAAAGCATTGTTAGATGAATTACGAGTGGTTGAGTGGTTGGCAGGGTGGGTTTGCATGCGATTGGGCCGCCAGTGGCAGAGATGCGCATCGTAGTTCCATTTAGAGAGCAAGTTCAGAAATTCTGATTGGCTTTTTAACGAATGACGTTTCTTAAGCACTTTGTTTTGTTCGTTTGAATCCCATGTTATTTTCAGTTCCCATATTGTTCAATATGCTTAATTTAAAGATTTTACTTTTTTTTTATCAACTGAGGCGGCAAAAAGGATCATCGTTCTTTAGAATTAGGATTTACTTCGTTCGTTTAGCTAGGTAAGAGTTCAATCGAACCTATTCCGAACGATGCGCTGCAACTCTAACAAGTGGGAAGTGGGGAGTTGGACTGTTACTCACCTCGTGCGCCTTGGGATGTTGATGCTGGCAGTTGTGCGCATTAACCACCAGCCAGCAGCAGCAACAGCAAAACACAAAAATTGGCAGTTGGAGAAGCTGAAACCGTTGCATGGTGCGCTGGCCACTCATTGTGGGCGGAACGGGGTGGTGGTGGGGTGGTGTTGTTGGCGTGCAGCGGAGGGAGTTCGCTGTTAAAGCGTCTGTGTAGGAGAATTAATACCCTGAAGCTCCTAACCAGTGCTTGCTAATTATAGAACTATGCGGCCACACTTGCACTTAATACGTGAGCATTGTTCTTGCTTTTGTTTGTGTTGTATTTTACTTCACTTAAAACCTGCACACACACACGGAACGAACATGCTTACATATGCATATACAATTGTATATGAATAAACATTTGTTTGTGGCGTTTCTTGATTGTTGCTGCATGCTTTATTAGCCGATATTTTGCTCATGCGCTTTATGCTTCTTTCTTTATTTTTTTTTTTGTTTTGTTTCTTTTTTTTCTTTTGTCAATTAACTCGCGCACCGAAACCGGCTGGGCAGCCCATGCTCCTGTCCCTGCCTCGCCCGCCCGCACTCACACACTCGCACACACACACACTCGCGCCCAGTTACACAGCAAATTGGAATTGGGGCTTTTTTCGGTATTTTGATTTCTTGGACTTGGGTGGGTGCGTCCGCGAATTTGGTCCACGAGCGGCGGCAACGCCAACACACGTATAACTGCCGCTGCAGTCGCTGCCACAGCTATTGCCTGCAGTTGTTTTTGTTTTTGCTGTTCCTCTATTGGTAGCTCGCCGCGGCAAAGCAGAACCACAACAGCGCGACAACAGTTAAATGTCAAATTCTCATGAACTGCATTGACAGACGTTGAATTTGACAATGCATTTGTTGTGTTATCAATTATTAACCGACACCCTTACTCATAACATTACACTTAATTGAACATTTTCATTGAACATATATAAAACTAAACACAGATGCAGATAAACGCGGAGGTCGTGACGACAGTATCAAAATACACGGCGTTAGCGTCCTACCTGGTCGACGCTCGCTTCCGAATTGACTGAATGAACAAATGATGTTTGTGTACAAAACAAAATCGATCTATCGATATATTAAGTTTTGCATGAGGCAGCTGTACAGGCTGAAATGTAAAGTGGGGAATATGTAAATTATAGTTTTTTTAATATTTAATTGATTTGTTAACATTTTGCTGACTATATAGAAGTAATGTTGTCTAAATATAATATAAATCCAATATAAATGCATAATAAATAAATCAATTTAAATGCATTTTTAAATGTATGCGACATATTCTGTTAAATATCGAAAAGTATATATCGATTATCAATTTATAATTAACAGAAAACATCCATTGCTGCAACTGTTAGTTAACATGCTCTTTCTAGCGTTCGCGGCATGTTAAAATTTGAATTGTAAAAGTATAATTATTTTATTATTTATATTATTTCATCTTATTTCATTAATTTTAATTTAAAACCTATATCGATTCAATCTAAATTCCGCTATTTGCTACGCTCGCCTTGTTTGGCCGCTAGCTGCTTTCTTAGTCGACTTTGCGCCTCCACGGGCCACGATTTTAGCTCAGCACTGCCGCAGGGCAGACAATAGGTTTTCGTATAGTAGAAACTGCAGGATGCATCCTTGCACACCACCTGGCCACAACGCGCGCACTTGACTCCCAATGCCACATAATACTCCGGCTTGGATTGCCAACGTGGCGGCGGCGCCTGAAACGGATCGCGCATCACATAGCTGTCCTCGCGAAACTTAATGCCCAGCGCAAAGGGCGGCTGCCGGCCGTAGTAGTGGACCAGCTCGTGCATGTCGCAGGCGCTGCACTGGAACTCAATACGGGCAATGCGCTCGTCCACATCCTCTGGCGGCTGCGGATCGGCGGGCGCAGCTAGCTCTAGTCGCGATATTTCGGCTGCCTCGTTGTCAAGCCGCAAATCGTCATCGTCATCCTGGTTGTGGCTATTGTCAAGTAGCTCGTGCGACATTTTCGGAGAGTCTCTGCAAGAATAAAAACCAGTTTGGAAGCGTTTTTTCGGTAAGATCGAGACGCAACTTTAGTAATTATCTAGCCTAGGTAATATCGAATACAATACATCAAGTACATGTTAAAAAGGTTCAAATTCCTATGTCGTTATTCCATGGCGCAAACGCCACGCTTGACGATGACATCATTGGGCCACCAGTTCGGACGGTCCACAAAGCACCGTTCGCCGTCGAGTACCAGCTGCTGATCGCTGTTGAGCACCGGCTCGATGCGGAGCAGGGCTACGCCATGGTTATGTGCATAGCCAAAGACACGGCCCAGATTGGCGCCGGCCACCGATTTGACCGTATGATTCGAGCTGACAGGCGCCGTGAAGCGAATTGGCATATAGCGTTTGCGTATAACGCCCGAATGATGCACCCGTGCCGTCAACTCCTGGCCCACGTAGCAGCCCTTGTTAAAACTGACGCCGTTGAGGTAATCGGCATTGGCCTCCAGCGGGAAGCATTTGCTCGGCGGTAGCTCCTCGATGCCCTCGCCAATGCCCTGCTTGTAGCGCAACAGCTTATAGTTGCTGTCGGCCGTGGCTTCCGTGGCGAGCACATCGTGATGGCGCCACAGGTCCTTCGATAGCTTCGTCGAGTTCATATCGGTGGGCGCCAGGACACGTGTACCCAGACTGGCGACTCGCGGATCGGGCGCGATGAACAGATCCATTGTCTTGCGGGTGGATATATCACCCTGCTGTCCAAGCTCATTGAAGATCACCCACGGCACGTACTCATCGTCCACGGTGTCGATGTCGATGCGCTTGCGGACGCGATACGTGCGTAAATGTCGTCGGAAATCCGAGGATGCGTCGCGATCGCACTCTAGCAAGAATGTTTCCGGATCGTTGGTGCGATAGATAATGGTATCGTACAACAGGCGACCACCACGGTTTAAAAACAAGGCGTACATCGAGGCGGGTCCGTTGGGCTCCTGCAGACGGGAGACATCGTTGGTGACCAGGCCCTGTAGAAAGGGCACCACCTCCGGCCCGTGAACGCGTATCAGCTCGCGGTGGCGCAGCGGCTCCAATGTGTACGCATTGTTGTTGCTGATGGGCCGTGGTGCCGATGGCATCCGTCCGGCAAAGTTACGTATGCAATCACGCGCAATGCGCAGAAACTTGAAATTTTTACACACATTCATCCTGCAGGTAGATATGTGATAGCTGGCGGCGGCCTCTAAAGTGCTTGGCAATTGTGTAATTGCCGCTTACCTGAATTTTTTTTATTGAATATACACAAATCTACGTAGAATCAGTAACCGGAATACTCGAAATTTGTGAGTGCTATAATAGCAAACAGCTGACTGAATCTATAAGAGCCGAGCCGGATGACAAGCTCATTGCTATGGCTACTAGATACAATTTTCTAAAATAAAAGCATGAATGAGCGTTGCATTTCGCTGCAATCGATTGCGCTTCTTGTGCTGGTCGATTGTTGCTACAAGGCGCAGATAAAATAACACAAATTATCGATAATTCGGTGCACGAACTTTGAGTTCGATCTATCTGCTTTAGTTTTTGGTTTGCTTCGTACACCTGCTTTGTCGAATTTGGAGTTGTTACGATTTCTAAAATAAATCATTTCTGTTAGAATTTGTTACTTTAAAATTTAAAGATATTGCAAATTTTAAAAATTACTACAACTTATTTAAAATATGCAATTGAGATAATTATTATTTTAATTTTATAGACTCCTTTCAAGGTGATGATTATTTTAAAGTTATTTTATTAAACGTCAAGCTATTATTATATTATTAATTTTGACCATCAAAAAATAATAATAATAACCTGTGTTTAATTTTTTAGCGAGCAGTAAAGCACAATTTTTTACCAAGGATGTATTCCCCATCAATATCATAATTCCTTGATTCCTGTTTTTAAACACACAGACAAATTTGGTAAGCCAAAACAAATTATATTCAAAATATGACTCAGTTCCAGGTTACGCTTAAACAGACTTTTTATTAACCATTTGCAATTAAATAAAATCTAAAACAAAACACTTTCTGTTTTTTTGTGGTTGTTTTTGTAAATTATTTACATAAATGCCTAAAATATTAATTCAAGTCAATTGATGGGCTTTTTAAAAATTCAAGTCATTGCTTAAATTTGTATTTTAATTTAATTGCTGGGCTTTGGCGCTATTTTCTTGGCCAGCGCGTTCATTTGATTATTGGTTTTCTTTTTTGGCTTCTTGTTCTTTTTGATGGCATCCACTTTGACGCCTCGGTATTCAGATTTCTTTTTGCCAGCTGCCGATTTCGAGGGCTGCGCGGGTTTGCCATTTTCCTTTCGTTGCTTTTTGTCCAGTCGCTTCTTGGCACCTGTCGCATTTTGTTTCTTATTCGATTTGGACTGTGGCCCCGTTGCCGCAGCTGCAGAATCGCGTGCTTGCTTCGCGCCAAGTTTCTTCACCGCGTAGCGTTCCACATGGATGGGTCTGTCGTCGAGCAGTGTCTCTTTAAGCTCCAGAGCGAGGCCAACCGCATCTGGTTTTTGGAAGCAGACATATGCCACGCCCTTGCAGCCCTTCTCGCCATCCTGCAGGCACCGAATGTAGTCGATTTCGCCACAGCTGGAGAAGATCTCGCGCAGCTTTTCCTCATTTACCGCTGCAAAGAATGTTGAGTTAGAAACATAATCAAAATCTATTTAGATAAGATTACGAACAGTATTTCAGATTGCCCACGAATATGGTGCGCTTGACATCGGCATCGCTGGTCGCTGCATCGGCGCTAGCAGCGCCCTCTGTTCTACTAGCCCGTGCAGCAGGCGTCACTCGCAGATGATTCTCCTTGAATTCCATGCCGTTTAGCGCCAGCGCCTTCTCAGCGATCTCCGCACTGTTCAGCACCACGTAGGCGTTCAAGGAGCCGGCTTGCTTGCGCTGTTTGTGCTTGAACAGGTTCTTGCCACCCGCCGTGCGCAGGCGTATGGAGCGCACGGTGCCATAGGGCTGCAGCAGACGCACTATCTGGATGCGTTTCGTGTTGATGGGCAGATTGCCCACGAATATGGTGGCTGCTTCGTCGGCCGGATTTCGTTCCCATTTCACGGCATCTAAAAGAAAAATGGGCAGAGTTGTGGAAGAGTTTTGTCAGGGGGAGTCAATGCTTACCTGGGTCCTTGTCATTGGGCTTCTTGGCTGCTTTTCCCTTCTGTTTAATGGTCTGTTTCGTGGCAGCTTTGGGTTTAGGTAAACTCTTCGTTTGTTTGTTTGGTTTTGTCTGCTCTGTGGGCTCCACCTTGGGCTTCTCATTGTCCACATTTTCTGTCGCCAATTTTCTTTGCTGTTTTTTGAGTTTTTGCGCCTGCTTTTTGGCCTTTTTCTTCTCGATCTTGGCTTTATCAGCGACCGTAAGATTCTTTGGGGTCTTTTTTGCCTCCTCCTTAACGCTGCTATTTATGACTTCGTCTGTCGCCTTCGATTTCTTTGATTTTGGCTTCTTTTTGATTGCCTTGCTTTCCGCTGCAACATCCACCAACTTGTTTTCAACGTTTATGTCATCGTTGATGTTTAATTTATCTCTCGGCGACTTCATTTTGATATACTTAAACTTCACGTGTTGTATGCGCTTAGTGTTGTCAAGTGTCCGAAATTAAAATTTTTAGTTCTTATGGTCTTCAGTCATTTAACAGTTTGACCGTATGTTATTTATCGCACCAGCGAGAAAATAAAAATGGCTACCAGTGTGGGGAAGTGTTTAAATCGATTATTATACATATTCGCCTACCGACCACCACTATGCGGCTTGTTATTGCCATCACTATTCGACTTGTTATTCTTGTATATATTTAGTTTGTTTATCAAATATGAAAAGGTATAAGCAAAAACTGCGGGAAGTCTGGTTGCAAATGCCCGAGTTCCGACCGTGGCTTCGCCGCGATCCCGACGACACCTACAGAGCACGTTGTCGCTTCTGCAATTGTGGTGTAAACACCAAAATATGCGACTTGCGCGCTCACGCGCTCACAAAGAAGCATAAAAAAATGAATGCCGTAGCTGAAATGAAAATGAATGACTCGGTAAGCACAGTCAATGTAGTTAAATTACCTGAGTGCTTCATTGGATATACTTTCAACTGCAGAGCAATGAAGAGGACAATGCATCCATTGACCACAGCAGCGACTACAGGCCTAAATCGACATCCGTCAGACGCTACAAAAGTCACATGTATAACAATAAAAACAATATGCAATCGACGCCAATTAAGACCGAAAAGCGAGCCAGCAATGGGCCCGACTATGGGGCCATTATCGAAAGTTTAGCGTTATACGAACCAGAACAGATACTGTTCTCGAACGGCTCCACTACGCACTCGGACGGTCAGGCTGAGAATCCTCCAGCGAACGTAAACATCGACGAAGAGAGCATCACCAAAGCTGTGGCCGTTGCGGTGAGGAACCTGAAAGATTCCTCACAAATATTTGGCGACTTTGTGGCCGATCGACTGCGGCAGCTATCAGGCAAAACCTCGGAGTTAACTAAGGATAAAATAATGCAGGTTCTATTGGAGTCTGCTTCACTAGACAGAGCTAACGGTTGCAACTGACACGGAGTTAATTATAAGTCAGAATGTATCATTTAAATAAATCTCACAATCAGCCTTAAGTACAAAGAATTATTTGATCGATGCTTTATTAATAAAGTTTTCTTACAAAATTCCATTCAAAGGGAATTTTTATAGGTGGCAAAATGTATTTATAAAAAGTAAACAATGTTGGGCAAAATATGATACAAATTTGCAAAAAGACTATATATGATCTGCAAACGTTAAAACGTTCAAAAATTATTATGTCATTAGAACACGCTTTCAAAATATTACAGTTTGGCGCTAAGCGTTGTTAAACGCAGTTATCGATATCTGTAGCTTGCCTTAATTATTTGCGTAAAATCGATAGCTCTTGAGATCGCGTCGTTGTGAAATAAAAATTGTTTTGTTTTGAAGTTTTTGTTTTTAACCTTCGCTGAAATGAGCGTTAAAGAAGAGGAGCAAATGGAGGGGTCTGCCTGTGAGGAAAATGAGCCACTAACCGATGCGGAGACTGCGTCACCTGCTAAACGGAAGTTATCTGAGGAGGAAGAAGAGGATAATTCAGGCAACAGCGAAAATAACAAACGCAGAAAATCTGAGGACGGTCCGGCAACAGAATCTACCCAGAACGTTGTTGTTAAAAAAGAAAAACCAGATGGAGAACTTTCAGATGAAATAGAGCCAAGCAGTAGTAACGTTCCAGAAAACATAAAAACTGAACCAGCTGAAACAAACGATGAGAGTGACGCGCCTGCGGGTAGCATTAGCTCCGGCTCCGTTGCAATCAACGTTGAGCCACCCAACACTGAAGTAGTGGTGAAAACGGAGACTGCCACCAGTTCAACAGTTGTGGTCAAAACGGAGCCAGCGGACAACATCACCTCGGCGGTTGCCGATTGCTCGGTCTCCTCGAGTACCCTACGACCATCCTGCCGTTTCGGCATACGATGCTACAGGTAACCTACGACCAAGCCAGCCGCTTATCAATAACAACAACACTTCAAAACTAATTAATATTTAGACGCAATCCAGCCCATCGGCGAACAGAAGCACATCCTGGCGATTCGGATTATCGTCGCCCCAATTTTCCGATACCACCACTCGGCACACCGCCGTGTGCATTTGGCAACGTCTGCTATCGCCGCAATCCTGTACACTTTCAGCAGTTTTCCCATCCGCCAGATTGTAAGTAAGATGATATAGATGCGCCCATAAGGCAGTTATAAACGGGGCACCTTAGTCAATTCTGCCCAGAACATTCGCAATCGTTTACGCCATCGTCGCGGGCAGTCGCAAAATACAAATCAAGGGGCGAGTGAATACTCGGATCTTGAATCCGACGAGGAGGAGGATCCGTTTTATGATCAAGGTGATTCTGATTTGGATTATAATCCGGGCGCCCACGATGACGATGACGAGGAGGATGATCTTGAATTCAATAGCGAGCGCCAGGATTGCGATGAGTTTGATTAATTTGACGTGCCAGGTTAAAAGGGTAAAATGTAAATATCTAGAAAAATGTAAACTACTGTTTACTACTGTAATTAAATAAATATGTGAATGTCAAAAATATCGTAACTGTACTGTACCTAAATATTGGTAGACTCAAAGTCACGGGTATCTGTCACATACCCATAGTCTGGCAGCGCCATTTGGTATTAAGCGCAACGCACGATACGGTCACATCGTTGAGTCGTACTTTTGCTTCGTATCTTCATCACATCTGTGTGTGTCAGACGAGACGCATTTTTTTTTCATAATTGTACTTTACTAAAGTAATACGTTCATTGCAGTGTTCATATTTGGTAAACAGATATTACAGAACGGCCTCAAGCTGGCGGAGAAAAAAGTACAGACGGCGTTATGCCAAACATCAGTGGTAAGGCCGCAGTTTACTGCAATATGCTGTACTTGTATATTTCTACAACAAAGCTATGCCCTAAAAAAACAACTCTACGGAAAATTGTCATATAGTATGCGGCATTTAGTAAATTATTCATGGCTTTGGATCGTTTAAAATTCAAAAAGTTGTGACACATATGGCTAGAAAATTGCTCCCATCAAAAGTGAAAGTTTTTCCCCCAAACGAAGCGCATGAGCTACTTTAAGCCTGTGGCGGCGGCGGCATGTCTGCTGCTTTATGTGCATGTGTTTGCGTGTGCGTGAATGTGGGTGCGTGCATTTCTTGCTTTGCGCTGCCAAAGGATTCCCATAGCTGTGTGTGTGTGTGTGTGCGTGCGTGTTTGTGGGCGTAATCATATGTTTTCGTTTAACACCTATACGCAATCGTTTAAAATAACTTATATATTTACAGTTTGGTTTACTATCAGCATCGACTGCTTATCTTTCGCTCTGATAATAGGCACACTTACGTACTGCGTATTTTTTATTTTTATTTTCTGTAAATATACGTGCGAAAGAATTTAGCGGCTGCCTACATGCTTGAGGCGGCCATGCTTGCAATCAAAAATAGCACTTCAATTATAACACATACATACAAGCACACACACGTGAATATATGATAGTGTTCAGCTGCAAATTGCAGTGTGCCCAATAATTGAATTGAAATGAATGACTTAACTGCAGGAGTGACCTATATGGGTGCAGCGAGCCCAATAATTACGCACGTTACATTCGCATATCTTTAATATTAAAAATTAGCATTACAAATTGTTGATTATGACGATTTAGCTGTGCAAAAAAATTTAAATTGAGCGGTTCTGGGTAGAAGCGTTGTCTAAGTACTCAGGCATTTAGATAACTGAGCAAAAGGAATCTCTATGTTCGAATTCAAGGCTACTGTAGGGCCGAAGCCCATAGCAGTCAGTTTATAACTATATGTAGGGATACTTTAAATAATGATAATAATTTGATCATATTTTACAGCTGAAAGTTTATCATGCGGTTATTGAGGATGTCATTTCGAATGTGCGCGATGCCTTTCTGGACGAGGGCGTTGACGAGCAAGTGCTGCAGGAGATGAAACAGATATGGCGCAACAAGCTGTTAGCAAGTAAGGCGGTTGAGTTGAATCCAGAGCCGGGCGAGCCGGGCCACCACCCACCGCCCATTGTGGCCAACAATCCAAAGGTAAGCAAGGTGTGTTATCGTTGCCAAGGCCATTGACTGACGTGCAGCGTATGTGACCATCTCTATAGAGTGTAATGTAGTGTATGTGTGTCTAGCTATTTGTATATGTTTTGCTTTAATTGTGTCGCAATAACAATTTAAACTTTACTCTGTTGCTCTCTCTCTCTGTCTCTCTATCTCCACAATTACAACAATTGATCGTCGCATCAACATGAACATTATATCAACACGACTGCTGCTTTATATATATGTATTTGTAACTGCTATTGCCATAAAACACGCACACACCCACACACACTCCACACCCACACACATCACCACCTGCTGCAGAGCACCAAGGTAATGCAGTATTTATTAATTGCGCACAACGAATTTGCCACTAAAGTACGCTTTTATCAATTTTCACAGGCTGCCAATGCCAAGGCCAAGAAGGCCGCCGCAGCCGCGGCAGCCTCACAGCAGAACAGCAGCGGTGGCCCCACGACCGCCGGCAGCAATAGCACAGACATCAATAAGCTGGCGTCACCATCTCTGGCCGGTAAACCACCGGCAATTGGGGCCGCTGTCAGCGGCATTAAGAATGGCATCGGCGCCATCAAACAGGAGGTCACATCACAGAATCCGCCACCGTTGCATCCCACATCGGCGTCGTCAATGCTGCAAAAGCAACAGGGAACAGCCGGTGGCGGCAATGCCCCAACCGGTGGCCAGACACCCATACCAATAGTGGCACAATTGGATCCCAATCGCATTATGCCTGTCAATGTAAGCGGTTTATATCGATAACAATTTAAAAGTCGTCTAATTCCATTGGAAATCCCCTACAGATAACGTTACCTTCGCCGCCGGGCTCAACAAATTCGGAATCTCGTGTGCTAACCATACAGGTGCCCGCATCAGCACTGCAAGAGAATCAGCTAACGCAAATACTGACGGCTCATCTGATATCATCCATCATGTCATTGCCCACCACGTTAGCCTCATCCGTGCTGCAGCAGCACGTGAATGCGGCGCTCAGCAATGCCAATCATCAGAGTAAGCTTCACAAGTAATCTTTGTATGAACCGCGATTCAAACTATAATCTTAACTAGAAAACTTGGCCATTGCCAAGCAACTAGACGGCGCCTTAGATTCATCCGAAGAGGATGAAAGCGAAGAGAGTGACGATAATATGGACAATGATGATGACGATGATCTGGACAAAGACGATGACGATGATGCGGAGCACGAGGATGCTGCCGAAGAGGAGCCGCTAAATAGCGAAGATGATGTCACCGATGAGGACTCTGCTGAAGTGTTTGACACAGAAAACGTTATTGTTTGCCAGTATGATAAAGTGAGAGATTCTTATACACACATATTTATGTGCATTGATTAATATATATATATATATATGTCTATATTCCCACAGATCACACGCTCGCGCAACAAATGGAAATTCTATCTCAAGGATGGCATTATGAATATGCGCGGCAAAGATTATGTGTTTCAAAAATCCAACGGCGACGCCGAATGGTAGTAGTCGAACTTAAAGATAAATGCAACATACAACAAAAATGGAAAACAAACACAAATAAAAGACAAACGAATTGCCTCACAGTGCGCCTTTAAACACGTTACTTGCACCCCTCCCTCCCTTCTCCTAGCAACTCTCACACTACATGACCAAACGATTTAAACGCAATACCCTTTGCTCGAGCTGCTGCCAAATCGGGCATATAAAACGTATCTAATATTAGTACTAACTATTTATATTGCTTGCGTCAAGTTGAGTTGTGTTTCAATTTAACATTTGTAATCGTAATATATGTAATTATTAACATTGCTGCATATTATTATCAATAAAATGAAACTTTGTAAGGAAACTACGACAGACTTGTAGAAGCCATAGAAACGTTGTCTAGGAAAAGAAATATATATATATTTGTACAGACATATTTATTACTGAAACTACTCGTCGGTAGTTGCTTATTGTGTGATTTGATGTAACTATGTCAAATTGTAAGAATAAAAACAGACGGCACGTGTCCGGGTTCCGTAAAGCCCAGGCTGTTTCAAAACTTAATATTTGTATGTAAATTCGACACGCCTTTAAAGCATGAATTTTTATCTAAACTCAATTAAAAATATTTTCAATATAAAAACCAAAAAATTTTTTTAGAAATTATATTAAAATTGATAGATTGTAAAATATATATATGTATCGTTTATTTAAAATTAAATATTTTTTCTTTTTTAATTAAGGAGTACAGCATTTTACAGTTAAAACACTTAGAACAACAGCGCGACAATGGCTAATTGTTAATCTTTATGCTCTATGTACACTGCAACGGCATAGTATATCTTTAATTAAGATTATATATTCAATGTACATACACGCGCGCCTTACTCCAACTAACGCTGGCGGAGGGACGGCGTTTTTGCTCACTTAAGAACACTCCCTACCAGTTTTACACTAAACAATCTAAGTAAATGACTTAACTGAATCGTCATCGCTGTGGGCTTACACTTAACTAAAACTAACCGAAATGTGTGGGTGTGATTGTGTGTGTCAATCAATCATTGCCAATTATTAAATGATATCGATTTGCATTATATCGTAAATCAAATCAAAATTTGAGATGAAGTTCAATTGAAATTCATAATCTATACAGAACCTAATAGTGCGCACATAATTATATAATTTGTAAAACAAGTTATGATAATTTGTATATGTATATATATATATATAAATGTATGTATGTATGCATTTGCTTATGAAACACAACTTATGGTTTTAAGCGATTGGAGTCGTTAAGAGGCGCATCTGCTCTTAGTTTAGCTGGTTTTTGTTTTGGTGGTTTTGCCCGCAAACAGTTTAGTTTTGTGCTAAGCACCAAAAGGTTGTTAATTATTAAGTGTCATTAAAAAATGAGCCTGTCACGTACAATTCGCATGTGCGTATGCGTGTGTCTAACTAAATATTAAGTTGTTAAAAGCGCTATATTGATTTCCTTGACCATTTTAACACGATGCAGCATACGTTGAAGCGCATCCTGGCTAAGCGCTTGCGTTGAGTACCAAACGGGCGAATCGGGTACGCAGGATCTTTCTGGTTGCAAATAGAAAACATCGTTTCGCGTTTTAACACTCTCCGGACTAAAAACAAAAGAATATGGAACAAGTTAGACAATGTTGAAAGACAATAATATAGTAACTAACCATTTGGATAGATAGAATTCGTATAGGCGCACAGGACACCGCAGTGGATTCTCCTCGTTTTCTTGCTGCTCGTAGACCTTTTTCTTGCGCGGATTCGCATCTATGTAATGAAATAGTCAACATTATTTAACTATTTGTTGAAAATAACAATAAGTTAGGCTTACCCAGACCCGCCTGCGGTGGATAGAAACGTAACAAAACATTGCGCGAGCCGGGCGCCTTGGAATTTTGGGATGAGCGTTTCCAATGCTTCATGATGTGCGAGAAGGATAATTGCATATGCTCCTCAACGGTCTGTAGGGTTTGTATAAGTTATATAAGCAAAACGCCAGATACCAACGTGATCAGTTACTTACAGTTAGATTAAAATGCTTTGTATTGAAGAACATGAGCGTGCTGAGCAGCACATGCGGCGAATGGGCGCCAAGTTGCTTGCATTCCCACAAATGCTCCTCCTCCACGCGCGTAACAATATACTCTATAAAAACAGGGGATAGTTCAGGTAAGATGGTGAGATACATCAGCTGCTCTGAGACTTACGGGAATCATTGTAGAGCACGGAGAACTTGCGCGCGACCTCATCGAGGCACTCCGTAAAACGTTCATAGTATGGATCATAGAATATATTATCGATGCGTCCATTCACATAGAGATATTGCTGGATGCCTGCAATAATAACAAAGATTAAGCAACGACTCTCGACATATATATACACACAACTTACCCAGTACAAGATAATATATTGTATCTGGCGCATATTCCGTGCCGTTCGGCTTGCGCACTTCCTTGACAAACAGGCAGAGGGAATAGTTCAGCTCGTCGGCGGTCATTTGGAGCAGCTCCGTTTTGAAGGGTCGCCGGCGCATTGAGCTCTTCTCGATGTCCGCATTCTTGGTCATCACCCATTGCTTCCATGCGTTCACGCCGAACGTGTACTTGAGGAACATTTGCGCGTCGGGCTTCTCCTGCGGCTGCTGTGCCTGCTGTGACTGTTGCTGCAGGGCCGAGTGATCCATTTCGCTGCCCCGCTGTCGTTTCACTGGCGATCGACTGTTGCGCGATGGCGAGTCCAGCACGGCGATGGTGCCGCCGCCACGTTTGCGACCGCGCGGGGACCTAAAGAACATTCATTCAAATTTAGAGTTTTGTTCAAATATATAAATAATGCAAAGCTCACCGTTGCGCCGAATCCAGCATGTGATGCTGCTGCTCCAGATGATGCACGCCCATTTGACCCATGTCATGACCCATGGGTGACTGACTTGTTATCGTGTTGGCCGTCATCGTTGACTCCAGGTCAACGGTTGTCGACTGATGATGATTATCGTAGTCTCCGGTTGCCATTTTGAGGGCAATTTGCAGCATATCGTCGCCGTAGGTATTATGGCTGGCGGCGTTGACGTCCACAACTTGCTGCTGCTGTTGTTGCTGCTGCTGTTGTTGTTGCTCCAGACTGTTCTGATATTGCAGGGTAACTAAGCCCGGATCCGGTTTGATTTCATTATCGGAATCGGAGTCCGATTCGTGCTTCTCCTCGGCCACCATTTCGGCCATCATTAGCAATTCGGCCTCCAGTGGATCTTCGGGCATTTTGTCCTGTATCTTCTTAATCTCCTTCAAAATGCCACCAGCGGTATTTCGGGTCGTGGGTATAAAGATGGGCACCGGTATGGGCAGAGGAATGGGCACGGGCACCGGGAATGGCGCCGAATACATGTACATCGGCTGCGGCACAAATATGGGCACGGGCACGGGTATCAGCACCTTGTTCGAATAATCCTTCTCTGTCTGTGTGGCGCAGTCCCGCATAGATGGCGTTATCTGTTCGCCCGTGGAGACGGTCATCGGTTTGCAGCTGATATTTACATTGCGCACCGACTTCGGATACGGCGGTACTGTGATGATTTTTGTTTCCGTTATTGCCGCTGGAAAATCGCCAACGGGCGTGCTTATATTCCGTCGCATCGCCAGCGTATTCAACGGCGGCGAGGGTGAACGTGCAACGGTATAGTCCACATGCTTGCGCGGACGACCTCGGCCGCGCACTTCGCCAACAGTTCCTGTAGACGCCGTAATGCTCACCGTCAACGGTGGCGGCGAGTCCGGTTTACGACCACGCTTGCGCCGCACAGTTACGCTGCCAATGCGCGCCTCCGTCTCGCCGCTGGCCAGCGATTGTACGGTCGAAATGACCGGGACAACGGTGCCGCCCGCTGATTTTTTATTTGCTCCACCAGCGGCGTTATTCTTTAGGCCAGACTGCAAGCATATAGGGAGAAATTATTAATATCATTTGGAATTTTCGCACTATATGCACTCACATTCCACCTGAGACGCATTTTTTAACCTCAAATGAAATTAATTCACAAATTGGTAAACTGCGTAAAGCGGTTTAAAGGAAAAACAGAATACTGCACGACTATTGGGGCTGCCATATCGCTTTAAAAATAAAAACAACCAGATAAAAAAATACCGCAGTAAAATGCAGTTAAAAAATACTTTTTTGAAAGTTTTAGAATTCCGATAGGGAAATGTAGAATTTCGATTTCATAAAGAAAATCATTTTAGTTGTTTTTTTTTTATATATATCATTGATATTTTGCGGATAAGACCCAATTGGCACTATGACTGTCCTTTTTGTTTGTTTTATAGCACTGGGCTAAAACTAGAGTTGGCAACAATTAAAATCAAGGACTATTGCCAACGTTTTCGGTGGGCGCAAATTGAACAATGTATGCAACTGAGTGTTACGAAAAACTTACCGGCTGCTGTGCCAACTTTAATTTCACTCGCTTGGGCAATCCGGTGGGAAATGGTGCTGCATTCTTGCTGCTGGCACGCGCATGCGTGGCGGACTGTTGCTGTTGCGCCTTGCTGGCGGATGTCGACGGCACATCGCTGTCCAGGGTGAGCGGCGTGCGGGCGAATTGATTTTGGAACTGCATCACGCACTGATATGTACAAAAGTTGCGCATCGATGCATCCGACATGGTCAGATGATACTGGGGCGTGCTGGTGTTGCTGCAGTTGTCGCACTTGGTGACCGCGCGTGCCGAAATGTTGCAGCTGACACCGTGCATGGTCAGGCAGTTGATCGAACAGGTGAGCGTCTCCTGATCCCCTTGCTGTTTATATATCATATCGAAATTATATTTCTTCACCTTGCACCACTGGCAGGAGACAATATGGCGATTGACAATGATGTACACATTGATGCAGACCCGCGAACAGAACATTTTTGGCGTCTGCTGATCATTGCTGTAAATGGTGTACGCATCGGTGCTCTTCCGCTCAAAATACTTGCAGCACATGGCGCAGGGATCGGCGTTCACGTTGCTCACAAACTTGAAGGCCGAAAAACAGGGATTCGAGCAGAAATAGTGCTCCTTATCGTCCAGCAGCATTTCGACGCGCACCGGCTTCTCGTTGTTGCAAACACCGCACATGTCGGTGCGCAGTTTCTTCTTGGGATTGCACATGTTGTCGTAGCGCCGGAGACACACCTGCGAGCAAAAGTCCTTGAACTGATCCTTGTCGCCGACGGGCGCCAGGAAGCCCTCCTGCCCGCTACTGATGTCCTTCTGGCAGCAGGAACACGTCTTCAGGCCCTTCTTGTACGTATTGAGACAGGCGGCGCAACAAAATTGACGCACCTCGAACCCAAATCGCACACAGTACTTGCCCAGTGCTATGGAGTTGACCTCCTCCTTGCACGTCTCACAATTGCCGCCAAACGCACGCTGATATCTGCCCAGACACACCTCGTTGCAAAAGTCCATTGTCTCCCAGATGAGTTGTTTGTCGCCCACATGGATCTCCAGCTGGCAGTCGGCGCAGAGGCGCCTAAAGCTCTCCAACCGATCGAGGCGAGCCGCCTCCGCCTCGACATTGGTGCGTGCAACGACATTCGTTGATTCGGGCTTCTTGCTGGGCGAACGTATTGTGGTGGCGCCAATGTTGCGCACCCGTATCGAATGACGCTTCAGCTTGTATTTCTCCGGCTCTTCGGCATTCAAGAGATTGAAGCAATCATCGTTGCATATGTAGTAGGTGTCCTGCTCCTGTCTGAGAAAGTATTTGCAATTCGTTTGCTCTTTGCACTGCAGACAAGCATGCGTCTGGCTCGTCGTACTCTCGCCCACTTCGACAGCCGTCTCCGTTGTGCTTGCATCTGGCTCATCATCAACGGCAACGGCGAATCCGCTGCCCTCCTGACTAACCTCCTCGACGAGGAACTTCTTGCGCCGCAAAAAGTATTTGCCCGGATGCAGGGCCAGAAACGCATCACAGCAGGCCTGATCGCATAGATACTCATACGGACTCGTCGCTGTTGCTGCTGGCTCTGCGGCATCTTCACTGGGTTCCTCATCCGGTTCGGTGTTTTTGAAGCGATAACCGCAGATCTTCTCATTGTCGCACTGACGACATTTTTGTGTGCTGCCCACAATCCAGGCGATGATTATCTTCGCCGAGCCACCTGCTTCGCCAGCAGCGGCACCAGAGGACTCCTCGTGCGTGGGCTCGTCGGCTTCAGGCGCATCCGCTTCGGGCATATCCTCATCATTTTGAGTTGTTGTATTCACTGAATAATACAAAAAGTTTATTTATTCGAATTGTTTATATAAAATATAAATTCGTATTAAATACCAAAAATAACTAAATACCGATTTTTACATATTTAATATTGATCTGGACAGTACGCCAAGTCCATATAACCATGTATTGCTAAATTCCTTTTATTTATTTGGTAGTTTGTGACTATTTCATTATATTAATAAATAATAATAATAATAACTCCATCCTAGTTGCGCTCTCCACTTACATATCTCTATTACTAGCTTTCTCTTGTTATTTTACGCTTCTTCCGCTTGCTCTTTTATTGAAATGTCATAAATTCGTCTAAACATTACTTGAATTTATGAAAAGCACATAGAAAGCATAAACAATTAAAAACTAATATTAGAGAAAATGTAAATACAATTTCAAAATGTCTATGGGTCATATATACCACATCAATATAATAGAAACAAATTAAACAATTAGAGTTATATATGCCAATTAAAATTTTGAACTATATAAGCGTATAACGCATTGATAATGCCAATTAATATTGCAGCGAGCGCTGTATTTAAATTAGAAAGTACAAACGTTTGTAGGGGAAATCCGGTGCAGGGTATCTAGCAGCGAGCTCTCTCACTTTTGTATAATAATATAATAATAATATTCATTATTAACCAGACCCAACAACATGCACCCGCGCTCACCTTCTGCACACTCTGAAACGGCTCCAGTTTGCTTTTCAGCTTGAGCATCTGCTGCTCAAACGGCGGATTAGAGATAAGAGCACACAGAGAGCAAATAATAGCTTAGCTTAACCATAACATAAATTCCACTCCTTGATTATTGCTTACCATTTGCTGTTGCCGATAAGTCGTCCGTTGATGCATGTAAGTCAGCCGGCGCATCATCTTTATCGTTGTGTGTGTCTGTTGAAGTGCCAGCCTCGGCGACGGGCGATTTCAATGCCAATTGCGTTTGCTCGGCGGCTTCCTCCTCCTCGGCCGCCTTCTCGGCATTTTCGCGAGCCAATTCCTTTTCGGCTTCTGTTACTTCCGTTTCGGGATCGTCTGGGATGAGACAAACGTCCGACTCCTCGGGTTCCAGCACATTCTCAACGGTTTCTGTATTACAAAATTAACATTTTATTATAATTGATTTTGATATCCTTGCAATGGGCTCACCATCACCATGCTCTGCTTCGGCAGCTTCTTCCAGTTGCTCTGTATCGCCAGTTTCTTCCAGCTGCTCTGCATCGCCAGTTTCTTCCAGCTGCTCGGCTTCAGCATCTTCCGTTTGATTCGCTTCAGCTTCTGCATCATCATCATCTTCACGTATCGCTGCATTTTCATTGGCTGCAGCAGAATCTTGTTCCTGTTCCCTATCCTCTGTCCTATCAACCTCGTCTCTGCCCTCGAAAGGCGTGTCAATATCATCAGTAGCACTTGCATCCTCGAGGGCTTTGTCGCCAGCCTCGTCTTCCTCAAGACTTGCCTGTCGGGAATCGCCGCCTTCTGAGCGCATTTCAACGTCATCCACATCGCCAACTGGCTCTTGCGCAGCGTTGCCAGCGTCGGCTTCGACCTCACCGTCATCTACGTCCATTGCATCCATAGAGGCTGGTGCTCCATCGACAGCATCACCTTCGGCACCTTCCTCGTCGGCTTCCACATTTTCGAATGCGTCGCGTTGTTGCAGGTCATCGGCTTCGGCACTGGGATCGATGTTGCAATGTTCCTGCTCGTCCTCGGCTGCCGCTTGCTCCGTCTCTGCAGCCTCTTCCGCCGCATCCTCGGAGATGGCTGCGTTGACTTCAGCTTCCTGCTCGTCTCTGTGTTTGGTCTCTTCGCTGTCTTTGGGCTCCTCGCTTGCAACAGCATCAGTTCTCCCCTGCGACTGACCATCGTCCATGTCCAAAGAACCCTCCGATATCTGCTCAAAATCGTCATCGTCACCCGCTCCGGGCGCAGTTGGCTTCTCGACTACGGTGGCTTTACTGCTGGCAATTTCAGCAGGTGCGTCCGCATCCACATCCTCCTCGGTTGGCGATGCGGGCGTATCCTGTAGTGCCGCGGCTGTTGTGTCTGCTTTCTCACGCGAGTTATCCTCATCCAACTTAGATGTTTCTGATTCGGGTCTGGCACTCGAATCGGCGCCAAACGAATCAAGACTGGATATTTCCTCCATATTGGAATAGTTGTTGAATGAATCGTGTGCAAAATTTTAGACGTTCAGAAACGAAAACATTAACTGCAAGCGAATAAAACGATTTGCAAATTTTTTATTAGTTTCATACATGTTTAAATTAAATCTATTTTATGTATGCACATATGTATGTATGTAGTATGATTAGCCCCCCAATTGTCGTTTCGCGCGCATTTCATCCCCAATGCCTATCGATAGCTGAGCTATGGCGATAATTATCGAATGGCGTGCGAGGGCCTCACACCACACCGCCTAAAATGTGTACAAAGTCACTAACACAGACACACACACACATTTATACATACACAACACAAGCAGAGTGATGTGGTGTACAGTGCACAAGAAAACAAAACATGCGCCACAAAAAATTAAATTCAAATGTATTATTAGGTTGAAACGCACCCAACGCCAACTACTCTTTGAAGCATTTAATAAATTAAAATTACTTTATGGCTGCCGCACAGTGGGATAAAGTGTAGTTACGTTCTGGCGATTGCGCCGTTTACTATAATCTGTATAAGAGATCCGACGACGGCAACGAAAATCTATGTAGCGAACCATTAACTGCCTTTCATTGCTGTTATAATCAAGCAACACTTTTCCAGGTTATTATTAATGCACGTGTACTAGTTTTGCGGATTGTTTACACTATACGCAATTTGCTATTTATATTTTTTAAGCACTGTAACACTGTAACACCCGGAAAAATGCTGTACGAAAACCACAAGTTGAGGTCCACATAGGGATGGCTAATATATCGATAGTTGCAGCTCGATAACTCACTGCATGTGCCACATTTCGGAATATATAGCGTTGGTTCGCTCGATGCACTGAACTTGTTCGCAGCGTTATGAGTTCACATTTGTTGAGAAGAAAACTTAACATTATATAATTATATATTTGCATGTATATATGTGCATTTAAAAAAGTGTACTTATAGATTCATTAGAATTAGCGAGCTCACACTATTCATTATAGCATACAATGCCACCTACATATTTTTTTCTTTGCGTTATAAATTATATAAAGATCCGGAGCGACTTTTAATAGTTTTTTGGTTGAGCTGAATCGATAACATTTCAATATATAATTTTTGTATTCATTGACAATATAACAATTAGTGATGAGCTTGGTTAAACAGGGGTGCAAGCGCAACTTCTTATGAGATATTATTAACATATATATTCCAATTTTCATTGGTATTTCAGTGAAAATTTTGGCTTCTGGTAATTAACATATTTTAATGCATTTACTTGCGTCCTCTGTTAATTTAATTTATTTTCGAACATTAATATTTATGTATGAGTCCTTCGGCATCCAAAAGCACGCTGGGAAAGTATTTGATGATCTTTGTAAAATGGGGGAAAAGTTGCGAATTGTTAAAGTTTATATTATTTTCAATTTGGTATCGCTGCAGTAGTTGAATTAGTTCATTTGCAGCTATCGCCTAGTTAAATATAAATATTATAATAAGTATGTATGTTTGCAACAACATGTTTACACCTACCTCGGTGACCAGCCAGTGCTGGATAACGTAGTTTAATGCGTAAATCTGTAATTCCATAATGGTCGGTTGGGATTTCAGGGCTGCTGCGTTTTCTAAAATTTTCTACAAAAAAATATATATTAGATTAAAGCGAATTAGGATATAAAATTATTAACTTACCGATATGCAGGCATTTTCAAGATCGTAAATATTGTGGCGAAAGGCCAAATTGAGAGCCGGAAATATCCCCTCCAACGGCCAGCTTATATCCTTCAGTTTTTGCGCGAACTTTAGCAAAAGATCGGGCAAATTGTAAGCGCAGGACAGTATAAATATATCCCCAATTATTAGCAAATTAACCAGTGAGGATGTGACCTCAAATGTGTAAATAAATTCTAAAAATATTTCCACACTTTCCGGCGAAACACCATTGATTTGCAGCACACCATTCCATTGTTTATTTTGAAAAACATCCTGTTCGAGTTTTTCCGAAGCAGTTGCCAAAAATATCCGATGACAACGAAATTTTTTATAACAGACATTGGTCACCTGTTGGCCGCCATCAGCAACCCTGGGCACATGCACCTCGCAATCGGCATCGATGCCACTGCGAAAATACTCGAGACGACGTTGCCGGGTTGATCGAGTTTCGTCGTCGGTCGGCTCTTCTGTCGAAGACACCATTGGAGCTGTGATGGTAACCTCTTCCTCCTCGACTTTTCCAGTGGCTTCATTTTCCGCTGGAGACAATGCACCCGATGGCTGATTAAGATCGCCTTCGCTTTCTGGATTTACTGTTGGCGTTAGCGTTTTTGCTGAACTTTTCGATATATTGCTTTCCCTTTTCGAGCTCGACATTATTAACAAACAATTTAAACAATGTTTAAATAAAAAACAAAAAAGGAATAGAGAATACTTTTTTTTTGAACAGACTACAGATTTTCAAGATGACAGTTGAAAACCAAATCAGGAGTGTGTGTCGGGTGAGCCCGACTAGCAGATACCCTGTATGATATGCTAAAATAAAATAATGTCGCAAAATATCGAACAAAAAAATAATAAACTTCTTTTGCATATGGTATAGGAGAATATATATTTTAAATTAAAGGCTCTAACTCCTAACGAACATTTTTCATGAGTTCAGGGTATAAAAATCAGTCTAAACATTACGAATCAAAGTAAACGGTTAAATATATAAAGAAAATAAATTTCTAGTATAATAAAAAAATTTCTGCGCAATGTTTTGCAAGTTGCGTCGCCTGGAACTGCTCCGGAGCGGACAACTGTCCGACTGCGAGCTGCACGTGTTGTATACGGATAAGTGTCACAAGTGCTGCAGTCGTCAATTCCGTTGCCACAGGGTAATGCTAGAGTCCGCATCGGAGGAATTCAAACGGATGATCGACGAACCAGATTTTGAGAAGAATAAACGGATAATGAGCGTGAATGATGCCTCCCCGGATGCGTACGAGACTCTGTTGCTCTATATATACACCTATGAGATCTATAATGAAATAACCATTGAAATGTGCACAGATCTAATTTATCTGTCGACCAAATACAAAATGCCCGACTTTGTGGAGGGCTATATTGGCAAGCTGGCCAACCAGAATTGGCCCATGGCCACTGTGTTGAAAATCTTTCAGCTGGCCAACGAGCACAATCGTCCGGCCATGATGAAACTGGTGGGAGAGGTAAGAATATTGACCGTGCATTTTAAATATGAACTGAGTTTTTGGCGTCTTGCAGAAAATTGCGCCGATTGCGAACCAGCTGCTTAATGACAACTCATTTTTGAGGTTCAGCTTGAAGGAGTTGCACGCGTTGATTATCATTTTAAAATCGGCGGGCACCATACCCGACAGAGAACTGCTGCTGGCCCTAAAGAAATACCAGGTGTACAATAATCTGCATTACCGAAATATGACGTGCTTTCAGCAATTTGTCGATGTGACGCAACTGTTTGGCGATGTGCTCTTCGAGCCCGACGGCACCCTGGCTATAACGGACGAGCCTGCAGCCGTGGCTCCACAAGCTCCACAAGCGCCACAAGCCCCACAAGCCCCCGAACAGCCAATACCTGAAGCTGGCGGTACGCTTAGGAACTCCGCGGAATTAGAGGCAGAACAATTGCCAAAGCAAAGCCAGGAACAATCGCAACCAGCAAGCAACGCGGCCACAGCAGTGACATCACAAAATCCAACAGCGCCGACTACTCCCCGGGATTCGAAAGCATCTGCGACTGCAGAAGTACGAGAAAAACCGCAGCGAACGTCCAGCTCGAGGCGCAGTTCGAAACGTCGAAAGACCTGAAACGCTGACAATCCCGACAACATCCCTGGTGCAGAGCTCAATAACGTATTATACATTCGCTTTAATCGAACTAAATATCAATTGTTTGCAAAACAAGCTAACGCAACAAATCTTATAAACTAGGAAAGTAATAGGTCAACTAATTTAACTGAATTTCCAAAGTTACCGTATTTGGGTCATAATAAGTATAATGGCTGGAGTCGGCGGTGTGCGTCTTATGAGACGCTCGTGGCGCTCACAGGCAGCACATCCAGTGGTGTCATAACCACATCCGAGTCCGTATCCTTGGCATTGCCAACAATGCTATGTATTGGCTTGACGCTCAGAAAATCATCGTTGTCCAGCACAACGTCCTCCTCGTCGGTTAGTTCTGGTTCCCCTTCATCCATCTGATCCTGCTGATCACTATTAGCATTATCTTCATCATCTGACGGCGCCTCTGCTGCTGCAAGGCGATTTGGCGTTGCCTCCAAACTTCCCTCTGATTTTGGTTTCTGCATCCTGTCTTGGCTGATGTTGAGGCCCGTCTCAAGGGTCTCGAATTTGCAGGCGACCGCAATGCGCAGATTGACAATCAGCGAGAAGAGCTTCACCGTTGGACCGACCTTCAAGTGGAAGTGTGTGGCAATATCCTTGCGTCCCATCATTAGGAGGGCACGTCCATCGATTTCCTCATCGAAGAGCATTTGGGCAATACTGGAAGACTTCAAAGCACGCTCGACAAACTCATACACATCCCAGTTGGTCCAGTAGAGCGGATTGCTCTTCAGCTGGGCCATGTCGAACTCGCTGTTCTTCTGCCACAGGCGATAATTGCGCACGAATTGTGGCCCGTATTCCGCCACAATGGATTTGGCTATGGACAGGCAGCGCGGATTGAGTTCGATGTGTTCAGGGGCGGTCACTGCTTTGGACGTTATTGGTTCCGTGCGCTCCGGCTTGCTCACGACGGGCAATGGCTTTGGCTCCTCACGCTTCAACTTGGGCATTGGCTCCGCTTCCACGCTAGGCCGGGATTTATCTGCTTTGGAGTACGTTTTAGCTTTGGCAGACGTTGGCTTTGTGTTTGTGTTCAAACAGGAGAGCAGGATCGGCGAGGGCTCCTTCACAGGCTGCGGCTTCGGAGACTCTGCTCGCTTGATATGTTCGGGAAGAACGCGCGCCGGCTTCACTGTCTTCGCGCGCCACTGGCGCCAGTTCTCCGGCGCATAGGGACAACAGTCGCGAAGTGCGTGAACATTGAGATTGAAGCGTTTCGCATTGCCAAAGCCGCGACAGCCTTCCACGTCGCAGGGCATTGCCGAGCCACGCTGCTGGAAGCCCGGCGGCATCTCCAGTTCATGCGATGTGGCCTCGCACCAGCCAATCGGATGCAGATCGGGACTGTCGTCTTCGAGCCAGAAGAAGTACTCCGCTGGCCAGCAGTCCAAATGCAGCTGGACGCGGTAACCCTTGCGGGTGACCACGGTCGCCGGACGTATCAGGCAGGGATTGCGTTGATCGACTACCTCCAGTTTCATGCGCGACTGAAACTCCATGGGTTCACGGGGCTTGAATAGCTTCAAGGGCGCCGCCATGCCGCCCACTTCATCAATATAATCGGCCCAGTTGAACACAACATTCTGATAGTCCGGCGGCACGATCAGCTGCTGACGACCCTCGTGCCAGCCGCAGGGATGAATATACGGCGAGTTAACATGCACCCAAAAGTCATAGCAATCATCCCAGCCATCGAAATGGACGCGAATGCGCTCATCCAGTATATCCGCAACGGTGGCCACACAAATCTTGCCCGTGTCATTCAAATCCTCCGCCTCCAGATGCATGCCCACGGTGAACTCATTGACACGCGTATCCGTTGGTCCATTCAGATGCGTGAAGAGTACCCAAGGCGCTGCCTTGGCATTTGTCTTCACCAGATACCGATGCCAGTTGAATCGATCCGGGCAATATCCCTTGGGCGCTTGCAAAATGTGCGCGGTGCGTTCACACCAGCCCGGCGGAAAGATGTCCATTGAATCGGCATTCACCCAAAAATCATACATGCTCGAATACCCGTCCAAGTTCAGCTTCAATCGATAGCCACGCACCTCGACAATGGTGCAGACGCAGAAGAGCGAACAGTTCTCCGGATCGATGGCCTCCAGTTTCATGCCGCGCTCAAAACGATTGGGACTGATCGGAAACGGATTGAGGAAGAGATGTATGGGCGCCGCGTGGCCATTGCCCTTCTGCTTGAGATACTCGGTCCAGCGGAAGGGTCGCTTAACTGACGAAGATTTCCGCTCCCGTTCGCGTTCTTTTTCCCGCTGCAACATTTGCTGCTGCTGCTGCACCTGCTGTAGATGGCCATTGGACATCTTTGGCTCCTGCATGCGACTGATCTTGCTCTCGCTGGCACTGCTGGACGGATTGGGCTGGCGACGCTTGTGCGCTCGTCGAACACAGAAGAGTGAACAGTAATCTGCAAGGAAAGCCAAGTTAAAAATGGAGCACATTTTGGGTATTTTATGACGTTTACTCACGCGGCGCCAGAAAGTCGGAGGCGGGCCCATGGCAATTGCACCGCGAGCATAAATAGAGCAGGGGGTGCGAGCTGCTGGTTGTCCGGCGCACGGGGCGATCGAAGAGCGGACGCTCAAAATAACTGGCCGGTCCCAGGCGCGAGCCACAGCGCTCCATGAGCTGCAGCAAATGGAAGCGATTCAGCTCAAAGTGAATTGTGGAATCCTGCAGCATGGCCGGCTGCTGTTCCCGCCAGCACAACATGCCAAAATTCTGGTGCATTTTGCGCCTAAGGTTGGTCCACTTTTCGACCGCCGACTCCACGCCGTTGGGCTGCAGCCGTGCATTGGGCGTCAGGGTGACGGTATCCGACTTGGAGGTGTTGCTGGTCGACACCGACGAGGGCGAACTGTTGTCTACGTTCTCGTCGCAACGCAACGATTTCTCAAATTCCTCCTTGGACAACGCCAGCGTTTCGGCCTTAACAATGTTGATCATGCCACCATTTGTGATCCGTTGCGTGTCCGGCTGCTTTGGCGGTGACTCCGCAGGCTTGATCGTCGGAGGCACAATCATTTCCACATCGCTGCTGCTGCTGGCAATGCGGCTGCTGCGACTGGCAGTTGAGTTTTTTCTAGATGTTGCGGCAAGTTGTTGTTTTATCTGCTGCTGCTGCTTTCGTTCTGCCTCCTTTTCCTCCTCGCTGTCATCATCGTCTATGGTTATGGTTTCTATGGGCTTCACCTGCTCAACCACATCCACCTCCTTGGCCATTATGGCCACCGAATGTCGCCGCTCGCTGGCACTGTTTTGAGTGCCTACAACAGCCGCATTGTGCTCATTGCCCGCCAGCGATTTCGAGCGCTGCAGCTTGGGTGAATCTGGCTGAGCAATTGGTGTTGTTGCTGCTGTTGTTGTTCTTGTTGTTATTTTTGCTGGTGCTGCAGCTGTTGTTACTACTGCTGCTGTTGTTGCCGCAGCTGCCGTTGTTGCTGCTGCTTCTACTGCTGTTGTTCCTCCTGATGCTGCTTCTGCTGCTGCTGCCGGCGTAACCACCGCCAAAGTTGGACTGGCTTGCACTTTCATAATTTTGGCACCATTCAGAGCAACGGCCGGCAGCGGAGTGATCTTGATCTCCTGCAGAGCAACCTGCGCATTGCTCGGCATGGGCATGGGTATGGGCGTGGGCATGGGCGCGGCCGTGACGGGCGATGGCTTTTGTATAGCTTGTTGCTTCGCTACTTCCTGTGCCGGCCGCAAATTGGCGCTGTTGCTGCAGTTGCTCTTCAGCGACTTGGTTAGGATGAGCGCACCGGAGTTTGCCTGCGCCTGCACCTGGCCAAACTTTAGACGTATTTTCTCCACGGCCGCTTTGCTCAAAATGACGGGCGTACGGGTTTTCGAAAGCAACGAAATTTGTGCAGCACCAGAAGTGGCCGGAGCAGGTGCTGAAATCCGAAAAACAGAGTGAAAATTTACATTATACAATATATATATATATATATATATATATGTGGAATTAAGTGTACACATGCACACACACACGTACGTACTTATGCGTTTCAACGGCGTGTGTTTATACTGTGATAAACCATAAAATTGTTTTTTATTTTTCAACCTCTTTTTCTTGTCTTTGTAAATATGAGTCACTAGGCACAGCTCGAAACTGAAGTAAAAAACCAATCGCATCAAATTGCGATCTGCAAATTTGAATTGAAGCGTTGTCCTCGCAGCATTTGCTTTTTTCGTATATGAAGAATTGTTGCTGTTTTTGTTTCTGTCAGTTGAGGCAGCTGCAGCTGCAAAAACCTGATCACGCCCGCCCGCGACTTTTGCATATGTCGTTGATAAACAACTAAAATTAAGTGAGTATATTTACAAGTGACTTTTAGCCCCATTTTTGTCTCTTTTTTTTTATTCAAAAGAAGCACATATAAATCGTGACAACAGCTCAGAATAAAAACGTTGCAAAAGTCATTTGTTAATTGAGTTTCAATGAAACAACAATAATCAAAAGTAAGAAAATGTGAACTATATAAAATCTCAAAATAGCCACATGAAACTTATTTTCGTACTCAAACTAATTAATATTATACAAATACATAAAGTCGTTAAACTACTAAACGGCAACAACTACAACAACAACAGTAACTACATATATGAGGAATACATGCATGTATATGTATAATAGTTATAATAATAAGAGACAAACGCACACACGCGGCCAGCGACAACAACTAAATGCGCGACTCGCAGCAACGGCGGCTGTGCCCAAGCAAAAAAAAAAAAAAAACAATAATACAAAAAAAAATGGATTGAAAAGCAACACCGAAATCAAATCGAACCGAACCCGCAGCTACAGCGCACAGCGCAGAAGACAAACGCAAATTATGTAGTTATACTATAGAAACATGTAGAGTGCTCGAGTGGAAGTGTGCAACTGGAAGATACCCTGTAAGCAGCTGGGAGTTGACGTAACATACATTGTTCACACATAGACGAAATCACATATTCACACACACACAACCTGCTCACTTTGCTTGGCGCTTGTGCTTCTTTTTTACTAAGCCCCGACTATGAAAAATGTATTATTGAACAACTTTTAAGTTTATTGCGCGATCTATATGAACTTTTCAGGACTGAAAGATAACATCCAAACCTATGTCTAAGCGAAGTTTTGAAGTTCCTTTCCACCTATGGAGTAAGTCGGGGAAGGTGTGAAATTATTGAGTTGTGTGTCAAAATGATGCATACCAAATTCGGTGGGTCTAGCTCTTATAATATTCCAAATATATTTAAAAAAACCACGTATTAAAATCGAGATTTATCGATATCAATGAAATTGGACGACGTATAAGGAAAAAAGATAAATTTCTACAGCTCTTATAACTTTTAAGATAGGCTTAAAAAACCATTACTAAAAACCGATACTTATCGATATAAAAGAAATTGGGCGAGTTATCGAATACAAAATTTAGAAAATTTGTTAACTCTTATAAACTATGAGATATGTGAAAGAAAATAATGTGCCAACTTGTATATTTATCGATAAGCTTGTAAAATATTTATTAAATTTGATATCTCTAGTCATTATAGTCTTAGAGATCTGATGAAAGAAAGCCATGTTTTATAATCGATGTTACGGAAATTGGGCGAGATATGAAGAAAAAAATTATAAACTTGTGCGTATGGTATTCTCTTCTAGTTTTCGAGATCAGTGCGAATATACATATGGACACACTCAGAATATATATATTTTATGCCTTCGTTATTTAGATTTAGACAAAACCATTATACTCTCGTTTACAGGGTATACTAAATACATGTATTATGTATGGCGAATCGAAACTTTATAACTTTAGAGCAGCAGCTGTAATTATATAATCTTTGTACTCAATATATAGATAACTTACCCGTCATGCTGCCTTTTTTATGCGCCACCAGCGAGATGACATGAGGCTGAGCAGCAGCAGCAGCAGGTGCTGCTCCTGTACAGCTCTTCTTGATGTTGTTGTGTTTGACTCCATTTTGTTGTTGTACAGGAATTGTGGTCATCGTGGTGGCAGGTCGTATCAGCACCGGCTGTGGCAGCGACTGCGACGGCGACTGAGCCTGTGTCGAAGAGGAAGGCGACGTCGGCAGACCGAGGGCATTGTTGCTCGAAGTCTTGTTGCTGTTGTTATTGTTATTGATAAGCGCTTTGGGCGTCAAAATGGACAGCAGCGAGTTGGCAGTACCATTGGTGCTGCTGGCCACCAGTTGTATGAGCGAAGGGGCCGCTGTGGTCAAACAATTATTATTAGTTTTCAACTGTTTTTGTACAATATTCATTGGCGTCAGTTTGGTTTTAATAGCAGTCGCATTGTTGTTAATGTTTTTACTATTATTATTGTTATTGCTATTGTTATAACTGCTAATGGTTATATTACAGGGCTTGGTGGGCATGGTGGCAATCGGCAAATAGCGCAGTTCCTCGGCCGCCTTTACTGTTGTTTTTGTTCCGGGCGGCGTCATCAGTGTGGCAGAGTGTCCGCAGCTTCCCGGTTTTGCTGGTGGCGACATTGTTACGGCCACTTCCCGTTTCGTTTTGCTCAGATTCGCAACGCCCAGATTGGCGGGCAACATGTTGTTGCTGTCGTCGTTTTTTCTACACTTCCCGAAGTTAGAATCGTTTGATCACAGGCACAGTTTTCTGTTGTTACCAGTTTTTCACAACTTTTAATTCAGAGTCAGCTCGAATAGCGTCTTTTCACTTTTCAACACTTTTCAATTGCAGGTAACAATACAATTCATACGTTGCCGCACAAGTTTTTAGCATTTTATCCAAGCACAACACTTTTGCCAAGAAATTGGTATTTTTTCTTAGTAGTAAACCGTTTGCTTTTTCGTTTTTCTGAGTTTTATTTCACAGTTCTGCTTACTATTTTTTTTGTTTTGTTAAACTTTTCACATTTGTTAAAAAGGTTTTGTTTATTGACGGTTGATTTCTGAGATATTTATAGTCATCACGCGCTAAATGTTTTACAAATGTTGGTATTTTTTTGGATTTATGGATTTTTAGAGATGTGGTATTTTTTTTTTTGCTAATACGGCAGTTCCACACTATTGCTTGATTTGAAAATATTTTCAGTTATGACGTCGCTTAGTTTGTGCTGAAATTATTGAAAACTTTTTAGAAATTCGAAAATGACAATGTTTTTTAACAAATTAAGTGTGTTTTTGCTAAAATATTACGTAAAATACATGAAACTACGGCGTCTACTTGCGCGCCCGTTTGTCAATGCATATTTTAGGTAAAGTTGGCAGCACGCATATTGAATATTGATATCATTTTTAGGTATGCTGCATTTAGATTTATATTTGCTGAACATATTTTAAATTTTAAATATTAGGTCATGCACATGTTCGGTTTTTTGTGGAATTCGCAGCTTTAGCACGAACATCTTAAAATCTTTCATTTAAGAACTGTTACGTATGTAACTATGTGCCTATGCGTATGCTGATGCCAATGTCATATATACAAGTGTATGTATGTACATACCTTATCTGGTCAAAGGCATAGTTACCAAAAATTTTGCATTTAATTTAGTAGTTAGATGATGTAAACCTCAAACAATGGCTTACCTTTGATTTTAGCGTTAAAACTGAGTGAGAACAGATTCCATTAAAGGAGAAACTGTTTTGCCCGCTGATTTTGGCTAGCGACACTTGCAGAACAAACTGAAACAAAAGCAAATTATTAAAAAACGCTAAATATTGGCAATTAACAAAAGCAGGCAATAGATAAACAAACAGTACCTGTATGAATGCGTGGGTAAGGTTTTATCCTACAATGCAGAAAAGTAATTTATGTATTTAACGCAAATGTTAACTGTTGTTCCGCTACAGGCCAAATAAATGAAGATTGCTTCGTACTTTATGCACTTTATTAAATATCAGATTTATGTGTAAATGAAACACAAATTCTGGTTTTTATTTGTTTGTATGTTAATTTTAACTTTAGGCGGAGTTGTTTGCAGCGCAACGTTAAAAACTACAATGGCAAAAAGCATGCGTGTGTATTTTAATTCGTCGATCGAATCGTGCTCAGGTGACAACTCTGCAACAACAACAACAACTTCTCGCACGTCGGTTATTTTTAAAACAACGCAAAGATTGTGAAAGTAAATTTTACTTTACAGTTTTATTTACATGACTGTATAATGTTAAATCAAAGCTGACGCTTCATTTTTTACGAGTTTTGCTTTTAAAGTTTTGCAACAACAAACTGGAGCAGCAGCAATAGAAAACGTACTAAATAACAGCTATAGTTAACTTATTAAATATAAATTTAAAAGTTTAATTATGTAAGTTTTAAATTTAAGTCAAGTAAAATAAGATTTCTAGTATTTGCGACAACATAAACAAAGCAGTTATTGTTTAAATATCTTCATATTTATCCCAAAGTAAGCAACCGATTTGTCTTCTTCTTACAGCGCCTAATTAAATGTCTGTGTTGAACAGTGTCGCACTGCCAGTGTGAGATAGTGCATATTTTCAACCCAAAAAGTGGTAGTTTCAGTTTTCGTGTAATTTCTTTTCAATAAAATTAAAAATTAAAGTTTACTTATAGTTGTGCCGAGTGTGAGCACATCAAATAATCATGTCAATAATTAACAACGACGACAACATAATGGCAATTGATGAAGATCCGCAGGGTGAGTAAGAGTTGGGAATGTGGAAGATTGGGGCGCGTCCGGCTGTGAGAAAAAGCTACAATTTGTTCGATTTGCAGTTATTATCAACGATGATGAGCCCTCAACGACGCAAAACATTGCAAATGGTCGGTCGATGGATTCGCTGCGCTCATCGTTTACCAATCACAGCTCAACGCCAGATTCCTCGCACAACTCGCTGGACACCCTTGACGTGGGACCGGATGACATACAAGAGAAATCTCGTTTAATAACCCAGGTGTTGGAGTTGCAAAACACACTGGACGATTTGTCGCAACGCGTTGACTCCGTTAAGGATGAAAACCTGAAATTGCGTTCGGAGAATCAAGTTCTTGGTCAATATATTGAGAATCTGATGTCCGCCTCCTCGGTCTTTCAATCCACCAGCCCGAGTGCTGCGAAAAATAAGTAGGAGCAGGAGTAGGATGTGACCAACTCTCAAAATATGCCTTGTCATTTACGCGTTAATTGGTGTTTTGCTAACCTGTCGAATTTGTGCACAATATTTTATTTTTAATTATTAATTAGAACATACGCTTATATGTGCTTTATACATATATTTATATATTAATATTATATATATATATATATAAATAAATAAATTTTAATTATTTATAAATGTAGCTAATTAATAAATCAATATTAAACCGCTGGTCATGCCCATGTTTTTGAATGTGACTTTTCGCTTTTTTTTGAAACGATTGGGCAACCCTACATCACAAACAGCAGCCAGCTGGTTGGTCGTCTGGCAACAACAAATATTAGGCAGAGAACTTATATATTTTCGTTATTACAAAACGTTAAAAAATAATAGTGTTGAAAACATTTGTGTAAATTATTTGAAGTTGGCCTTAAAACAACAAAGTGCTGGTGAATAAATTGCACGCATGAAGCGGGCTAGTTCATAATTGTAAGCAATATGTGAAAAAGTGATTGCGAAATACGCAGCAAACAAAACGAATGCACATTGCTTTGGGCCCCCGCCGTCCCCTCCGTTCACTACAGGAACAGCAGCAAAAGCAACAACAATAACAGAGCAAACGGACGCCAGTGTTGCACAACCTTCAGAAGTTGCACACACGCATACTAGCATATATCAACACGATTATTGTTTTGTGTTCAATTTTATAATATGTACATTTACATATATATTACATTTGTGTGCCTTCTTTTTTTTAATGCAACGCAATAAAGGAAGTCAGCGTCAGCACTCGTATCAGTAGTCGCCGCAGCGCAGTCAACGTCAACGCGTATGGCGGAAGCAACAGCAACAGCAGCAACAACAACAACAGTATAACAGTAACAACAAAGGCGGCGGAGCTTATTTTGTGTCCCGAGCGAACAACAATCAGAACGAAGGCCCAACATTCAGACTGAACGCACAAACACTATAAACATCAGCTACAAAACAGATGAAAGATGTGCTGATCTCTCTGCAAGCGTTCGCAAGTAGTTTTTCTCTCTGACGGTCGCCACCATCCGCCCATCATTGCAATCAAAAATAAAAACCATAAAACGAGAGATCGCAAAAAGTCACCAGAGCGATGTCTTTCTCCGACTTCGATGCCATCTATGAGGATGAGCAGCTGGATGATTTGGAGCACTTTCAGGATCAGACGGTTATGCCAGTGCCCGAGCCGATTATCATACGAGGCGCTGGCAACATGACGGTGTAAGTAGTATAGTATAATACACACACAAACACAGCTATTTGCATTAATGCTCAATGTAGCTCAAGGCTCTCCTCATCATACCTAAATTCAATTCTGTTTTGGGCGCGTTTGTTCTTTCAATATTGATAGCGCGAACGATGCCCGTGTGTTTGACCTTGTTCCATTTGGCGCCCAGTTCTCAATAACTGGCAGACTGTTGGTTGCATAACAAAAAGAATAATAAAACGAACAAATACCCCTGCAGACCTATGGGAAAAATGTGCGCTATATATCTAAAGTGAACCGTGTTTGCACACAACAGCAAATGGGTTTGACAGGTCTTTCCCATAGAAGCCTTTATTTTATGGTGGTTAGATGATAACATTTTGCGTACATGTTAGGAGCACGGGGACGCGCGCAATTCCAAGTTTGATTAAGGTATCGTTGAACACGAAAATGTTGTTTATGCAAAACAGCATAGTAATACTCTCAATTGCGAATTTCGGGCGGGATTTCTTGAAAAACACAATTTTCATTTTTTTTTTGTTGCATGCTAGAAAAAAAGAGGGAACCATGCAACATTTCATGACAATAGCTGAAAACTGAGAGACTAGTTAACATGGAAACAGACTAGGCTGACAGAAAAACAGAAGGGGCTATATCGACACGGCTGTTATTAGTCATCAAGAATATATAGACTCTATTGGTTTGAAGTTGTCTCCCTGAAAGCATTACAAATTTCGTGACAAAATTATAATTACCTCTGCAAGGGTATAAAAAACAATTGCAGAAACCAATTTTATTGCAGCACCAGATTGTAATGTAATTGGCAGTTGTTATAGATAAAACCCGTTGATTATTGCTCGAATGTAATGTAATGTTTTGTAATTCTTTTTCTCTTCCATCCTATCTTTGCAGCTTTGGCCTCAGCAATCGCTTTAATATCGAATTCCCCTGCGGCCTGCTCTCGCGCGTTGCGCCCGAGGAATTTAAGGCGACTATCGGTCGCATCAATGGCATATTGAAGAAGACCCTGCCCCTCAATGTCAAGTGGCTCTTTTGCGGCTGCGTCTGTTGCTGCTGCACGCTGGGCTGCTCCCTCTGGCCGGTCATATGTCTGAGCAAACGCGTAAGAGACTCTTTGCTATCAGTTCTTTTCCTCTGTCCTTCGTCTTGTTTTTTGTCGCAAATATTAATCACATGATTTCTTTGCTTGCGCAGACACAATTAACGCTGGACAAGCTGCTCGAGTGGGAGAATAGTCATTTATATCATAAGCTGGGCCTGCACTGGCGTCTACATAAGCAACAATGTGATTCCAATTCCATGATGGAGTATGTTATATTAATTGAATTTATACCCAAGACGCCCATCTATCGGCCCGACTAGATGGGTATGCAGTGTGGATCGTTGCAGTCGTCGGGTATGGGGGAACTTGGCTGGGGATAGAGGGGGGAGGGGGGCACCTAATCGTAATTGTAAAATAAAACACTTAGCAACTAATAATAATAATAATTTTGCTTTAGGCGTTTACTCTTGTGCAAACACTAACACAACTAGTTTAGCGAAACATACACATACACATTTTAAGTTAGAGCTAGTTAATATATATCTATATATATAAATAAAAATATATGTAGGCTTTAGTTAAAAAAAAAATTTTTTTGAAAAAAATATAGCTAATAAGAACAATTGATTTCTCGCTAGTTAAGGGCGTTTCCTTTTTTCATATATTTTTCGTTTTCGTTCTTAATATGAATATTATTTCAAATACTGCAATACTAAATACAATTCTTGTTAAGAAAATTTGAAAAATTGATTCTTGAGCTTTTATTACGTGTTGAGGTGTACGAAATGCAAAAATGGAAACCGAAATTTTCAGATACATTTTGATCGAACCCAACTTGATAAAAACAATGAAGTTTATTGCAAATGCATATATCTTAGCAATTACAATAACTCCAATCAGTAGTGCTTTTAGCTGATTTCGCAAGCACATAACTGATTAAAAACATTGCCAAAAAATTAATTTCAATGCCGACTCATAAAGTAATAAAAACTCAGCGATAAGCTTCATAAATGTAAGTATTTAATGTATATTGTTTATACGGTTTCCATTTCTGCTACGGTTTCGACATTGCTTAAATATCACTATGTATGCGCATATATGTACATGTATATATCATTTTTGTAGCACAAGCGATCGCGATTTGCCCGATTTGGGACAGCCAGAACAATAAATACAATTTGATTTATGGTTTAGACATCTCTTAATGCTTAAATATAATCAAGTCTTTTAACAATGTGGGCTTTGCTCTAGGAATATGTTGTATACATATATATATATTTATTATATACACCATATGTTGTCTTTTTCAAAATTAAGGAATATGTGTTTGGAATGTTTCTGGTTGTTTTTTTAGGGACATTAGGCATAACAATATTGTAAACATCTTTCGTTTTGTAATACTTGAAACTAGTTGAACTAAATTAAAATATTTGTGCGTCGCTCGGGTGATCGCTGTGACTGGAGGTGTCTTCGCTGGTCGCGGACGTGGATGCTTCCATTGCCGCTTCGCTCTGATTGCACTCGTCGCTGTATTGCGTTTCCTCCTCGTACTGTTCCAGATCCTGTTCGAGATCCTGTTCCGTCTCCTCATCCTCTTGATTTTCCAGCTCCTCTTGAAGTTCTATTTCGGGCTGCAGCAATAACATATTGTTTGATCTGTTCTCCTTGTGCTGCTGCTGCGCTTTCTCGCACTCTAGCTGCTCCATCTCCATCTCCCTCTCCGCCTCCGCCTCCACCTCATCGCACTGCATCAGCTCTTTGGCTGTGCGGAGCAGTGCGTCCGTCTGTTTGCGCAGCGCACTCATCACCAAATTGTCTTGTTTCAGCTGGAATTCGTGTTCGCGGCGCGCAAGTTGTTTCTGCTGCTGAAAGAAATCCTGGAGCATTTCCTTCTGTGCCGAGCGCATGGCATTGGCCAGCTGGCTGAGCTCCTTCTTGAACAGCTCCTCCTGCTGTTGCTGCTGCTCCTTGCGGCGCTGTGCTTCCTCGGCGGCCAACTTGCTCCTCTGCTCCTCCGCCGCGGACGCATCGTCCTGGCAAAAACTGCCATTCGGCTTGTTGTCAAAGAGCGTGGAGCTGCGCTGCAGCTTGACGGGCACAGGCGTCTGCTGCGCAAACTGCAGACGCCGCTTGCGCTGTGGCTGCTGCTGCTGCTGCTGCAGTAGCTGCTGTTCGCTGAGCAACTGCGCCTGCCGGCTGGTTGTCGCATATGGAATGGGATATTTCGGTACGGGCTGGCCAAGCATGGGCGGCGAAGGCGATTGTGGCGGCGATATGGACTGCTCCAGGTCGGGTATCATGCGATCCGGACGCAGCGAATAGCCCGTCTCGCGCATGGGCACCGCCTTCAGCGCCCGCATCTTCGCCGGCTGCACGCTGATCTCGCGCGGAATGCGCATCGGCAGCTGCTTGCGCGGCAGCATCAATTTGCTGGTGGGATGCACGAAATTGATGCTGCTGGTGCTGTGCAGTGGCAACGAACGATTGCCCCGGCCGGGACCGCCATTGAGGCTGGGCTTGCCCATCGCCACCGACGGCCGTTCGATCTGCAGGATGCCGTGCGTGGGCGTGGACGTGACCGGGCGCTGTGCATCATTGGCGAAGGCGGCGACGCGCAGCGGCGGCATCGTTGCGGACTGCGGCCTGGCTGTGTACGGCGGGCTGTTGGCATGCGTGTCCCGCTGCTCCTGGAGGCTGGCTGGCGGTGGCGAGGGCGAAGTGGGCGCCGTTGGCGGCGGTGTATTGGTGCCGTCCATGCCCAGATCCATTTCAGGCTCGTGCTTGACGTTCACGAGGAAAGGCGTGTGCTCCAGCGCCTGTGCCTGGTCGTGGTTGCTGTCGCCGCTTTGTACAAAGTCCATAGCCTCAATCTCCTGATCCGTGACGTTGGCACGGCTCAGCGTCGTCTCGTAACCTGCACAGATCATCACAATTTATTACATTTATGGGGTATTTTTATATTCCGACATCAATTCGGATAATTTGACTTGAAATATTTTGTATTTACCTGTGTCCAGGGGTTCCGGCTTGATCAGGCCCAAGCGAAACCCAAATATGGGATGCTCCACGCCCAGCTCCTCCTTGACATCGTCCCCAGTGCTGGCCAATGTCTTGCCGAGCTCCGCACTGGAGCTGTCCCTGGAGTTGCCACACTCGCTGCTGATGCCGCTGCCGCTGCCGTTGACGCTGGCGCTGGCATGCTCCCGCAGCATGCGGCAGAGCACGCGGTACACCTCCTCCGGCACCACCTTGGGTATGCCGTTGCCGTGCCGAGTCGTCGTGTTGTAGGTGGACTTGAGGAACTTCCATTTGGTCCAGATCTGTATGCTGGACTTCTTCACGTAGCCCTTGCTGCGCATCACCTCCTCGATCTGGCGGAATACCTGCTCGCTCTTCACATTCCGATCGTTCAGCTGCTCGAGAGCGTTCATCTGTTGCATGATGCTCAGCATCTCGAGCATCTCGGCGCGACTCCACAGGTTGCGTTCCGGCCGTGAATGCACCGCCATCTCTTTGTCGCCGTTGAAACTGCCGCTCCCACTGCCACTGCCGCCCGTCACGGAGTGAGCCACGTGCGCCTTAATGCGCATGGGCGTCAACAGCTCGTCCACATCGCCCACCAGACCGTTGCCCGTGGCGGCTGTGTTGATTAGCTTGTTGACGCTCTGGTTTTGGGCCGGACTCGGATTCGGATTCAGATTCAGCTGCTGGTGCTGATGCTGTTGGCTCTGTCGCATGTTATGCTCCACTTTGCTGAGTAGCCGCATTTTCGTGTGGGCGGCCACCGTGGTGGAGGCGTGGCCGTGCTTCCCAGCAAAACTTTTATCGCTATGGCTGTCCGGCTCGGAATACCGCGACATCAACATGGATGTGTCTTTTGTCTTGATCTTGTTGTCTTAGCTGATTACGTAAATATCTAAAAGTGGAGTAAAAACATAAATTCAGAATGCTTTTCTAAAGTCTTTAAAAAACAAATTTCCATTTAAAAAATATTGTTATTGAATTTAATAAATTAATTTCATTAAACCATCAAATATACAAATAAAAGAAACATTTGGTTGGAATATTTAGAAAACTTACAAAACCAGATTTTCAAACAACTTAAGTAAATACGAAACAAAATACAAAATAACCAAGAGTGCTCTAGTTGGAAGTGTCCGACTATAAGATACTCTCTAGCAGCTGTCGTAAGATACAATTGTATTTATTTAGTTCCCGCATTATCTCTGAAAACTGGTTTTTCTCAATCTTGGGCCGAGGGTCCCCCACTCGGCCAAAAAGTGAAGTGTAATCTCCGAGAAACACTTAATAAAGCATGTTGTAAAATCGATATTAATTGATGCTAAGCAAGTAAGGAAAGTCGAGATATCAAAAGCAAAAACTTTACCAAACATTTTGCGGCTCTAAATCTTATAATATTCAAGAATAGTATAAAATCAATACTTATCAATTCTAATTGGGCGAGATATCGAAAATTATACCCATTTTCTCATTTTCAATGGTTATAGGGTATAAGCAAAATTATCGAGCAGGGCTGTCAATTCAGCCCGCTGTTTCACATTGTTTTTCATATAGTATATTTTTTACTCGAAACCCATATCAAACAAATGAGAATACTTCAAAATCTATAATAGGCATATGTATATAAATACACACAAGCAAAAACATTCTCAGCTTACAAATACATATACGAAAAAGAGCTTATGAAGAACGAAATCTAAATAGGCAAATAAATATATACTTTTATCGATTTTGATTACAAATTTCAATACGAAATATAAACGACAAAGGGAAGGTAAAAAGAATAAACGCACACACACACACACACACATACGCGAACTCTCAAACACACACACTCTCGAACTAAATTTAGAGATAGTGAGTAAACGATTTTAAAATGTTAATAAACATGCCAAATACGATTACGAGGCAGTAGAGCACTGGGGGTATAAAGATTTCGTCACTTGATTTTTCGAAATGAAGTGTTATTATGTTCGTTACGGCTGACATACATACATAGTATTTATGTACATATAAAATATATAGCAGAAGCAAAACTGAGACTTGAGTTCTCTGACAGATGCGTAATGATATTCGAAGAAGCTCAACTGAAGCAGAATGCCTGCGAAAACCTTTTTTTTTCAATTTGAAATGTCGCATGGATGGATTTCCAAAGGGGCAGTGTGTGGAGGGAGGGATGAGCTAGGAAGACGCAATAGCTGCATTCGAAACTCGAATCACATTTTATATGCCAAAGCTGAGTAATTTTCCAGCACTGTCCAAAACTCACATGAGATTCGAGAGGCGACAGTGGTTACATATCAATTAAAAGCCGGTTGAATTCAACAAATAGCCAAACATTATTCAACACTACATGAAATATTTATCGATTGAGTGCGGCCAGCACACACATATTTTATACGTTTGAACAGTTTCATCTAGTTCCAATATATATATTGTATTCACTGTTTAAATCAAATTTCCTGTTGCCCACTGTAATATGGAAAAGATATGAAATGAGAGCGCAACTAGCGCACGAAAATCCAGAGAGCGATTCGTTGTATCTCTCTCTCTATCACACACACACACACACACACACACACACACACACAAACACATGGCACGAATTTACGCTTATTATGTTGAGAATTTTTCAAGAAAAAGAGAATATAAGAAAAACGTTAATTACATTTAACAACTTAAGGCTGGCAACTTCATATATAACACAGACAATAAACCATTTATAATATAAAACAAATTGACTAATCAAATCGGCTTTGTTGCGTAAAAATTCAGAGTTTGAATTTTGCTGCTCTGACGGCTATTTTTTTAATAATAATTTAACTTAACTATTTTTCAACACACAGCGACGCAAACACCTTGCCGAACAACAAAACACAAACACACACACACACGCGCACTTACACGCTTAAACGGCACGAAGAGAGTGAGAGAGAGCGCGCGCACTCTCAGCAATATTGAAGAGGAAGCAGAACAGAATTTCAACCAACAACCACCACCACGATTTCAATACTGCGAAACTCAAAAATTCAAAAGCGACGAAAGCCTACAAAAACAAACTATATACTTGCTTACCGTACATACACACACATATATGCGCACATATGTATAAGCCGCTTGGTTGTGTATGTGTGTAGAGCTCTGCAAACACACACACACTTTTTTACATATGTATGTATAATACAATACTTCGTCGTTATATTTCGGAAAGGCACAAATAATGGTTATGGAACGGTTGCTAGTTGTTATATTGAGATTGACAGAGAACGGTGCAGCATGTATATACTACATATGTACAAATGTACATATATGTATCTCTTCGCATACTGTCATAAATAGGGGGAAACAATTATTAAATCCCATTTGATTATCGCAATAACAGTAGATAGGACTTTGAAAAGAAAAACAATCTACACGCTTGATTAAATTTATTATTTAAATTAGGTAGAGTTAAAAAATGTTGCCTTCAATTAAGTTTTTTAAATTAAGGTTTTTTTTTGCGGTTTTGTAAATGTTTTTTTCTAATTCCCAGAATTTCAAACAACAATTTGCGTTGGCTAAATTAAAGTTGTAGCGAAAAAGGCAAACGAGATTTACAAGTATTGAGAGTAAAGTAACCAAAAAGACAGAAAGACAAAAAGAATGCTTGGCGTCTCTTGCTCTAGCATCCGAACTGGAGGACCTGTCGGGAGAGCGGGCGAATGGACGAGCGGGCGGTGGGAAGAGCTCAACTGCAAGAACAGGAAATTTGAACTCGCGGAAAAAATGCGGAAAAGCTTCGCATTTTATGGAATACCTTTGCCGAGGGTATTTTAGTTTTGTTATGAAACGTGTAACGCATAAAGGGGGACGTTTCCCTATATATAGTCGATATATTATTGACTAGTATTAACATTCGATACTATATATCCTTGTGCCATGTACAATCCGTGGTTTTGTATGAAGAAAGTTTGTTTATCAAGATATCTTGAACAATCTTGGCAATGCTCCTAATATATCTGCAAAGTCTTCTCAACAGCGGGGCACTATATCATATACCTGTCATACGAACAATCGGTCTAAATACCAGTTTTTATATGATAAACCTTTTTGTTTTCAATGATATCCGATACAAAGTGGCCCTAATCTTATCGTGGTCGAATAACCTTATAATAAAGCTTTAGGGGAAATCTAGAGATATTTAGCGCACACCTTACATTTGTCTACAAGGGTATTTAAGCTTCGGCACCCGCCAGTTAACCGATATTTCTCGTTTTTGTTGCATTTACATGCTGTATGAAAAGCACACAGTTTCTGGCTAATGCGAAATTTTATCTGTTTTATATGCATATGTGAATATACTATATACAATTATGTACACGTATCATTTACCGACATATTACGGTTATATATGAGCTTCAAATAAATAGTTATTTTTTTGTTGATAAAAAATAGTTGAATACACTCAAACACACACACACACACACACGCACACAGCTTTGGCGGAGAGAAGTGGAAAAATGAAAAATATATACATATATATAGACATACACATGTATATTTAAACATTCACGACAATAAACGAAGATGATTCATTCGGTTACGTTGTTATATCTTGGCACAACTAGCTAGCTAGAATCACGAATTCAAACTGAGTTTTGCAAAAAGAAAACCCAGAACCTGCTGCTCAAATGCTCAGCGTGTGTTTCGCGACTCAGCTGATTCTGTCGCTAGGCTTTCGGTTTGGAAACCTGACAACAACAACAACAGCAGCAGCAGCAATGACAATAAAAAGAACTACAACAAAAATAACACCCAGCAACGAGATGTATTTCAATACCGGGCGTCCTATGGGGGCGCAACTCAAACACGAAAGTTTGGTATTTCAAATACATTCGGGCAGCGCTTAAACCTATGTACACACACACATACATGCATGTGTATACGTGGAATAATATATATGTGCAGTAAACATTGGCTCGCCAAATTATGGAAAATCTCAAACGAGAATTGCGCGCAATGTTTGGACCAAATAAATTATCCGTATATATAATATTTATAAAGTTAACTAGATGGGTTTGTAAGTTGTTTATTTAAGAATTATTAGTTGAATACGTGGCAGCTACTGAGAACCCAAAGCGAACATATGGTTAATATAGTTCAGGAAATACTAGACGAATTTTGCACAAAGTTAACTAAGTTGGTCTTCAACAATATTTTATTTAGTTTTATAGTGTTATAGAACAGTTTTTTTTATTTTTATTTATTTTGTGGGTAAAGAACGCAAAGATATAGGTTAAACATTAAAAGATCGGTATGGGTATGTAAGCATTGACCTTATCAATTTGACGCTGCGAAATGCACTCGGCTATCCAGACGATGTTGCGGCACTCCAGCTCCTTCAGCTTGAGGTAGGAGTAGAAGATGCCGTAGTGGAACTGCTGCAAGTACGAGCGGACGTTCATCTTGGCCTCGAGCATGAGGAAGCGATCCTCCAGTGTGATCAGATTGTCCGTGTCCCGCTCGATGTTGGAGAAGACGCCGGCATACTCGAGGCGCTTGGTGACCGTATTGCGCACCTGCTCGAATTCCGTACTTTGGGCCAGGGACAGCCGGGTGACCGGGCACAGCTTGCCACAGGTGGGGAATAGGCTCTCCCTGGTCTTCGACTCCATGTCGTAGTAGAGCGAGTTCACCGCAATGATGATGCTGCGACGATCCGCCTGAAAGCTCAAGAGTTCGCCCATCACATCGGCCGTGGTCCCGCCCAGTTTCATGCAAAACTCATAGAAATCCTCGAGATAGGCCTTGAATACCATGCTGCGTTGTATCTCAACGTCGACACTGTGCAGTGCCGTCTTATCGAAGCTCAGCGGTACGTATTTCGATATCGGCGTATCGATCAGCACGGAATTGAACAGCTCATCGATATTGCTGGCCACCTGAATCGCCTCCAACTGATCGAACAGACCGAGGGGATGGCACATGGAGAGCAGCTTTTGCATCGGCCGGCGATTGTTGAGACCCGACATCAGCAGGGCGATATTATCGATCATGTGCTCGTAGCGAATATACTCCAGGAATGTGCTCAACGGCTCCGTCGAATTGACACGGATATAATTATATTGAATGACGATTCTCTCACGCAAACGCTTCTCAATCAGTTCCACGCTTGCGGCTCCCGTATCGTTCACCAATAGATTACCGTAATCGGTATTTTGTATATTCAGCATTAGATCATCCAGAGTTTCGCATTGTGTGAGATTTAGATAGTCGGAGTTCTTCAGTAAACCATTTTTGAAACCACGCACAAGTCCCTCCAAATACCCGAAGTCGGTGTTAAACTGCCAGCCGAACGGCATTTTTTAAACTTTTTTTTTTCAGATATTTATATATAAAGCACAATCGAACTGAATGAAAAGCGTTTATTTCTATTTTTCATCGCTTGCTTAACTTGTGAATTTGAACACGCGCTCAGGTGACGCGTTCTGCGCACGCTTCATTGTGTGCACGCGCACCAAGCGCTGTTGGCGTTGCCACGTAGTTGCCATGTGTGCTGTTTCTGAGCAGTTGGCAGCACCATTTAACTCGCATATGTTTTGAACCCGCCAAATGTGCAGAATTTAAATTTGACCTTTAAATTTAGAACACACAGAAATTAAATGCAAAGAAATTTAAGAAATTAATTAAAATATATAGAAAAATAAATATTTGTTTAAAGTATTGGTTTTGGATATTTATTTAAACAGTGTTTAAATTTGTAATGGTTCTTTTTAATTCATCCGTGCACTTATTTATTTTAATACATTTATTTTTCTCTGCACATGCGCTTACTTGGGAAGCTGAGGGACCTGTTGCACTTGCTGTTTACTTTTTGTTTGTGTACTTTTCGCCAACCTTCTCAGTTTCCTTGTTGCACGCGAACGCTCAACATTATGACTTTGGCAAACGATGTGAATAACACATAAAAACATTTAATTGTGCATTTGGCGTATTTTGATTGTAATATTTGCTGCAAATAAACGAAATAGTTTGTTGCTTTTGAGTTTTTACAGTTGACAAACTGCGTCGTGTGTGCCTATTCCGGTTTCGTGTAAAACGCTGCCATAAATAAAAACAAACAAGATGCATTCATCAATCAAATTCATAATTCTTGGCGCGTTCAATTATCGCTAACGGAGGCGTCGATGCAACCTCGACATTATGTCCACTCTGCTTATGGCAAAACAATAACAACAACTTGATCACCTGACCAGATCTGAGGGTGTGCGTGTGTGCCAATTTGTGTGGGTGTGTTGATTACTGTTCCAATTGCAACTGCATTAATTCACTAAGATAAATGCGTTCAGGTGAGAAAATCTACAATTTTTTAGTATAATTTTAACATGAATTGTGAGCTAAAATTTAGTTGCGAACTTATAAATGACGAAGTTATGGTGGTTTTCAATTTGGACCTAAACTTTTATAAGAATTTGGGAGCACAATTTCCACATTAAATTTAAGTCAAAATTGTGTTTCCAGATTTAAATGCAGAATTAATTTAGATGTCACATCACATTATCAAAATCGGTTCAGTTTTAGCCAAGTTATGGATGCAAGACTTTATGGGAATTATTTGATATAAATAAAAGTTACGCAAAATAACATTTAATCATCACGATGATGATTTATATATTTATATTTTATATTTTAAAATACATTTACAATTTTTTAAATTTTGGTAATAATTGTATATTTTACCGTCTTAATGAATGGTTAAAGTTTTAACGTTACATGCGAAATATCTTTAATTAAAAATTATGAACTGCATTTTTTTTTTAATTAACCAAAGTTGGATAATCATGGACATATTGGCATATTGCCTCAGTACAGAGTACAATGAAGTAATTAGCAGCTAGCTGGGGGAAGACGAAAAGTTAATATCTCGCCCGTTGTGACAGCAGTCGTCATATTGATAACCCCTGTGACAGGTCCATGCGGAACGCATTAGAATTGTTTTATTTATTGCACGCCCACAAATTGTTTACGACTGTCAAAACGGACTGCGAACTGCGGGAAACGTTTAAAAGCACTTCCCACATAATTCAAAATGTGCATAGAACATAAGGAAGCTTTCAGGCTGGTAACACGAAAATATATTAAATATATATATTGTAAATATCCTTGAATTTGTATTTACATGTTTATTTTTTTATCTAAATAAATTAGCTATTATCTTATTAAATTGTTGCGAATATAATTCTCAGTCCCAAATCAGTTCTCCATTTTTATTTTCAGTCGTGATTCTATTAACTAATTATTTAATAGAATTATAATTGAGGGTATTCAATAAGAGCTAATATTATAATATTTATAATAATAGACCTTTGGCCCTCATTTGATTTATTTATTTGTTCATTGTATTATTATAAACAAATTCTCGTACACACATCAAACTTTCATTTTGATGGCCCATCACGTACGCTTGGCTAAAATTACTTGAAATGGCTAATTAAAGTATTAGCTAAATTTAGATTGTTTTTTATTTGAAGCGACGTCAGATAAAGAGCTTTATGCATTTTAAGTGCCAATAAACTAGCTCATATGGGAACAAATTTCAGGCCTTACGACCACGCGACAGATTTCGGCGTACTCTCTTTTTGGATTAAAAGGGGTTGCTAGAAATTCAAGGGTTGTTGATGAGATGCAATATTAAGGTGGGATTGATTTTAAGGCAGAATCAAACAAGAATAACTCATAGCTATAAAAATAATATTGAATACTAGCTTCTGACCGGGCCAAGTGTTTTTCTTAGAAATTATAGTTCAGTTTATATTAATAATTATTATTTCCTTTAATCAAATTTGATATAAACCTGTCAGTAAGACAATAACTCAGTCAGTCAGTCAGCCATTCCTCGATCAATCAGTCACCCAGTCACTCCATCAGTCAGTTAAACAGCCAGACAATCAGTCAGTTAATCAATCAGTCAGTCAATCAATCAATCAGTCAGTTAACCGGTAAATCAAACAGTTTTTCCACCAATCAGTCAGTCAATCAGTCAGTTAATTAGTCACTCCTTCAGTCAGTCAATCAATCAATCAGTCAGTTAACCGGTAAATCAAACAGTTAGCCCACCAATCAGCCAGTCAATCAGCCAGACAATCAATCAATCAGTCAGCCAGTCAAGACAAACACTTTTATGATGATGTTTGTAGGTATCTCATCGTCGGGCACACTCTCGTGCAGAATTCATATTCTTTATGGGCTGTTAATAGAAAAATTAGCCTTAAAAAGCACACGCCACTTGGCTAGCGCCGTCAGCGGCAGAAGACAATTGCCCAGCTCTCGAGATAAGATAATGCGATATAGGTACGTCAAGCCACTCGAGTCCACCGAGTGTTGAATATTTTTAGCGATTAATTAAGAAGACAACCGGCGGAGGTTGCCAGCCGGACAAGGGGGCATATCGCACGAATGTCTGGCATTAAATCAGCGTTGTGATTTTTATGAAGCCAGCTGCCAGAATATTTATTGGCCACGATTAGCGGTCGGGTTCCATTGGTCAGCTGACCGAGCCGAGGCACCTTCGACTGGGTGTTTCCCCAGTGTCGCTGAATCAATTTCACGGCGTAGTGCAGAAATACATATAAGTGTGTATCTAGCTAGAATCAGTGCGAAGTACCTCAATTGACGGGCATAAATAATGCACCTTGACAGCCGCTTGTCAAAGTTTGTGTTGGAAAAGTGTCAACAGCTTATGGAACCTGGCGTTAAGCTACTACGCACTCAATTCGCACAAATTGATTTGGACACTTTCGATTATGATTTGATTTTTATTATAAATTATCAACTTAACAGTTGATTGAGCTGATGAATCATCTATTGTTCCACAAATATTTGATATCATGTGCCGTTATTTCGAATCTATCCATTGGAAAAAAAGTGAATCAAATTAGGGTGCTCCAGCTCAGAGTGCCTATGATATACCCTGTAATTATCTAATTAATGTGGCGATTGTAGCCCAATCCTAATGAAATTTTCTGCGATTAAATAATGTTTGTATATACCATAGCTTAAGAATACTATATATACCAGAAGTGATATCTCTAGTTATCTTAAAATAAGAAATTTGTTAAAGAATAACTGGGGCAAAGTCAAATACTTTTTAGTTTCAGAGCTTAGTTTTCTTAAATGTTTTGCTTAGGTTATTTTAATTATAGTTATATTTGTCGTGGCACTAAAATATTTTTACTACAAATGGTAAAAACTTATTATGAAACTCTATTAGGCATTCCAAGTCCCTAGTCTTTATACACTTTTTTACCTATTTGACAGGGTATATACAAAAGAAGAGATTATGAACGCATGCTGCCATTTATGGCTATAAGCGCATGACTCATACGCCATGTTAGCTAGATTTGGCTGCTCGTTGATTAAGCGCAAATGTTGAAGCTATCAGTGAGTTTCTAAATATAGCTGGTATTCGTTATAAATATATATATTTTAATATATTCATGTATGTATTTAAAAATGGTGTCAATAGAACAACAATAAAATATAATATTTAAAAATTGATTACGCATACGCCATGTTGGTCTAAAATTATTTTATTTTCTCATAATTAAGCAGATAAGACGGAGCATAAATCTCATAGGAAATAAATAATATTAATAATAACATCATATATAAATATTTTTGTTTTCAATTTGATAAGCTAGTAAATCACAAATTAAATTAAGCGCATTTTCTTGTCACAAAATAAATCAATCAAAATGTTAGTGTTTAATGGAAAAACAATGTGACGCACATAATTTAGTGTATTTTTGAAAAGTGATGTCCAATTCAGAAATTAGCTATTGAAAAGTGTTTAAAAATGTGCAAAAATTTACATTTATTTGAAATTTAAATACCTCAAATAATTCTAAAAAGATTGTAAATTGTTTTCAAAAACAATTAAATCTCGCGTATATCTCTCAAGTAGTTGTTATTGCAAATCAAGCTCTGGAAAGCATGCCTCTTTTGTATTTGATGGTCCAATTGAATTTGGCATAAATCCAAAAAAAAGGAAATAAAAATAAATGTACGGCACATGAGAATTGCAAACAGCCGGTAAAATTCAAAATTTAATTATGCCAAGTACACACAAATCAGGTCGAAAGAGCCGTGAGAAGCAGCAATTAAAGGAAAGTATTTTATTTTTTATTTTTGTTTTTCTTTTCCACTTTTGTCTGTTGACAACCTGACAAGTGGGTCTCTGATTGCTCATTAAACTCACATTCGGATCTCAGATACGACATGTGTTTCGCATAGCACAGACTACAGCTGTCTTTAATTTGTTTTTGGCCAAAATAAATATCTAATGGCCAGACTACCTAAGCCATTTAATACAGCTCCCGGTGCTGAATATTTATGGTCCCGTCTTTCCGGTTTAATGTTAAGTATGCTCAAGACTATCAGCTTGCTAATAATACATTTTTCATAGATGTGCTAGGGTGCGTCATAAGTTCCTATCTTCCTTAATATCGTCTCTTTTGTAAACTGAAAAAAATAATATATATAATATATATCAAATTAAAATTAATTAAAATGAATTTTTGAGAACTATGTTTACCTTTGGCAAGGTGGCGACTGGGCGATACCCTGTAGGTACCTCCTGTACACTCAAATTAAGACCTTGAAATTGCATTTCCGAACAACTCTATTATCAGGAAAACATTCACATACAAAATGTTATATGTATGTATATATTTCTTAAATATTAGGGAAGTGTAAGAACATTATTGAAAATGAAATTGAGTGGAGCTGTAAAAATAAATTTGGTCATGCATGATATAGTAGAAAATAAAACAAATAAGTAAATGAAAAGTCATAAACTCTTAGGTCCACCCTCGCTTAGCAGCGCAATTGGTCCGATTGTTTGAGTGAGCTATTACGGGTATTATATATTTATGCATCCATTTGCATATTACTGCTCCAGCTGAAATGCTGCACATAGTTCCGTGCAGTTCCGCCGAGACTGCGCTTGAAGAGCTGTGGCCAACATTATTATGGTAATTGGTTTTGGCCCACTTCGAATGCATATTGCCTTATTGACTGCCAGCTGCCCACTTGTTGTGCGCCCTTGTAAAAAGGAAAGGGGGGGGGGGGCTGCCACAGCAGGGCAATTTTCCTTTGGCGCTTTTCACATACAGCTTAACCTTGAACATATGTCGACAGCCACTGAAAGTTGATCAAGTTTTATTAGGAGGTAAATGCAAGCACGTGGGGAGATAAATGGAGAGGGAGAGGGGGGGGAGGGAAAGAGGGCTGTTGACCAACTACAGTTGTTCAAACAGTGGTTGAGTATGTTTAACTTGAACTTGACCTTGTTTTCCATTGCTCCACTCAATTGCAATTGAATTTGTGGCTTATGGCATCAAGCATCGGGGGACTCAGAGTTTCAATTGGAATTCTTTCAACTGGGAAAAGTGTTTGGAGAAGACTAAAGTTGTTTACAGTCTGAAATTACAATACTGAATATTTGCTTTTATAAATTTGAATATATTGAATATATTCATATTTGCAGTGTACATATTCTATTATATTAAGCAAATGCATGAAAGTTAAATGTATTGCAAGTCTGATAAAAAATATGTAAGAACGTTGATATCGGATGTCACCGACTGTACAATACTCTCTTCACATCCTAATAACAGCAATAAAGTGTGTAATATTTTCTCTACTAAAAAGATATTTTCTCTACAAGAGTTTTTAAAACATGTTTTAAAACTCTAACTTCAAAAACGGCGATAAATTTTAGTTCTGTTTTAATTCTGTGAACAGGGTATGTGAAGAAATTCTAAAAACACTCATATTGAAAAAATAATAGATTACTAAAAATTGAAGCATGAAAGATATTCGTTTTATTAGCAAGCTTCATCGATAATCATAATTGTTGCAATACAATAATAATACAATACCAATAAAAAAAACAATCATTAAACAAAAGAAGATTTTGTATTGAAGAAACTATGTTTTTGAGCCATTGCCCTGCACTATAGAAAAGAAATTACAGTACATTTTCCATTCAAGCTTCATCAATTTCAGCAATCTGACTTTCTGTTTCTGTTTCCAATTTACACAGCATTCATGCCACAAAAGTAATATAATAATAATAATAATAAGTTCAGAGACTGGCCACGTATATCATTGACCGCTGGCATTAGGGTTGATGGACGCAGGACATCTGGAAACAGTTCCAGCTGAAATACTAACCTTGTTGAGGCTGGTCAGTTTATGCGGAGTAATCAACGTAAGTTGATTGGCAGTGCGAAGGACCGCTCAACTTTGAACCGGAGGGAAGGGCTAGCAGGAATACTGAGTACTAATGTTGACCTTTGCGTTTGACCTTCGCACAGCTGGTCGTTGTCGTAATGAGGCGTTAAATCGCCGACAGCCGAACAAATGTTGCAAATGCTTTGTGCCGATTGATGGTCAACAGACGCAAAGCAATCTGCGAGCGATGATGTATCCATCATGCGACAATTTATATATATGTATGTGTATAAATAAGTGGACTTGTGACAAACAAGTGCGGGGTCAAAGGAATGTTTAACGAGCGGGCACAGCACCAAAATCACACACTGCCGGTTGACTACTACAATATTTAACTAGTAGTTAGCTGATTAGCATCCGTCCGGACTTGACATGATGCACATATTTGCCCAAACTATGCAACAGTTTGTTAACTAAACATTTGGTTAAAATATATCCCGATTAATGCTGCTGTTTAGAGCATATGGAGATGTACGCAATTTACACTGAGAAAAAAATAGTATACATACATATTTTTCTTAAATTCATTTGAAATTTTTTGTTGCAAATTTGATTTATTTGATTTAAAAAATTTAAGAAATTCGCCCACTGAGAGGCAAATCGATAACATGTCCAATCGCCAATCGATAAAAGCTGAATAATTCCCACAATAGAGTCACCAACTTTAATACGTAGATTGCTGGTGAGCAATTCTAAATTTCAAAAAAAAATTTGTTTTCGAAAATTTGTAAGAGCTTTTTTTTTCGAAAAAAATAACAACATTTTTTTTTTCAAATAATGCATATATTTTAAGTTTAGATTCAATCTAGGGGACAAACCATGGCCAAAATGCCAACAAACATGAAAATCGGTTCAGTTTTGACCAAGTTATGGCAGTTTGAAATATGGGAGCTCTGGATCCGGGAGCTTTACATGTCAAAATTTTTGTAAATTTTTGCATGATTTTTGGCAAAAAATTTGACCCCCTCAGAATCGGTTTTAATGTTGTTTTTTATCCTAATTGTGACAACCACAATCGAATAAAAATATAAATTTCCAATTAAAAATTTTGAAAAAATTTGTTTCAAAAATTTTTGTAAGGGGGGGGTACATGCTTTTTTCCGAAAAAAATGAAAAAAATTTTATTTTAAATAATGCATATATTTTAAATGTAGATTTAATCTAGGGGACAAACTATGGCCAAAATGCCAACAAACATAAAAATCGGTTCAGTTTTGACCAAGTTATGGCAGTTTGAAATATGGGAGCTCTGGATCCGGGAGCTTTACATGTCAAAATTTGTGTAAATTTTTGCATGATTTTTGACAAAAAATTTGACCCCCTCAGAATCGGTTTTAATGTTGTTTTTTATTCTAATTGTGACAACCACAATCGAATAAAAATATAAATTTCCAATTAAAAATTTTGAAAAAAATTTTTTTTCAAAAATTGGTAAGGGAGGGGTACATGCTTTTTTCCGAAAAAAATGACAAAAATTTTATTTTAAATAATGCATATATTTTAAATGTAGATTTAATCTAGGGGACAAACTATGGCCAAAATTCCAACAAACATGAAAATCGGTTCAGTTTTGACCAAGTTATGGCAGTTTGAAATATGGGAGCTCTGGATCCGGGAGCTTTACATGTCAAAATTTTTGTAAATTTTTGCATGATTTTTGACAAAAAATTTGACCCCCTCAGAATCGGTTTTAATGTTGTTTTTTATCCTAATTGTGACAACCACAATCGAATAAAAATATAAATTTGCAATTAAAAATTTTGGTAAGGGAGGGGTACATGCTTTTTTCCGAAAAAAATGACAAAAATTTTATTTTAAATAATGCATATATTTTAAATGTAGATTTAATCTAGGGCACAAACTATGGCCAAAATTCCAACAAACATGAAAATCGGTTCAGTTTTGACCAAGTTATGGCAGTTTGAAATATGGGAGCTCTGGATCCGGGAGCTTTACATGTCAAAATTTTTGTAAATTTTTGCATGATTTTTGACAAAAAATTTGACCCCCTCAGAATCGGTTTTAATGTTGTTTTTTATCCTAATTGTGACAACCACAATCGAATAAAAATATAAATTTGCAATTAAAAATTTTGGTAAGGGAGGGGTACATGCTTTTTTCCGAAAAAAATGACAAAAATTTTATTTTAAATAATGCATATATTTTAAATGTAGATTTAATCTAGGGGACAAACTATGGCCAAAATTCCAACAAACATGAAAATCGGTTCAGTTTTGACCAAGTTATGGCAGTTTGAAATATGGGAGCTCTGGATCCGGGAGCTTTACATGTCAACATTTTTGTAAATTTTTGCATGATTTTTGGCAAAAAATTTGACCCCTTCAGAATCGGTTTTAATGTTGTTTTTTATACTAATTGTGACAACCACAATCGAAAAAAAATATAAATTTGCAATTCTAAATTAAAAAAAAAAATTTGTTTCAAAAATTGGTAAGGGATGGGTACATGCTTTTTTCCGAAAAAAATGACAAAAATTTTATTTTGAATAATGCATATATTTTAAATGAAGATTTAATCTAGGGGACAAACTATGGCCAAAATTCCAACAAACATGAAAATCGGTTCAGTTTTGACCAAGTTATGGCAGTTTGAAATATGGGAGCTCTGGATCCGGGAGCTTTACATGTCAAAATTTTTGTAAATTTTTGCATGATTTTTGACAAAAAATTTGACCCTCTCAGAATCGGTTTTAATGATGTTTTTTACACTAATTGTGACAACCACAATCGATTAAAAATATAAATTTCCAATTAAAAATTTTGAAATAATTTTTTTTTCAAAAATTGGTAAGGGAGGGGTACATGCTTTTTTCCGAAAAAAAATGAAAAAAATTTTATTTTGAATAATGCATATATTTTAAATGAAGATTTAATCTAGGGGACAAACTATGGCCAAAATTCCAACAAACATGAAAATCGGTTCAGTTTTGACCAAGTTATGGCAGTTTGAAATATGGGAGCTCTGGATCCGGGAGCTTTACATGTCAAAATTTTTGTAAATTTTTGCATGATTTTTGACAAAAAATTTGACCCCCTCAGAATCGGTTTTAATGTTGTTTTTTATTCTAATTGTGACAACCACAATCGAATAAAAATATAAATTTGCAATTAAAAATTTTGAAATAATTTTTTTTTCAAAAATTGGTAAGGGATGGGTACATGCTTTTTTCCGAAAAAAATGACAAAAATTTTATTTTAAATAATGCATATATTTTAAATGTAGATTTAATCTAGGGGACAAACTATGGCCAAAATGCCAACAAACATGAAAATCGGTTCAGTTTTGACCAAGTTATGGCAGTTTGAAATATGGGAGCTCTGGATCCGGGAGCTTTACATGTCAAAATTTTTGTAAATTTTTGCATGATTTTTGACAAAAAATTTGACCCTCTCAGAATCGGTTTTAATGATGTTTTTTACACTAATTGTGACAACCACAATCGATTAAAAATATAAATTTCCAATTAAAAATTTTGAAAAAATTTTTTTTTCAAAAATTGGTAAGGGAGGGGTACATGCATTTTTCCGAAAAAAATGAAAAAAATTTTATTTTAAATAATGCATATATTTTAAATGTAGATTTAATCTAAGGGACAAACTATGGCCAAAATGCCAACAAACATGAAAATCGGTTCAGTTTTGACCATGTTATGGCAGTTTGAAATATGGGAGCTATGGGTCTTTAGGGATAGTATTTTCCATAATGAATTTATTAATGTTTGAGTAACCTCCGTTTAAGATCGAGCCAAAGAATGTTGGCCACGTCCACCTCCGCCCCTAAGGAATATAAAAATTCCATATTTTTCCAAAAAAAAACATTAATAACTACTGTGTACTCACAGTGCAGTACGAGTATTACGCAGTCGGCTACGTCCGACTGCAAAGTTGTTACTTGTTTTTTTTTTGAATGGGTACTAAGTTTGAATCTTATATTGCGAAATTTTGAAATGTTAAACAAAATGTTATTGATATAAAATCTAAATAAGAAATATTTTTCTTGGCACGTCTTTGATTTCAATACAAAATTCTTGATTATTTCTCTGAGTGTATTTACTAATAATTTCAAGCTATTTTTTCTTGTTTTTGAATGATTATATAAATATTTATACGTTTTTCCAGCTATATTACTCTAGAGTATTATTGTAAATTTTTATATTTTTTTGAGTGCATTTATATTTTTTCGAACCTTTTGTAGATAATTTCTCTCCATGTATTTTTTAGTTATTTGCAGACTCTAGCCAAGAAATGTTTTTTGCAATGTTTTATCATCTAATTAGCTGGTGATGGCAAACAGAAAATGAAGACTAGGGAGTATCAGAAGATAAGTAGCTAACTTTCTAGTATACTACGGTAGGCAGCACATGGGGCCCAGATAACTGTCACAGCAGTAAATTTCGCTTGCAGTCGCTACAAGTATTTATAGCACACACACACACACACACGACCATGTTGTGCACACATCAAGTCAACAAATGTCACGGGACGACAAAGTATGATATAGATATGGAATACAGAACCCAACCACCTTGACAGGCACGAGTTTGAATTTATGAGAAGCTTTACTGGGTTTCGGAGTTGGCAAATAGGAAAATGTCCGGCATTTTATTTTCAAAAGTAAATATCATTTTTTGCGTAACTTTAATCCAATTGCTTGACAGACACGTTTTACGTTAAGAACGGTTTGATTTTTGACAGAAAAATTAGAAATGAGGTGGGGTTGATTTATTAAGAGGCAATTTTTATTTAAATATGGTTTAAAATGATTAGCACTTGGTTAAACATAAAGCCTATAAAAGATATGCCTAGCTTTAGTATTGAATTGCAAAAAATAAAATAAAAACAAATAAAAAAGGTGTAGTCGGAAGTGTTCAAAATGTTGACACAAAAATAATTAAAATTATGAATAATACGGGATTTAAAAGTATCAAATTTTCACTGAAGTACAGGGAAAGTGCAAATCATAATTGCAAAAACTATTTTTTTCTGAATACTTGGATTGGAATCGATATACTTTTACTTTATTAAGTTGCAGATTTTTCCTAGAACCTAGATATACCCCAAAAATGAAATTTTTTCCTAAACACTACTACCAATCATCTACATCTAGTAACCTATTCTCAACCTGACTATAGTATAATAATATAAAACGCAAAATTGAAGAAAATTCTTCTTCAAACATAGCCAGATGCTCACAAATCCAATTTATAAAAATATTTCGACAGAGTGCTGCTTCAGTTTATGAGTAACTAGCTGATTAAATTTAGAAGTTTGGAAGGAAATCTCAAAGAAATGCCTAAAATAATATCACGAAGAAAGCGTTGCCACCAATCTGCAATCCCCTCCAATTCGGAGCCACCCATAAAGCGACCGAGGAAGCAGCAATTAAATCTAAACAATGGAGGTGCCCAAAACGCAACCCCAGCTCCAATTGATGTGGACAACAACAACAACAACAACAGCATAATTGAAACAGTTGTTGTAGTTGACCCCATTACTGGATATAAGCCGGAGTTGAATGCGGAGCAAAATCCATTTTACTATGAACCGAACAAATTGTTGAACCAATTGCACGTGGAACGTCTCAATCGCACTGATCCTTACGTAATCGAAGATGTTTAGATATAGCTACACAAAAATAAATTACAAGTTAATATGCGCCTACCTTTACGAGCATACATTATGTTTTCAATATTTAAAGTACTACAATAAATTTAAAATCAAGTTAACATATATTATAAAAGCATCTATTAATTCTAAGAGGAAGAAAGTGAGAAATGAGAAAAATGAACTAAACTAAACTCAATTAATTTTTTTTAACACTCGTTGGTCTATTTCTATTATTATATACAGATAAATATAATATAAATATTATATAAAGATAAAGAAAAAATAAAAATTTGCTAAATAAATTGGCTGATAGAGAACAAATCTATCTTCTACTAATAATAATAAACATTGATAATTGGACTTTAACAATATTTGTTTTTCATAATTTATACTTAAACACGTCTGCATATCTGGGTTATATATATATAAATGAGGCTTAAGTATTTTGTATGCCCAAGTCGAAGCGCATTCAAAGCCTTGGCTAAACCTGGGCACCCGGCATGCAAGTGAATGAACTGCTCCCAGTTAAGTGGAGCAATGCCAACGGTAAAACCGCCGGCAGCAAGTGCGGTCCTAAAACGTGAGTTCAACATCTAAGAAGGGGGCAGAGGTCAAACAAGGCGCAGAAAGACGTCATCGGTACCGTAGACGCCAGAGCTCCGGCAAATCTGCCTTGATTACGTTTAAGAAATATGAAGTACGCAACGCTGACGCAGACGAAGACTTTGGCGTTGACGTTGACGTGAGTTACGGACTCTGAAGGTGCTGCTCCTGCCACCTGTCTCCTATAGTCCTGTTGCGTGCCTCGACGCCAACTCATTTGATTTGTCGCCCAAGGCCTGTTCGGCAATCGGAAAAGCTAGAAAAGCTGCAGCTAAAAGTACACATTTGCATCAAAATGCTAAACAAGTGGCCGGAAGTAGGTCGAACAAAGTATGCAACGGTTTATTCAATGCTCCAACAAAATGCTTGGGTGTGCGTGTATCAAAGAAAATAGAAAACCTATATTTTATGCATATTTTTTTTTATACAAATTTTATAATTCAACTTTATTTTATATTTCAAGCAAGACTCCGAAAGTTAATCAAATTAATCGTCCTGTAATTCGCAATTTGTTCAAGCGTTGAATGATAAAACCTGCTAATAATAGGAGCTGCAACATTTGTCATGCTTGCCTTTAAAAAAAATAAAAATATATATTTTTTAGCTCTGGAGGCGAGTGATCCCCCCAAAAAAAGAGTAATAAAAAAAGCTAACTCATTAAATAAATTAATTAAGATAATTCACTAAAGAGATTTTAACTGCATTTGAATATAAATAATAATTTTGTGTAAAATTAAAAAGCGAACGCAGAAAAAAACTCACTATAAAAGGCCTAGAAATGTGCTATTTACATTTTAAAAATAGCCAAATTTGACGGGCATTGTCAAGCCCAATTGGCATCACTGTCGGGTCCTTTTAATGCTCTTACGTAGGTTGCTTAAGCAGAGGCACGTGTTTGCACATACGTCCCGCACGTGCCCGTTCAAACGGATTATTTATGGAATATTCCATGCTTATGCCGACGCTTCTGCTTGTACTCGAAATGATTTGCCGGCTGTCAAGTGAGTTTTAGGCATATATTTAGGTGCTTATGCGTAAGTCCACGTAACGCCGACTATGACTAATTCCTAAGCGAAATTTCCACTTACCCTCTTGAGCAGAGTAGCTATCTTGTAATCTTGTCTCTCATAATGCGAGTGTTGAATGTGTTGCCAATTTAAGGGGGGTTATTCATCAAATTGAATTGGCTGGGGATGGGCGCTGTTGAGTACGCCCACACACGACTGTACAAAAAATAAAATAATAATAAATAAAGTGTGCTGTAGACGAGAGAGCGCCTGACTTAAATATACCCTGTACTCAGCTGCGAGTTTCTTTAAGCTAAGCTAATTTAAATAAATGTATTTATGTTCTCAGCCCATACTATGGAAAATACATTCCCAAATGCATTTCTGAAAAATATATTTTATATCAAAAAGTTTTCTATTAATATTGGAAGGTACTCGTATGTTGAAATATCCTGCCAAATTTGGTGTCATCATATAATATTCCTATTAGTGTTAAATTAGATTGTAATAGATGCCTTCTTCTGTCTGTTACACACATTTCCCCAAAACCGGTATACCCTATTTAAGCAATTACCTATAGTTACAGGGTATACAAATCATGTTAAAGCTACCTTTATGGGCATTATAATTATTACTACAATTTTGTTGAATTTTTCGTTGTAAATGGCATTTATCGAAGGGGAACCTCTGTTGGCAACACTTGGCTCTCAGACAAATTTTTATTCAACATGTAAACAATAATTTATTAGCAGCAAATAGTAAGACTTTTAAGCACATAGACAAATATTTATATATCGTGATATACATTGGGGATATACATCAAAAATACAAACAATTTAACAAAAAAAAAAAAAATATATATATATACATATATAAATATATATAAAGCACAATTTCAAAGGCAGCCCTCGTTTAAATTGTAGGTAATTTGTAAACATCGCATCGGTACATGAACATTTTATTTATATATACATATTGAAGAATATATGTACAAAATATGTAATTGACGTCAGTCGAAGAGCGCATTTCGAAGCTTATAAAAAATTGTTTGAATACTTTTGAATGCACTTGATTTCATTCGTGCTTAAGAATTTCGTTTACTCAGCAATAAAATAGAATTTGAAACAAATGGATTAACGCAGTTTGGACTAGTTTTTCGAAAGAACTTATAATTATAGAGTATCTTACAGTTGATTTGTGACCTGTTCGACTAAGCTTAACCTTTTTTATAAAAGGAAAAAATGAATATACTACAATATAGGAAATCTCAGCACCCAATTTACATGCATTTGTTTGATTAGATCTCTAGTCTAGTTGATATTTGAAATCGTGTTCTAACAATGTTCCCATTATGAATGTAATGTGAATGCGCGGGAATTTATTCAATGTATTCCAATTAATGTAATCGTCACATTGGCTTTTTACGTGTATCTCTGAACCACTTTGCATAACATTTTGAATTATTATTCGCCTGTAAATGTAAAGGCACGAATGTGGAATGAATCAGAGTTGTTCTGTTGTTGTTATTGTTGCATTATTCTCTTGTGTTGGGCATTTTTTCTATTTTTTTACGATTAAATAATTTGTTTACAAAACATGTGACACCTTGCACTTTGCACTAATTGTGTTTGCATTCATATTCCGAGGAAACAATTACCAAAGCGCTAGGCAACAAGTGAGATATAATGTCGGGGGTGTTTGTGTAGGAGTATATATGCATATAAACTATACCCAGCAATATGTAAATATTAAATCACTTATTAATATTTTCAGAAAAGTTTTCTTTCAGTAGCAGAGCAGAGAACATTACAGAAATTAGTAGAATGTTAACAAAATGTTAATAAAATAGAATTTCTTTGGGTACTACTGATTTGTATACTCTACTTTACTGTTGCAGTATTGATGTTTGGATTCCTCTTTTGCAGCATCCTTAAACGTTTTGACTATAATTGGTTTAGAAAAAAATTAAGACTATTTCATTTTTGTTTTATTAAATATCTTGGGTATTTGTGAGCTCAAAGACCTATTTTATATATGATTATATATTTTATACATACATATTTTCCAATAACATTTATACGTTATATACCCCATTTTTTTTATAGACTAAACAAAAAAAAAGTGTTTGGGTAGTAACAGAAAAATAAAAAAAACAACAAAAAACGTGTATGTAAACTTCACGCTCATAGTTTTGCGAAAGCTTACGGAAAGAGAAAGACAGATAGAGGGAGTAAAAGAGAGCGATAGAGATACAGACACTTGTTGAACAGTGCACGATTAAGCAAAACCTCAGCGACGTAGCGTGACAAATTTATGAATGGCTTTTTAGCTGTTTTATTTATCTAACTATGTGTCGTTGTTCATCAGCTGTCAACAGGTTTTCTTTATCAACTTACAACGCTGCCACAATAAATATTATAAAGTCTTCAATTTTTGTACATTGGCCACTTGATCAATTTATGACGTTGACATTTTGATTGATTCTCCAGGGTAATTTTTGTGAATGATGGCTCAATCTTTTGCGCACTGCACGAAACGAATTCGTTCATTGTCGGCTCAAAATATCGTTGCATACTTTGTGGTCGTCCGCAAAGGAGTCGCGCCTGGCAGCAGCTGCAGCAGCTTTCACTCGCTGCAGGCGGCTGCCTGTCAACCGGTTCGCGCTGAGAGCTTTTTTCTGAGTTTATTCAGCCTCACCATTGATGACTATTGCCGGGGCTATTGACGCGTCGGGCTGTTTAGTTGCGCGGCGGCGTCTGACAGATTTGGTTTTGGCATGCTGAACAGCGCCCCCGAGCATACAAAAACAAAAGAACAAGCCGCGACAACAACAATAAGAGTGCTTAAAAAGCCGAACCCGAAGCCGAGACAATGACGATGCCGATGCCGATGCCGATGCCGATGTCGTTGCCGATGTCAACACCGACGCAACGCCGACGCAGACGCCGACGCAGCCGACGCTCGTTTGCCAACTCGATAAAAGTGTGTGCTAGATGACGCTACCGTTACCGGTCGTGATTGTTGTTGTTGCTTTTTTGCCGTTGTTGCTGCTGCTGCTGCTGCTCCGGCTGCGGCTGCGGCTGCTGCTGCTCACATTTGGATAATAAAACTGGCAACGAGCACTCGAGCGCCAAGTTAATTTGCAAACGCTGCTCATACGCTGCGGAGGCAAGAAGCAAAGCCAAAACAGCCAAACGCCTCCGGCCCCAACAAAAATACCCGGCTACTCCCCCTCCGGCTACCTGCCCGCCTACCCCTCTGCTCCACCCAAGTTCGCCAGAGTGTGTGTCCAAAGCGCGTGCGTGCTCAGCGTCCAGTTGGCCTTATTCACATTCGCATTCGCAGTCGCCGTCGCCGCCATCGTCGCCGTCGCCGTCGCCGTCGCCGCCACAGTCAAACTCAGAGCAGCGGCCACATCCGCACAGTCAAAACAAACGGCGGCAGTCTTCATCTCGGTTCGCTCCTAGTAAGTCCATATATCTGCTTGGTTTTTTCGAAAAATTGGTTCCATTTGCAAATTATTGTTTGTTTGGATCGCGTGATTCTAACGGTTCTTCAGTGCGCTGCCAAGTGCCAATAATAATAATAATAATTAGAACAGAAATTATGCAAATTATTTAATTAAACCAACATTGTTAGGCACTCGAAATTTTGTGTTGTGTTTGCCGCGCGTTTCAAAGTGAAATCGTTGTTATATATAAACATATAATTTTATTTTTTATTAAACACTAAAAAGTAAGCCAGCGTGTAATTAAAAAATAATAATAATAATGTAAAAAACACGATATGAATTAGGTTTATGTTTTGAAAGTTTATGATTTTTTCAAAACAGTGCAAATATGAAATTGTAAATATAAATGATATAAACATACAATTAATTTAAAAATAAATGTGCATTATCTGTATTTGTAAACAAAAACAAATATAAACCCCCAACAACGTCCATATAAACACAAGTCAAATTTTGTGAAAACTTGGTCAAAAGTGTGTGAAAAATTAGCAAAATTAATAATTAACACAGCTGAACTGTTTATTTGGACAGCAGCTGCGAGCAGCTTGATTTTAGCTAAAAAAAAACAAATAAATAAAGATAAAAAAAGATATGCAGTGTATTTCCAAAAATATATGAGGCATAAAACATTTTAAAAATTTAAAAAGGATCTATATATGTACATATATATTTTAACAAACAATATATATTTATTGTAATTTAAAATTGAAAAAAAGTGCAAAGCGTGTAGGAAAATTTTTAATAAAGCCTAATTGATTATAATTTTAGTTAATTTCGTGTGAGTTTTTTGATGGATTGTTTAAAGTTCTTTCAAGCTTGAGCAGCTCCCAATATGAAATTTCTTTCACCTTTATTTGGATGAGAGAGCACATTTGAAAACCAGCTCGTAAAGAAAACAAGCCAGACTTTTATATGTCGAGGCTAATTAAGAAATTAGCAGACAGACACAACAAAAACAAATAAAATTATTTACAACAAAAACAAGAACGACGTGTTTTAAGCCAAATGCCAAACAAAAATGCCAAATTGTGTTTATTAAGTTGATTAGCCTATTTCTTAATTGCCATATAAAAGTTATGCGCAATAAAATCCATGAAACAAATCCTCAACTGGTTTTACTTTTGGTTCACAGAACTCGCCGCGTTTGGCAACAAAAATCGTCTCGATGATTGACAACAAAGTGCTCCAATTGAAGACGAAAAGTGCGCCCAGCAATTTCCACAATTTCCCATTATAACGAATGCCACAAGGCAACAAAAAGCAGCTAAAACCAAAGCCAGCGCCAGGCCCCAAGAGATTCAGCCTATATAAATTTTTAGCCGTAAGTAGCCAATGCCAAATAGAATGATAATGGATAAGACGGAGGCGGCGGGTGCTGAAACAGCCTGGACCAAGCTGCTCACCGAGGACACGACCAAGTTGGCTGTGATTGTCAAAGGCAGCAGCAGCAGCAGCAGCAACAACAACAATAACAATTATAGCAGCAACAAGAACAACAACAAGGAGCAAAAAGGCACAGCCGACAGCAAGGATTCAGCCGCACTCAACGTGGAGCAGCTGGGCCCAGCTGGAGCAGGTGCATCCGTTAACACCCTGTCCGCCAGCACCAGCGGAGAACCCGTTGCCGACGCGAGCGCCAACGCCGAGCAGGTCTACAACCGCAGCGCCACCTATGGGTCGGGCATCAACAGCGCCGGCGGCGAGTCCAGCGGCAGCGGTACTCTGCTCTCGCGCAAGGAATCATTCCTGGGCTCGTTCCACAAGCAAATCAGGCGTTCCATTAAAGCGGTCAGCGAGTCGCCGGGACCATTGACCAGGTGAGTGTTTCTATTGAGAATTTTCAATATTATTAGCCATATCCATAAATACCTTTCTCTATCTATATTCTCATCCACCTGTGAACGTTTAGCAACAGAGTTGAGTTGAGAATTTGTTTAAGCAGCGAGACTGTTGTGAGTAATAAGATTATTATGTTGGCGCTAAGACGAGTAAGAACTTTGCAGTCGGGTGTAACCGACTGCGAAATACTCTTTTCGCGGTATGAAAACAGCTCTTATCTTGATTATTGTAAAGTAAAATTTAGTGACATTTTAGCTGGGAAAATAACTCTAAGGGTTGTAAAGGCAATATTTATTATTAAAATGTCCCAAAAAAAGTTATTTTCTATCAAAAACCAATGGGTCAAATCAAAGAAAAATTTATTGCATTGACTGTTGTTATAATATAGCATACTTTTAAGATAATTTGCGTATATGCCAAATGATTACAGGGTATGTTTTAGTGACATATTTCTTTCAACTGCATATATTGCGCATACGCCATGGGCACACGCAATTGGGCCAGGGCTATTTGCCAAAGATCAGTGACAGCAAGTGGAAAATACTTTCTACACATTATGCGAGAAATTTCATTATATTTTTTACATTCCCAGTAGAAGTGGTTACTTTTATGTATTAACTGACTACTAGTAATATTCTAGACCCACACCCACACACACACACATTTAGATGCCCACCTGTCGCCCTACGATATTGATACGACGGTTTATCTGCTTGGGTACACAAATATGGATGGCAGCATTTGCGTATATTATGTACGAGTACTGTGCGATAATGTAATCGGTCGGGGCTTCCAGTCTTTTGTGGCCCCATTCCTTTACCCCCCACCCCATCCCCCCACATACGCCTCGTCTTTGTCAGCGTCAGCAATGCTGAATGACACGCGAGCGAAAAAAAGATAAACTTTTTAGTTGATTGGATGAATGACAAAATTAAATTATTTTGATTTAAGGCCAGTCGGTGGGTGGACAATTAAATATGATTTCCGCCCATTGCTGCTAGGCATTTGTAAGCGAGCTTCTTAGCTCTAATTGGGTTAGACTTGGAACTACTTGGAACAGAACACGAGTAGTGTTCTTGGCGGCAGCTGGAACGCCCCTGAAATGAACAAGATAATTGTTTTGTTTGCTTTTGTATTTGTTCTCCGATTGTCAATATTTAGCAGTTACTTTAACAGATTGCACAGATTTTTAGTACGGCATAGATAGTGTTCGTTAAAATTGAAGTCAACAACTATTTGGCACCTTGGCATACATTTGTATACCTGCACTCAGAGAAAATCCTTGAGAACAAATTCCTTGTTCTTATTTTTCTTCTTATTTTAAAACCATTTGTTATAATACCTCAATTCCATAATGCAAGATTCATATACAATGTTTCATATAAGAAGAGTTTTACTTATATTTTGGTAAGATTAAAATTAATCGCATATAAATTCAAATATAATTAATACTTTAAGAAATATATAAGAACAGAAATTTTTAAAACATAGATAATTCTAAAAAAATTTTAAAAATTAAAGATTCTGTATTTTAAGAATAAGAGAACAACCTTCTTTAGAACACAGTTTTTCTCTAAGTGTAAGTCAACTTTTCAGTGTAAATATGCCAACGATAAACAAAAACAGCATTTTTCGGCGCAGTTAGAACTTTATGTGTTGGATTTAACGCGCATAATTAATTAATTTCTTGTATTTAGCTTTTAATATTTGCCCATAAGTTCAGTTAATTAAAAACGTGTTAAACGTTCGAGCAACAGCAAATTCCCAGTCTATGTTTTTTTATTTTTTTTGGCCAACTGCCAAGGGGATTTCCTCAAGTGGCTGGCAGACAGCTGTTGCCGGGGCAACCAAAGAGCTCTGATTAGGTCTTTTGTAGTGTCCACCTCTGAGATGTGCCAATAGTAAAGGCAAATTGCTCAGTCTTATAAATAGACAACTACTTATGTAGCTGTTATGCCAAATATGCCGAGAAACAAAAAATAAATCAAGACTAATATACGTCCAAACATAACCGTTTTTATTTGTTTTGCCAATTGCCATTTAATTTGTTAGGCATAAAATATTTTTTTCGGTCATTGATTGCTTTCATTGTTAGCATACCGGGCGTATGATTAATTTTCTAAATTTCTATTGATATCCGCGCCGCCAAAACGTTTGATTTCTCTATCTTTGATTGCTCACGAAATGCTAAAATTAATTATGCATGCGTACACTGAGAGAAAATATTAGGAAATTTTAACTTAAAACAAGCGAAAGTTAAAGTTGCAAAAGTGGACATTTGTGATCTAGAGAAATTAAATAATTTTAATTTATTTATATATACTTTATTTTATTTACAATATTTTTAGAATTTTTTACGTATAAAAATCTTGAAATAAGTACTTTTTTGTAATTAATTAGTTAATTAATTTTTTTTTTTATTCAATTTAAGAAGTTGCATTTTTTTAATTTTGTGAATAAAATATTACAATTTCTTTCTGCTGTGGCTTAGTATAGTATAGTATAGTAAAATATATAGAATTTTCTCTGAGTGTAATATTAATAAACAGGTTTTCCATATATAAGAGTGTCAAATAGTTGGCAATTGCGTCAAAAGTTCCATTGTTATTAAGAGACATTTCTATTAGCTGAAGTTAAAGCTGTGAACATTTTTAAGGATTTACCTAAAAACACGGCAAATTCAGCAAATTTATATGTACGTTAACTCGCTTTGTCAACAAAAACAATATTATATATGTACATACATAAATGTATGTAAATATAAATTATCTTGTTTAACTTTTCCTGTTGATGTTTTTTGTTTTTATTATACTAAGAATTAAATTAAGATAATATTTTTACATATGTACATTTTTGCGCTAATGAGAAATTTTGCGAATCCTAAGTACGTACCCCAATTTTAGATTGTAACATACACGCTGCTTAACATAACAGATAAATTTTAGTGACAGCCCGCCATTTATGTACAATAACATGACACAAGGTAATGTCAGGCGTTTCTCTATAGATTCTTTATGGAATCAGCTGCTATAGGCATGATATCGATGAGTATCATGTGATTTTAAAAATGTTTAAATATACTTCAACCTCCTGGCCGTGTGCAAAGCATGGTAGAGTATTTAATTTTACTTTTTTTTATTTAATTGTTTTTCATTTTTGCAAATAAGCGCTGCTGATAACTGAAAATTAAAAAAATGTGTGATAGAACTTAAAGAGAGCAATAAATTTTTCAAAATCAATAACAGAAATGGCAAATTTTTGACGCAGTAAACGCTGTTAAGCGCAGCTGTGTTATCTCTGAGAAGACATATACATATAAATGTATATGTATATGTATGTACTATGTATGTCCGATTTGCACATTCAAAAGTCGTGCTGTTTATAAAGTTAAATGCAGATGGCATTAATGATATATACGTATATTGCATTTATAAGTTGAGTTTCCTAATTGGTAATAATGTTTAAGTACGCCTACTGGCCACGCCCACGACGACTGCAGCTTAAGTAAAGTTTGCAGTTAATTGCCAAGGCTTAAGTGTTGTGTTGCAATAATAACAACAACAGTTTATTGAAACAGAGGCCGTTAACAGTCGCACAGCTTTTGTGCATTTTTCATGTACTTTGCATATTTACATGCTTGCATATTACGCATACGCGACGTAAGCCTGCTTAATGGCGCAGCCAACAATTGGACAGTCCAACGCCGACGCCGACAGCGACGCCAACGGCGCCGTCAGCTATGGCGACTGCGACAATGTGCGACTTAATTGCCTTGATTTAAGCGACAAGAATAAATGTCTGGATGAATCTTCCTGCAGAACCGCGCCGAAAATTTACAGCTAATTCTTTATTATTTGTTGGTGTTTGTCGCATGCCGAATTTTTGTTTTGTTTTGTTCGTGTAGTTGTTGTTGCCCCGTCGTTCGAATGAAAAGAGCGCAGATATGTATATGTTATCAGCTCTTGTATTTCATTTGAAATTTTCTGTTCTGCCTCTGCTTCGATGTTTGCTTGTGTGTTTAGCCGCATGCTGCTGCCATCGGCAGCGACTCGACGTCTGCTGCTATCGCCTCTTCTACTTGATACTTGAATTTCAAATAAAAAGCAACAATGCTGTCAACTGAGCATTTCAGTTTCGATTCAACCGTCTTCGCAGAAAGTAATACACCTGCGCTAAAGCACCCCAACGAAGACAACGACGCTGTTCGGCGCGCGCGTGTACTCTCAATCACACACACGCTCTCTGCCGCTCATCGCATCTGCTCTTCTACGCGTTGTGCGCTCGCTCTGCGCTCAGTTCGTTGCACGATCGGGAGCGACGCTGTGAAGTTATTTTAAACGCATTTTGCATGCAACGTCAGTTGTAAATGAGACGCCGCTTCAATAATTTCAAACGGAACAACTGCACGGCAAAACAGTAATAATAATAGCAAGCAAACAAAACAGAAAAGAGTACCGTTACGTTAAACACCGCTGACTTCAATTGAAAAACGTAAACAGTTCCGCTCTGTCGCCGCGATTTCGACGTCGGCCGGAACAGTCGCCGTGAAAATAATGCGCGCTTTTGTTTATTTCAAAATAAAAACCATATTTGCCTTTCCTACCACAAAAAGAACGCATTTCTGATAAAGAGCGAAACGTGAAGTGATCGCTTTGTATGTGTGGTTTCAAGAGAGTTGGCAAAACAGCAACAACAGCAACAACAACAACTACAACGGCATCAATAAGCAATTCAACAATATTAAAATCAAGCCGCAGATCCAGCGATAACGTCACCCCAGGCACCAGTATTATAAAAAAGTGCTCGAATCTTTTGTTTCTAAATACAAATATCAATTATTATAATTTGTAATTCATTCTCTACCGCTGCTGCTGCTCAGCTGCTGTCGCATCAACGTCAAGGTTGTAACAGGAGCGGAGAACCAGAGCCGAAAGCTTTTTATATATTTTGCTAGCCGCTCGACCGAGGAGGAGCAGCTGTCACATAGACAAACATACATACAAACATATTCCGTTTTTGTTTGTATTGCTGTCGCCGCGCTGCCGCTGCTGCTGTCGCTGTCGCTACTGGTGCTAGTCCGTTACATATTAGTCGCCGTCGCGTTAGCGACGCCGCGTGTTGTCGCCGCGTTTTCGCCGACCTCAAAACAAAATAGCGCAAAAAAGACACTAAACTAAAATATACGAATATACAAAACTCGCAAAAAAAAACACTCTCAAGTGTTGTATAACGCACGCGTGTGCATTGAATTTGAAAGTATCTCAATACTTGCACGCATTTCCTTTTGGGCAACATGAAGCGTCTGATGACCTGGGAGCGCGATCTGGTCGATGCAATGTACGAGTAAGTTGTGCACACACATACACTCAATCACACACGCACACACACATACCCACCTCAAAGCTGGTTAACTGTGTTTCGCGCTAAACGATTTCGTTTAACACACATGTATTTTATTTTTGTTGTATGTAATTACTTATAAGTAGTGCTGCAGGTTTTCAAGTGCATTGTTTTGTTTAGCAACATTGTGTCCAATGTCGCACTCCTTAAGCAACATAACTTGTTTCAATTGCATTGAACTCGACGCTGCAAAACGGTACAGTACAGCGCAACGAATGCCAAAAACAAAAACAAATTATCTATGTTTTATTGTATGAGACCAAAAACATTGCATGACAACAATAACATAATGATCATCATCAGCAGCAGCAGCAGTGGTTCGCTCTTATACTGCTTCAGCTGCTGTTGTGTTTGTTTGTATAAGAATGCCAGCACAACAAACGCATGCACTCTTAGCTGCCTGCGCCGGCAGCTTAGCATACTGTACTCCAGGCATTCCTCTCTCTATCATTTACAAACATCGCCCACGCCAACCCTTGCGCACACACTCTCTCCTCTAGCTCTCGCTGCGAGCATTGTTGGCCTCAGGAAGTTTTGACATTCGGCTCGGTCGCACGCATTGAACGCCAAATAGTTTGGCGGCGACGGCAGGCGAGACACGTTGTCGTCATCGGCACCGGGGCGGGCGGAATACGGGCTGATGACAGTTGAAGCGCCGTTTGTGGAATTTAAATGCCGGTCTTTACCTTTATAAATAAATTAGAGGCCGGTAGAAATGCCTGACGCTTACTTTGCTATCAAATTTGTAAGCCGCAAATCGAATGGCTTAAAAGTATTTTCGTAGTGCTGCACACTTATTTGTTTACTCAATTTCATATCTAAATCTGTGGCTATACGAAATTGTTGTATTATTGTTCTTATAAACAAACAGAATAAATTGTGTGCCCATGGGATTATTTATTATAGAGATAGCTAATTGTTGTACTTTTAATTTTGACAAGGCTCAGACACTAATAATATATATACTATGCATATCCAAATATAGGACAGATCTTGAAAATAAGTGCTTAACTTATTGTACAACAGTGGCTGTTTTATGAGCTCATAAAATCCATTTAAGTTTTGCAAAAAGCGACAATAAGATAAATTCCGCCCCTTTGAGTTGACTGTACCTGTTTCAAGTCCACGTCTTAATTTATTTATTTTTGTTATAAGTACCTGTTATATTGAAGGTGTAAATGACAATGGATTTTACATTTTTGTAAAACCGCTTTGCCAGCTTTCAACTTAATTGTTTATGGCGTATGGCGGGGGCTAAACATTGCAATTTCCACATGTTGCACATGCATGTGAATTGCAAATCTATTAAAAAAGATTTAAAAAAAATGAACTACCGTTACTCTTTTGGCATGCACCACTTTTGTGCCGACTGTACCCACATTTGTCGCTACGCGCCGGCTTTTTGAAGACGTAGAAAGCGTGTAGCCATTAGCCTAACAAGCGGCGCATGTTGACGTTCATTTCAGATGCTGTTGTTTTTTTTTAGTGTTTTAACCAGCTGACAAGTCGGGCCCTGTCACATGCCATATGAGTATATACATATATACATGTTTATACATATACTCGTAGTTATTATGCCCATTAGTATTTACCCGGCTTATTTTTGCGGCTGTGTACTTTTCAGTTTTATTTACAAACTGGCGCGAGACTCTGCGACAACTTAGTTAAACAGATGATAAAAAATATATATGAGAAAAAATTAGTCGGCCATGACCAAATCATCAGCATGTTGATAAGGCCGCCAATACTGTGGCGCATTTATTAGCACTTGCCACAGAGGTGTGGAACCGCGCCTGGGCCCTGCCGTGACTCATTAAAGACGCCGCTCAAGCGACACGCTTATTGAAACCCAGCAGATACAGATACAAAGATACAGATACAAAGATACATTTACGTATACACAGCCAAAGATACACAGCGACAACTCCTCGTAAATATAGACATCCACAGATATTTATGGCGATACTTTTGCTTATTTATTCAAGTCTTTAAAAGTATTCACGTTTATGAGGAAAGTTCAATAATGTTTCGGCGAATTGGTTTTCGGCACTGATAATTATTTATGCACACACAGACGCTGCCATGAATTGCCATTTTGTCACCGTTTTGCAACACAAGCGTCTATATTGTGATTTTCCAGTTTATAGGCCTGATTTGAGATGGAAATTTACCCAGAGAGACACAACTCGCAAGTCGAAAATCAAATGGCAAATATCTTCGCTAATTATAGTGCCACATTCATTAACTAATTTTATGTCATTTTTTTTGCTCGCATGATTTTGGCGTGACTAAAATGTCAAGATTAACGGAATATATAAGCGGCTTTAATTTTAGAACTGAGCTGAGCTAAAATTTGAAAAACAAACGAAACTAAAAAGAAGATAACAATTAAAAACACAACAGGAAATGAGACTTTGGTTGGGTTTTATATTTAGCTATTATTAAAGTCTGGACAGAATTTATCAGTTCTCTGAACTCCCACACAGACATATTTATGTGAAAGGTCTTATCTGAACTCTTAATAAACAAAATGCGCTTATCTTTAATTTATAAGCATAATTAAATTATTGAACATTTTGACTATTTGCATATGCTAATTTTTAGATCATTGATAAAATTTAAGTTTGGATTTCATATGAATATGTTCTGGTATTTTTATGTTAAATCACGTCTCACTCAAATATATCTAATTCCATCTTCAGACGATTTAACGATCATAATTATTCATATATAGTTTTTACTGATTTGTTAAAAAATTATTATAGTATATATACTAATATATTTTGTAATTACTTATGTAAGATAATTGCGTAATTTAAAATAATTGATTTTATGAGATTTTGATCTGGTATTTAATGTGGAATACATACAATGATAAAGCAATATATTACTTATATCTTATTGACAATCTAACGATCAGTATTATTTATAGGTTTTACATTGATGTTAATTGTTGTGTTAACTTTTGACATCACATGTGAATAAACCTCTTTTTTTTAAGGTACATAAAATAAATAAATAATAAATTACTTAAACCTTTTTACAATCTTGCGATCATTTTTATTGATCTGTTTATTTAACTTTTATGTTAATTATAATTATTAAAAAATAACATTGAAGATTACTTGTAAATATGATCGGGTATCTCATTGAGGACATATAAAATAATAATTGTAATATTTTAAAATTTATTTTGATACTGATAAAAGTGTTTCACTCAACCCTTTTGACGATCCTGCAATCATTTAAATTGATATGTCACCTGTTAAAGCAAAATGTTGATCACCTTTTCGTCGTCAGTTTGAAATGACATTTTCAACATAATGCGCCGTCTGACATATTATAAATAAAATTGAAACCTGTTCAGATTACTGTTCTGACGAACTAGAACTACCCATGTTCAAATGTAGTGCCGAAAAAACGTATTTAACGAGAGTTCTTTGAACTGTTGTGCCCAATGTGCGGCATTACAAGGCCAAGACTCGATATCTGCCAGCTGCCTGGAATATAGGCGGCTTAGTGGGATATCTTGTCCGTTTCTTTTATGGCCGGAAAGTACATAAAAAATAAAACTAAAATAACATGCGGCTTCTGTTTGGCCCATACTGAATGATGTTTGTCTGAATGTTGGCCACATCTTAATCATAGTTTTTTTTCACTCTTTTTTTTATGGCACTTGAAGCATATATAAGACTACGGTACTTTTCTGACTTTTCCGCACTGGCGCAATTCCAATGCCGCAGGTAATTTTAACTGTTATGATACATTCTAGCGATTAGATATTCGCTTTCAGACGGGTCTTTCTGATTGTGAAGCCCACTTGAATTGAAACGGGCCCAAAAGCATTTCAGCGCCGCCTTTGATACCATTTATGGAAGATCTAATAGCACTAATGCCAATAAACGCTTTGATATTTATTAAACTGTCTACAACAGTTTATTAAACTCAGCACCTCGACAAATATCGATGGGGATTAGAGTCCCACAGTCTTGGCCTCTTTTATAATGGCAACTGGGTTGCGGCTATTTTTAATCTCGATCATAGAACCAAAGTTCTCTCAGCATTTGCATGGGTGGCGGGCGGTGTGAACCGGTTCGAAGGTGGCTGCCACAGAGCCGATATACAAATATCATATATATTTTCTATATACATATATATATATGATTTCAGCATCTGTATATATGGCAATCTTTCTGCGTTTCGAAATAAATTTGACAAAAGATTTTCACATGTTTTTCTATGAACAAATATATGTAATATAAATGTATGTTTACAATTATGGCTCATTAACCAGCGGATAATTACAGTTCTTAATTCTTAAGCACTTTGTTCATTAATACATTATTAAAAAAGCCAGAGTAGCTTAAATATTGCACAGATGCGTGACATATGCTGTAAGTTTGAATTTTATTTGGACTCTTTTGGATACATTGCTATGGAAATATATTTATTGAATTTATAATTTTAATTACCTGGGAATGTTTTCAAAAATATAGATTTTATTATATATAATTGATAAGATATAATAAAATAAATAAATTATTATTAATATTATTATTATTACTGGCACTGGCTTCTAATAATTTTAACACACCAAGTCCTTCAGCTCAACTTCAATCCAGCCATAATCTAGCTTGGGACTTGAACCCGCATCCGCATAGTTCAGTTGCCGTTGTTAGTAATAGAAAAATATCTCTGACATCAGGAATTTAACAGCAATCAAGAAAACGTGTCGCCGGACACTAGTCATGCCCATATAGATATATGGCTAGGTGAAAAGCTAATGGCCCGGCCATTAGATATGGGACATAGACATGTGTATATACAAATTTTTATTGATATCTATATAGATACATTGTTTCTATAGCACGCCAGTCATGGCTGATAACTGCCCAATAGATACAAATACATGTACATATATACGTCTATAGCCGATCGCCATAAAAACCTGTGTAATTGGGTGGCAACCACAGCCGAATGAGTTCTGTTCGAACGGGCATTGAGTATTTGCTGTGAGCGTAGAACGCGGACCGTATGTAGATCGAGAAAGAGATATCCGTAGTGTTATATGTGTGTGGGGATACAAGTACGGGCACTCGAACGGGGCGCTGCTCGTGTGGTATCCACATAACAAATTCAATTTGCCTGCCCGCCAGTTGGTAAAATGTTGCTCGATCGCTCGGTTCGCATTCGAAAACATAAAACGAAGCAAACAGCGAATGCAAACGAATACGCTTTATAAAGCTGATCACATATTTGTGCCCGGTTGAAGGCTATTAAATTCTGATAAACGCAAAAAGTGCCCCGAAGGTGTTTTAGCAGAATGTTAAAAAATTACTTAAACGACTTCTTGGGCTGGGGCTTCACGCCCCGCCGCCGCCTGCTGCAAAAGCATTGTCTCTGTTTTATTTTTATAACGATGACAAACTAGAACAAGAAATACAAAATCAAAAAAAAAACAATAAAAAAATAAATATTTGAATTTTTTTTATTGCAAACGCAAAAACTCAAGAACCCCAAAACGCAGTTAAATATTTTTTTTTTTACCTCGGCAACAACAACAGTATTTTTTCACTAATTGTACACAAGTGCGGCTTAAGTGTTTACAACATTCGTTTTGACCAGATCACGAATTACGTTCTTTTTATTATCAACAAAAACGATAACAATAACAAAAATAATGTCGGAGCTAAGACGCAGTTTCAGCCGTTTATCGATGATCGTTTATCGGGCAACGCATTCCAGTGAACAGTCCTGGCGCGAGGAGCTGTTGAGGTAACGATTCTTATGGATTTCTGAGTATCGTTTATCGATGTCGTGGCGCTATTTAATATATGTGTGTGTTATTTAGTGTTTGTGTGTGTGTGTGTGTGTGTGTGTGTGTGTGTGTGCACGCACATGCCAGCAAATTTTAGTAGATATATTTTGTATTTAAACAAGTGTTTAGCTGTAAGCGGCATATACTAGCTAGTATGTTTATGTATATATATATATTGTGTATATGTATATGTATGTATGTGTTTATAGATCAATGTGTGTACATTTCATTAAAATGCTGTTTAATTGAATTCTGCCACAAATATTTGCATGCATCCCCTACTAATTGTTTAAAGCATAGCTATAAATATATATATACATATATATAGATATAGAAGCATCATCATATCCCATACGTACTAACTGAAACATCTGCTTTTATTTATCTACACAAACAACGTGTAAACAACATTGTTTGTTCTGTGTCCAAAGGTAGCATTTGCTATATGACAACTCTATCCATAGATTGAATATACTTATATAAACACATTTATATAATATATGCAGAATTATTCCATATGCCCATCTATAGCTACCACAATGAACTTTTCGCTTATCTATCTATTATATTTGTCTAGCATATAATGTATATAATTCTAGTTCATTTTATACAGTATATTTGGACGACTTTTGGCATTATGATCTTGGCACTGCAACTGCACAAAAATATAAATCCCATAGAAATTATATGTAAATATTTGTAAATGTCGTGTGTTCATATTGTCGCACTTTCCGTCATGATTAATGTGCTAAATAGCAATATAAAAACACACTATACTAAGTACAAATATATACAAAATATTATACACATGTCTGTGAACCGTAAAGACATTTAATGCACTTAGAGGAAAAATGATCAAGAATTTTCTGCTTAGTTTGTCAAAATCTGGATAAGACAAATAATAATAATAAAAATAGATAAGATATGATAATGATAATCAAAAGTATTTAGTACAAATTCAAGAATAATCATACTTAATAGTGAAATATAGAAACCAAAATATCTTGAACATTTTTCTGTTTTAAATAAAGTTCTTTAGTGAAAATAAGTTTGGCCAAAAGACCCAAATCTCGCTCACTTTTGACTCACTCGCCGTATTCGCGACCTCGGTCAATATTATGTAGTCAGCTAATGTTTTATAGGCCCTGCTCTATAGTTGCATTCCGATTATAATTTGTTTGGCTCTTGGCCAATATCTTTTGATGCATTCGGGTCATAAACCTGATACTGATTAGCCGCAAGTTTCGCACTGTCTAAGGTCAGTTTTGTTATTGTTTTTATTTGGCTGCTAAACATTTAATTGCCTGCAATTAGCCAACTTACTTATCTCACTGGAGCAGCGAAAAAGTTTATAAAAAAGTAACAATAATAATTGGTTTTACGTCATTAATGCGAATGAAGTTCCGATGTATTTTATCAACTGCTCAAAATATATATTAAATTTAAATGTTTAGTGTATCTAATTTCCAACGCTTTTGAAATTAATTGTTGTTATCACGAATTTTGTTTGTTGATTATGTTACCCATTACCTGTGGCATTTCAACGCTTTTATTATTCAAAAACACGTCTAATGACTCAGTGCAATTCCATTGAACTTGTTTGCCCGCCGTCGACAACCGCAGAAAGATCTACGGCTCAAAGCGATCAGGCCAGTTTAGTCATCTGTCGAAAAGTGAAGCAAAGCTGCAGTTGAGAATCATAAAAACAAGGTGTTATAGTAAATAGTGCGCGGCTAGGAAATACCCTGTATATATAGCCCCAATATTAATACAAACCATTTTGTACACCTTACTTAAATTCCTGAAAATACGTAGAAAGGTTTTATTTACTGAGTAAGAAAGAGAGGGTAAGAGTGAGTATAAAAATATCAAGGAGTTGGAAAAAAACAAATTCATAACGTTGTCGTAGATTCCTCTTTATTTCTTTAAAACCTTAACAAATTACAGAAAATACAGGGTATTACAAATAACAACGTCTTAGTAACAGGTTTATTTGCATGCAAATACTTAGAAAACAAACACGAATTTTGAAAGCTTAAACTAATGAATGACATTATTGTCTGTTTCGATATCAATTTCTGCGAATTTTCGCACTGCTCAAACGTTATTTGCTCAAACCATTTGTCAACGTCCGGAGTTGACATCAGCATAAATTATAATTAAATAAAAAATGAAACAACACTCAGTTGAGAGTTCGAAACAGGCGAGATATAGGTGCTTAAGCTTGTGAGCGAAACAACAACTCTCTTTATTCCTAATACTCAGCGACTTTTAGCAGAGCTGCGCTTTGAATTATAAGAGCGGCAGCTTCCAACTAGAACAGTTTCTTTAGTGGCTTCCCATTGTAAATGGCGCTCTTGAGTGAGCCCTTTGTGCTCTGAGCGAGCTTTCAGTTTATGCTAAAGTCTGCATGTTTGAGCTTTGAGTGTTGTCCCCATGGTGGCGACTTTTGCATATGCTAGCGGAATGGCCGAAAGAAGCAATAGGGAAGAGCGAGAGAGGCAATGGCACGCTGATAAAGCGTGAAATTGCAATGAAATGCAAAGTGAAATAAAACGCCTGTTGTTGTTTATCTAAATATAAGAAACATCGCAGTTTACAGTTGCATATTGTGATTACAGTTACAATGGCTGAGCCCGACTCCAAATGGCCTGCGATTCAACTGCGCCTCACAGTGCAAATTTGACTCTTGATCTGTGGCCGTGCAAAAGCTCACAACGAAAGCTCCTGCAGAAGGCATGAGAATTTTGTGTTGTTTAAGGACATAGCGCCATAGTGTAGTTTAAGGACAAAGCGCCAGGATCGCCGAAATAATTGTTTTTGATCACTTTTTGACTGGACTTGAGCTAATTGCAACTCTACATGCTTTCTATTATCATTTGTGTGTTTTTTTTGTGCCTCACCACCATTCCAGTACAGTTTTTGATCTGGTAATTGGAAAAGTCCTAGCTTTTAAAACATATTGAACCCGAAACTTGAATTATATTCTGGAGTGCTACTATTAGCTCTTGAACCGCTCGGACAGTGCATCTTTTGTTGTTTAAAAATAAAATACTTATATATTTACATATGTGTCTATATATGCATGTACATTTCCTGTGCTCGCCACGATTTATCAATCACAATGCTGTTACTTTACGTTTATATCTCTCTGTTGCCGGGCATCTGTTTTTCCGCGAAATTTATGATGTCTCTTCACTTAAATAAAGCAGAATTAACTAGATATTTACTTAAAGATTATCAATTCAAAAAATGTATTCAAAAAATAAATTATTATTTTCAAAAATATGCATAATTAAAAAAATGAGAAAAAAAATTGCCCCAGTTTCTACCTTTTAAAAGATATAATATTTAAGTATAATCCGCAAAGATCTTGAAAATTTCGAAACAAAAAATTCGTACACATTAGAAAAATTTTGTATACATATTAGATATTTATATTAGCTATTTAAAAAAATGTATTTATAATATATTTCATTATATTATTAGATCCTTTTAATATAGTATTTACTTATTTATAATCATATTAATCAACTACTTGATATAGCCATAATACTTGCCATATTGAATAAGCTCTCTTAGTCTCTTAAAGACTATCAACAATAAGTGTGTGACAAAAATAAAATTGACGGCAGATGTCAATAGAACTTTATATTTTGTATAGAGATAGGACAAGTGCATGGAGTACATATATAGGCTATCAGTTCCATTGATAAGAATTCATAAATAGTTCAACAGAAGCATAGGTACCAGAAACAGCATTAATAAAAATATATATATTTATATATATACATATATGTACATATACATATATATATATATATATATATATACATATACAATAGAAGGATAGTGTGAAAATTTAAAATTTGAAACTGTCCTTAATCAAATGAGTTTTAAAAACATACTTTTTCAAGATAAAAAGTACAGAAAAATCAATTTAAACAGCAACAAATTAGTTGCAGCTTAATTATTGTAATTTAATATTATTCAAATTTTTCATTCGAAAATTTATAGGGCTTTAGGTATTTTTGTTTTTAAATACATTATAAGAAAAATGATTTTAAGTTAATAATATATTATATATTCCAAAAGTCCCATGCTTGGAAAATCTCAATAACAATTTCTGTGAGTCCCTGTTATCGAGCGCTCACTGTGGGAGGGAGTCAACTGCATTACATAAAGGCAATCGAAATAGGCCTCCTTAAAGACAAACACCCGCCTTTAAATTTTATATTTATACATTGTTATGTGTGCCTCCCTTTTCTAAACTCTCTAACATCAACTTTCTCCGCTCTCTCTCTCCCTCTCTTTCTCAAATAGGTATCGGCAGACGCGTTTTAGCTCGCGCCGTGTGCGGAAACGTGTCGTCTTCAAGCATGGCGAGTGCAACGTGGTGCAAGGCAACGTGGCCAAGAGACGTCGGCGCTATCTGCAAGTGAGTACTCCGATATGCTTTATATTTAGCTACACACACACACACACACACATTTGAGTGTAGTAACATGTGCGAGTTATGCAAGCGCCGCACATTTAAATTTGGATATGGGTCGCCCCAATTATCTAAGCCAAGTGGGGCATTTTTATTGGGCAGCTCATTTGAACCAAGGCTGCCTAACGGTCTTGAGTCGAACCGGTTCGAAAAAAAAGCTGAGCTCAAATCTGAACTTACTTTTTTATTCTTTTTTAATAGTTTGCTTCCAATATATTGCTTTTTGGTTCAAACAATTAGATAATGTCACTAATTCAATAGTAATAATAATAAAATATTAATAATAATAGCAAATTTATTTATTACAAAATTACAATTTATAATAATAACATATATTTCAAAAAGAATAACAAAAAGTTTAATATAGTTTGTGTGTAAATAGAATAAGTGGAATTGTTCCATTTACAATTGAAAAAAGTTAAATTTAACAAATATAAGATTCGAGCGTTACCTTTAAGCGAACTAAGGGCCAAAAAGGCTCTATATGTTTTTTTTATTTCCTATAAGAACGCTTTAAACATCTCTCTCTCTCTCTCTCCTTTTTCTGTGTCCCCGCAGGACATCTTCACCACGCTGGTGGACGCACAGTGGCGCTGGACGCTGCTGGTGTTTGCGGCCAGCTTTGTCATCTCGTGGGCCTTCTTCGGCGTCATCTGGTGGACGATAGCGTTCGCGCACAACGATCTGGAGTATATACATTTGCGGAACACGCAGCCGGAGCTGATTGTCAACATGACGCACACGGTGTGCGTGACGGAGGTGAAGGGCATGATGACGGCCTTCCTCTACTCGGTGGAGACGCAAACGACCATCGGCTATGGCAACCGCTATGTGACCGAAGAGTGTCCCGAGGCCATATTCATCATGTGCATACAGTGCATCACCGGCGTCTTCATACAGGCCTTCATGGTGGGCATTGTGTTCGCCAAGCTCTCGCGGCCCAAAAAGCGCGCCCAGACGCTGCTCTTCTCCCGGAACGCGGTCATCTGCCACAGGGATGGGACGCCGTGCCTGATGTTCCGAGTGGGCGACATGCGCAAATCGCACATCATTGAGGCGCACGTGCGGGCCCAGGTCATTCGGAAGAAGGTCACCAAGGAGGGCGAGACGCTGCCGTTCTATCAGCAGGAGCTGCACGTGGGCGCCGACGGCGGCGAGGATCGCCTGATGTTCATCTGGCCGACGACCATAGTGCACAAGATCGATCGGAATAGTCCGCTGTACATGCTGTCCGCCTCGGATATGCTCAAGGAGCGCTTCGAGGTGGTCGTCATGCTGGGTAAGTTTCGATTAGCCTCAACTGGCATTTGCATTCCGGTTACCAATCCAATCTCCCGCTTTGCAGAGGGCGTCATCGAGTCCACGGGCATGACCACGCAGGCGCGCAGCAGCTATCTGCCCTCGGAGATACTGTGGGGCCATCGCTTTGTCAATGTGGTGTCCTTTCGCAAGGAGACGGGCGAGTACGAGGTGGACTACACGCTCTTCAACAACACCTACGACGTGGACACGCCCCTGTGCAGCGCCAAGCAGCTGGACGAACTCAAGTCCGAGTGCACGCGCAGCGCCAAGAGCGGCATAGGTAACGAATTCAGGCCCACAATTACACAATGGCAGCTTTGTTAACTGTTGTTCCCTTTCTGCTGCAGTTCCATTTGCGGATCGCACCCTCTCGGCGGCCAGCATGTTTCAGCGGATCGCATCGGTCGCTTCGGTGGATCATCTGGATCCGGCCAGCGATGAGTCGCTGGACTCGGGCCGCGGCCAAATCCGCTCGCATTCCATACCGAACGGCGTGCTGGCCAGTGAAATGGAGCCGCTGAACAACAACAATAGCAAGCATGGCGCCTTGTTCACGATGGGCGGTCAGAATATATCCATAACGACAACGGCGCCGAGCATACCCAACCTAACAAGTATTAATGAGAGAACCAATTCGGGTAATTCCATAAACAGCAGCAACTACAGCAACAACAACAGCCAGAGCACCTTGAACATACACGGGGGCGGCGGCTGCAGCGGGGGCCTTACAATTGTGCCCCCCGGCAGCGGGGGCAGCAACAATACCCGCGTGAAGCAAGCGAACCCGCGACGACTGAGCATCAAGCAGGATCAGCTGCCCATCGATTCCATGTGCTGATATTATCGGAGCAAGTGCGTCGGTGCCACAGCGTTGCCCCCGTTCTGAATGTTGTGTATTCTAAGTGTAGGCTCATAGGATTCTAATTAGAATTAGTGTTATAGTCTTAAACAAGCAGAGGGCACTCAACTGCAGCTCTGTTAGCTGTGAACCTAAACCCCATTAAAATATCGCGATAAAGAAAAAAAAACACCCAATGTACCCAATGCCACCAGAAGCCCATCCATTGTTTCCTAATCTTTGGATTTGGTTTCTGGCTTGTATTTTTCAAAATATTAATTCATGATTTTAGTATATTTTTTGTTAGTGTTAGTTTTAATGAATTTACTATATATAAGCATCAAATTGATATTAAAACCAAGAACGATATGTTACCACAAATACAAAAAACAATGAGACCAAAATGCTGCAACTTCCTCGTAAATATATACATATATACAAAGCTCACAAACGATATAGTGCAAACGAGTAATATGAATTTTTAGCTACCTTAAACGATAATTGTTCAATATCTCAATTACTCAATGATTAAATATTTAAATAAATATATACATATTCCAAATTTTCAAATACGCCCCGATAGCTGGCTAAAAAGTTAAGAAAAAAAGCAGAAATGAGCTTCAATTGTTATAAATAATGTGTGGACAATAAATGGAATGAGCATGTGAATGTTAGTTGATGTATTTTATTTACATATAAGTGTCACAAAGATTGTCAAAAAATGAAAGACCGAAAATATACATACACCTGATTAAATATACATACAAAACTATAACTTATATATTTTACTAGTCTTTTTTAAAGCTGCGGTAAAAGAAACTGGAATTCTAATACAGTTTCTGCAATATTCGGGAGAAAAACAAATTATAAACTGTACACCCTGAAATTATAAAAATATATAGCATACTTTTCAGTAGCTCCAGATTTTCTTCAGACATAGCATACTTCTGGGCAGCGAGTGTCATTCTGCTGGCCATATTAAATTAGGGCTCATTAGGTATGAATTTCAAACTGTAAATAGAGAATTACATGCAATATCGATCAGCATTATAAAATGCTATTAATAGAATTAACAAAACAATCGCATTTAAGTTTTTTTTATTTTTGTAGGTTTTTTTCTTTTATTGAGTTTTTTGAGGAAAAGTTTTCTGAAGCATACAAGATTCTCTGATAAAAACAACATGCACAAATATAGAAACATTCATACAGGTATGTACTAGATATATTGTATATTCGGACTTTAAATAACTCGCTTCCGTTTTGTCTTCACATTCGCCAGTTTAGTCAATAAATTCTGGTTGTATCAAGTAATTGAATTGTTTGTTTCGAATTTATGCATACTATAAAGATTAAATTCTCATAAGGATCTAGAGTCCCTATGTCAGCTCTGGCGATCAAAAATGTTTATACTGGACGTGTACGCGTTGAATGAAAGAAATGCTTGAAATATTCAGAACATAAGTACTTTTACTTTAAATTTATGTTAATATAATATGTAAATGTATTTCATTACGTATGTATATATGTGTCTGTAAATGTTTATAGACATAGTAAGTAAGAATATTTAGTACAATTTACAACAAATAATTTCGCATTGTTTTTGGGTGTTTTCTTTTTTGCGCACATTGTTTTATTATTTTTCATTAGCTTTCATTTTGCGATAATTATTTTGAGATGCGCGAAATTAATTGCAACAATTAAAATGTATCTATATATACGTATATATATATATGTTTAAAGTATATGCTTGTACATATATGCATTAGGTATATGTATTTAACAATAATTTTTTGTTTAGTTATTCTCACTTTTTTCTATCTGATCTCTGTCTCTGTGTACAGCATTATAAATAAGTTCTTGTTTCTATGTAGTTAAACTCTTTTTTATGCAATAGGACATTTTAAGAATATTAAATATTAATATTTCTTTATCTTTTTTGTTGTTTTTTATGTTGGGTTCACTTTAAACTCTTGTTTGTTTTTACGTTCAAAACTTAACTGCTAGTTCAATTTACAATTATCTCTGGCCTAGCGCTCCGAGTGGATTACAGTGAATAAACTAAGTAGTCTAAATTAATGTTATGTATTTACAGTTTGTTTAAAAGCTAGCTTAAAGTATAAGTAAATAATACGCTAAGTGTTGTGTTTCGCTTAAAATGTTACTTTGTGTTTGTATGAGGGTGTGTTGGTGTTGGTGTGTATATTTAAAACTAGGCGTCTTACGAGCGAGTCTATGAAATGTCCAGCAATATTTTTTCTCTTTTTTTCAAACCTTTACAAAACTTTTACCTATTAGCTATTTATACATGTGCTCATCTTTTTTTTGTATGTTTTTTGTTTTTATTTTACAGACTAATATTGTAAATGTAAATTGTTTTTAGCATCATATTTCTTTTGGACGACGCGTTGACAGTTGTATGAGTGTGTGTGTGTGACTGAGGATTTTTTGGGAGGTTTGGACAAATTGGGTGGTTTTCTTAACGTTTTTGTTTTCAATAAAAGTTTTCAATTATGCAAATTTCATTAGGTTAAACAAATTATTTATCACAAGTAAGGTATAAATTTTCGTACCATGCACTATGGATTGTATTCAATTATTAAACTATATAGTATATAAGAAAAATTAAAAATCAATAAAAAGGCAATTTTTTTAAAAGGGAATTTAAAAATAAATAACAAACATGTTGACTAAGCAAAACCAAAAGAAAGAGAGGGGGCGCAGAAGGGTGAGAGAATGAGTGAAAGAAAAACTTAAAATTTCACTGCAGAAAACCACGAATGTTTGCAACAAAAATGTTGCCAGCAACATTTTGCACGTGGCACATGCAACCTTGCAGCAGCAGCCGACGACGAAGAAGCAACGGCAATGGCTCAGTAATACAGGTAACTGTTGTTGTAGAAATCGTAACGGTAATCGTACGCATGCTCGGGACATTGTTGCTGCTGCTGCAGTTGCTGCTGCTGCTGTTGCTGCTGCTGCTGAAAGTTCGACAACCAACTCGTTGTTGCGGCAATACGCAGCAGATACTTTCATTCCTTGTGATGCTGATGCTGATGAGGCGCCTGCTGCTGCTGCTGCTGCTGCTGTTGTTGCTGCTGCTGCTGCTGTTGCTGCTGCTGCTGTTGTTGCTGCTGTTGTTGCGTCAACATCTGATGATGCTGCGGCGCTTGCGCCTGCTGCTGCTGCAAGTGTGGCTGCAGGCGCGACTGTTGCTGCTGCTGCTGCAGTGGCACATGCTGCGCCTGTTGCACCTGCTGCACCTGATGATGCCCCTGATGGCCGTGCAGCGGCGCCTGTTGGCTGCTGCCCGCCGCCACCGCACTGGCCGCCGCTGTGGCCGTCGTCCCGTTGTCCGACTTATCGCGTGGCAGCAAATAGACGGATCCGTCGGCCGCCTGCTGCAGACTGTAGTCGGCCGGCGAGCACGGATTTCCCTCGGGATCGCGCAGATACTGCAAAGAAAATGGGAAAATCTAGCATTAGTATTATCCATATTTATTAGCAAACAAGTTCAGTTTCTATTTTATGAGTCTAACTTTAATAGTAGACTTTGTTGAAATATTTTTTTTATTTTTTTTCTTTTTCTTTTTTAGACTTGAATTTAAGTTTAATTTAAGTTCAGGTAACATCAAGTCCATTTTGCTGAATTAATGCAGTTGCTAATAATCTGAGTTGGAAAAGGGTTAAATTCTGGTTTAATTTGAATTAGTTATAATTATGAGTGCACGAATTTTAATTCAATTTGATGATTTAATTCAGTTTTATTGTTTATGTTTGAGTTGAGTCGTAAACTCAAGTGGGCCATTCTAGTTCTAATTGGTTAATTGGTTCAGAAGTTCATTTTTCTTTCGTTAGTTTTTTTTTTTTGGGGGGGGGGGGGGGAATTCTATTTAAATTTGGTGCACAAATTCAGTTGCAATCCTGATTTGTTCATTACCAACTGAATAAGTGAACGAAATATAATTTGTTCATGATGGATGGAGTGGATTGTTCCTGAAGAGCTGACTAACTGAAATTAGTTTAATTCAGTAAATACTGAATAGGTTCAGTATTATCAACTTATTCACTGATTAGTGTTGAAATCTACACACTTTATATATAGTACGCTTAAAGGTCAGCTTGCGGAACCCACCTGGAAAACATGTCGATGCAGCATGGAAAACTTGTTGGCGATGCGCTTGCGCTCGGCCTCGAACTGGTCCCGGTCGTGGTTCAGCTGCGCCTTGCGCTTCACCACCGTGTTGACCTCGTCCTCGAGCGTGAGTATCTGATCGAGTTTGCGCTTGCGGCAGTTCTGGGCGGCCACCTTGTTCTTGCCGCGCCGCCGGATGTCGCGGATGAGGGAGAGCTGGTTCTCGCTGAGGTCGTACTTGGACAGGCGCTCGTTGAACTCGTCCATGGGCAGATTGATGATGTCGCCCACCGCAATGGGTATGTTGAGGGCGCGTGCCCGCTTCTCGTCCCGCGACAGATGCTCGTCGTCCACGGCGCTGGCACTGCTGCTGCCGCCGCTGCCGCCGCCGCTGCCCGCTGCCGATTTCCCGGCCTGTTTATTGCCCCCCATTGGCTTCTTGTCGCGCGGATGCGGTCTGCTCAGGGACACACTGCCCTGGGGCAGTGCTCCGGTGCCTTGGGGCAGGGCGTATGTGTGATTCAGCTGCACGACGGTCTGCGGCGTCAGCGGTGCACGTGGCATGCCATAATCCGCGGTAAACGCGCTGGCCGCACTCATCCCGTACACCTGATGGTAGTCCTTGGACAGGGCTGGCGCCATGGCGGCCGCCTCGCCCGCAAAAGCCGCAGCGCCCGCCTCGTACTCGTACTTGATGCTCTGCGGCGGCTGCTGCTGTTGTTGCTGCTGCTGCTGCTGCTGCGTCTGCGCCGTGGCAGCCACGGGAGGCGCCGCGGGGGGCAGCGCGCTGGGCGCTTGCTTGTGCAGATCACGCTTGCCGTAGAGCTGATGCTTCTTCTGGGCCACGGGCGGCTGGCGCGTGTTGTTGTAGCTAAAATCGTAGGGGCCGCCGTATTTGGCCTGATGATAATCCTGGGCCGAGTCGCTGCCCTCGCCCCACTCGCCGTCGGAGAGCGAGGGAACGCGTTCCGAGCCCATCGAGCTGACCGCACTGTCACTGGACGCGTCCAAGCGATCGGCGCCGCCTTGTGCGCCACCCGAATTGGCCAATAGATCGCTGGTCATGCCACCAGCAGCGCCCACAGCAGCGGCACCGCTCATTGAGGCGACACCGGCAGCACCACCGGCAACGCTATTGGGATTCGCATGGCTGCCTCCGGTCAGAGTTGAGCTGCCCGCGTTGCTCACATGGCCACTGCTGGGCAGGCCCAGCACCGAGGAGTTGTTGCTCGTGCTGTTGTCCACCATGCGACAGAAACCTGGGGGAGGGGGTGGAAAGGGGGGATTTATTAAATGCGCTCTTTAATTTCTTGTATCTAAAATTGCAGCCTTATTAGTTTATGTGGCAAAGCTGCTGATATACTATACTGGTATTACCCGGCTTTGCTTGGCACAATTTAAATATAATAAACTATACTAATACTGCCCGGCTTTGCTCGGCATAAGTTATATTGCAAATTTAAATTACTATATTATTATTATTATTGAATAATATAACAGCCGTTTTGTCGTGACTATATATAAAAATTTATCATATACAAAACACTAAATTGGCTTACTAAACTTTTACGCACATTTTCCTTATCTTAGTGTTGGCTAAACACGTATTCCTTTCTTTTTTGTTGCAGAACTTTGAAAATCAGTTTGAAGCCAATCAGATGGAAATAAAACTCACAAGTGTGAAATACGGCTTAAATGCATTTCGACAAAGAACTTTTCAAATACGTTTGAGGGCTAAAGAAAACTGTTTAAAAATGGATGTGATTTCTATTGTTTTTGCCATCACTGTATATAGACGTCCAGTCCATCTATATATAGATTAGCTATACCGCAACTGTTCGATTATTCAGCATAATTTTCGGTGTAGCTAACAGAAAAAGTGGGCAATCGTTTTGCGTACTCCACCATTGCTTATCGTCACGGTAGTTTCTTATCAACAGTCGCTTATCTCTAGGCGGTCCGCTCCCCAGGCGCAGCGCCTACCTGTTTTTTTTTTATTGTTATATTTTTAACGTCTTGCTTTCCATTCCACGCACATTGCGAAACTCTTTGGTTTTGCATATAAGCACAAAAGTACAGTTTATATATACCTATGTATGTAGGTGTTTTTATAATATGTTAGCTTGAGAAGTCTTTTAGCGTGATTTTGGGGTCTGGACTTTAACTTATCGTCTTGAATGTTGAACCATGTGATCTTATATTCTATGTTAAAGCATCAGACTTTATACGTGTTTTTATTATATCTTTCATCGTCTGAAACACAGATCAATATTTTAGATAAAAGATAGTTTCCCCTAGGGTGGGAAAAAGAAACTATTGCATGAAATGATTTTGTTTTAAATATTTTTGTTTTACTTTTAAGAATCTAATATGAAAACTTTATTTGAAAGGTGCTTTTGCAATATAATATCGAATATAATATTATTAATATTTATATGTATATAACAAATTTAGTAATAGAATCGTGATGTGGCGCACCTTGTCTGTTCCTTAGTCTGTGATGATATTGTTATCTATGCCGTGTGCTGATCTATTCCCATGAACTGATAAGCGCCAATCGTTATCACATTTGCGGGTATGTAATTAAGCCCAATTTTTGACTGTTTATTTAAAATGTGAGCTGATTAAGGTAAGCTACTATAAGTACATATGTATGTATATATGTGTGTGCCTAGTCTATAAGTACGTCTGCCGGCATGGCAAGGTCAAGCCCATAAACATTGATGACTTGGCAAAATACAATACAAAATTGTAGGTCGAAGTTATCAGTGGGCCAAGTGCAATACATAGAAGTATGCGGGGCAGGGACGCTGGCGCTGACGCAGACGACGCCCTGGAACATGCCACACACAACAAGAACATAAACCCAACTAATAACGGAAGTTATATGTATATGAATACGAGATAACGGTTAAAGCTTTTGCACGTTTTAATAGCGCCAGAGAATGCGCACATTGTGTCTTTGTCTAACAATGTCGGAAACGTAAACACGTAACCCAATAACGTAATTTCTTTTTCATTTTTTTTTGTTGTTTTTTTTTTTTTTTTGTCATATGCCAAAAATGCAACACACGAAAAGCGTGCGAGAAAAAGACAGAGCGTGTGCGAGAGGGGCGCGACAACAATTAGTGCGTACATAATATAAACATTTGTACATTGAGCGCGCTAGAATAACGACTCAAACGATATCGTGCAATGTATTATTATTTTTTTTGTTTTTTGATATTGTGCTTTAACGTTATTGCTTCGAATGAGATGACTCAGCAGTTTAAAAATAGTAAACAGCCAACGGCGACAACAGCAACAAAACTTGCTGAGCGCGCATTAGAGAGAATTGAGGTGCATGTGTGTGTGTGTTCGTATGTTCATGAGAGCGCACGACGTGTGAGAGAGCGCGCTTTAGAACATTATCGTCGTTGTTGTTGCTGCGCAACTTTGCTGATATCAGCAGCGGCAGCAGCAGCAGAGCTGGTTGCGCAGCATGACTAATGAAAAAAAATGTTACGCGGCAAATATTTAAATGGGCTTTGTGCTTTGGATGCTCCTCCACATTCTTTTTTTCTTTCGCCTGAGCATAAAAATAAAACATCGGCCACCACCCGCACTGGGCGCCGCTCAATTGCTGCTCATTTTCACACATTTTGGCCCCACTCTCACCTGTTGATTCTCGTACTGTCTGGTTTGGGCAGCCGTTTTTGGGGCTGTTTCTCGTGTTCGTTTGCTCGATTATTTTCGATATTGTTTTTATTTTATTTAGGTAATTTTTTTTTTTTATTTTTTTGTTGTTCTCAAATACGTTACTCGCGCGTCATCGAAACGTTCTAAATTCGTAATGCGCCTATACATATGAGTGGAATTATATGCATGTATGGCACGTATACATGTGTGTATATATGTACATATGTATAAAATTTGGCGTTTTCCTTGCAGTTTCTACCACAGTTCGTTTACGTTAGGTGCCAAGTGCGTCATTGTTTCATTTATCAATAAGTTGTATTAATTTATGTTAATTATATTAGTTTGTTGCTGCTCAGCATGTCACGTTTTTACTTTTTTTTTAGCACGTAATCGAATTTCCTTTGCTTTTATATTTTTGTTTGCTACTCTTTTTTTTTTATTTTTTATTATTATTTATTTCATTGAATATATGTACATATTTACTTCACTATCGTATTCGATTGTTCGTGTTCGACTGATTGACTCGCACTCGTGCGGTGTTCTTGTTGCTTTGCTTTTCTTTTCTCATGCTCATTTTTATTATATTTTTTGCCTGAATTGAGCGCGAAACACGAGCGGGCCGAGCGAGCCGAACGTGGCAGCGATTGAGCTCGCGCCGCTGAGCAGCAAGCGCTGTTCCACTCAAATTTAAACTAATTTTACGAATTTTATGCTAATCAGAATATACACGCCAAGCAGTGCAAAGAGCTGCGAAGCAAAATGTGCCAGCAGCAGCAACAATAACAACAGGCGACAGTCAAAAAAGCTTGTCAGTTTTTTTAAATTCTTGTTCGTACGCGTACGCGCATGTGTGTGTGAACTTGTGTTTCTGTTGTTGCTTAGCTTGCGCGCGGGTTTGTTTTGTGCCCGCACAACTTGAGTGATGTTCTGGAGTGAAAGCTCAAGTCGAGCCAGCTGCGCATGTGGGTGTGACACTAACTGAATACGAAAACGTCTGTTAAGCACTTGGGGCCTGGCTTTTGGCACAAGCTTTCAATTCTTTTTGTGGGAGTTTGAGACCACAAAGATTGCATGCCTAATGAGAACAATGGGCGGATCTTATATGTTTCTGAATACAAATTAATATGACAATTTAATTATAATTATAAAAAAATAAATTTTAAATTCAAACTCAGTCATTTACAAAAAACAATAATTTCATGATCGTGCTTAGATCGAAACAAAGCCAATGAACTGCTGCAAATTGTTAGCCGAGTTAAAAGAAGAAGATCTTTGCACAATTCTCCAAACTTTTCTAATTGATGACGAAGACAGGTAAAGCTCTTTGGCTATAGCTTTAAGCTTTCCAAGCTTACGCATGTATGGGCAGTTATATAGCAAATTATGAAATTACGTGGTAAATTACGGTAAGCAATAACCCATATATATTGCTTATGTTTAAAGTTCATGAAAAGCTCCAACAGTTACAATCTATAAAAAAAACCCCCACTCAAACTATTGATTGATCTTTATCAAATCGAATACGTGCCACTTATTAACTGATCACAGAAAAAAAAAATAAAGGGAATATATTGATCGTCACTTACTCTCCGTCATATCCATCAAGTGAAGATCTTCATCGTTGAAAAAGGAATTGATTATGCCATCCGTGTGATTCACATCGGAAGAAGTGTTCTGCAATCACAAATCGTTTAACACTCTGGTAAAACCATTATTCATATTCAATCATATCGACGATCGCTTACCGCATAATACATCATCTCGTGTTCCATCTTGTAGTTGCTGCTGGCAGCGGCAGCGGCGGCCGCAGCGGCAGCAGCCGCAGCAGCGCCGTCAGCCTCATGACTCGAGTTGGTCAAATGCATGCTGGACGAGACCGCGGAGCCCAAATTGTGACCATAGTGCGGCTGGGCGCCGGCGGCGGAGCAAAGATCGCCCAGCGCCGAGTTGGGGGCATGCAGCATGGCCGCATGGTGGCCATGACCATGGCCGTGATGCGGCGGTGGCGGCGGCGGCGGTGGGGCCAATGCTGCCGACGCCTGGCCGTATTGGGCAGCCGCATGCTGGGCGCCGGGCGGCATGCCCGCTGCGGCGGCAGCGGCAGCCGGGCTCTGATACGAATAGCTGCCATAATGCGGTGGATAGGGCGGCATATCGGAGACATATGGGGGGCTAAAATAGTTGGCGAAATCCTGAAGGCGCTCCATCGAAACGCTGCGATTCAGGCGCGGCATGCGGCCCTGGAATAAAAGGTAACAGAAATGTAAATATATGTGGAAAAAGGGAGCAAATGATTAATTTGTTGATGTATTAACAAGGTGAGAGAAGGTGTTCCTGTCTCTCTCTCTCTCTCTCTCTCTCTATGTCTCTCTTTGTCCCTGCCCCTCTCTCGCGTTGGGATTTTTAAAAAACATACTAATAAATAAGCGATCAATCATGCAAGACTCCGTTTACGGAATTCTCTAGAAATAAGCAACAATAAGCCGCAGACAAGACACGAAAAATAAAATACAAAAAATAACAGACAAAAATAATATAAAAATACAAAAAAAGACGAAATTCAAATTGCGCTGCAAGTAAAAAAACAAAAACTTGGCTTGTTTTGTTTGTGCCCCCGACGGGTTTAAGCCAAGAAACGTGCACAATGTATCAATCTGGCGATTTTGGACTTTTTTTGTACCAAGATCGATCAACATGAAATTGAAATAAAATTCGTATCGTTCGAATTTGACAAGTGCCGCAGCCAGCGGTCGATTTCGATTTGGGTTGTTTTTTACCTCACTTTTTTTTTTTGGCATTTTTTAGACACTATCTCAACTCTATCAGTAAATGTATTTGTATCTGTATCTGTGCATATGATCGACAGCAGTTCGTGCTGCGAGATGATGGCCCGTTACATACGACTTCATTAGTCCATCTGTTGTTATTCTTAATTATCGGCCGGTGCTTGGTTTATTTATTTGTTTAACTAATGCCGGTGGAGCTACTCCTTATGTTGCATACAGCCAGGCGTGGGCGCCAGCTAAGAAATATATGCACATAATTTAACACACAACTCACCAATACACACACACACACACAATACCCAGAGAGTGTGCGAAGGGACTCGCGTGTTCCCCGAAACAATTAAGCGCTAAAAGCCAAAGGCATCAGAAAATATGTTGTCCATAAACGCATCATTGACGTTGATGCTGATGCTGTTGCTGATGCACCGATCGCCGGCATTGACATTGAGATTGAGTTGCCGATAAATATTTAACAAATGAAATATGCAGCCATAGTAGGTGTAAAATGAAACAAGAAACATATATCAAAGTGAAGCGAAGCCAGTGTAAAGTGAACCGAAATGAACTGAACTGAACCGAACGGAACGGAACCGGTGAACGTTGAGCGTTAACTGCGAGTTTGACTCCTTGGCGCGTTGACGTTGAGTTGTCGTTTGACGCGCCGAGACAACACTGACTGACAGTGCTGAGATACAGATACAGATACAGCTAAAGCTACGCTGAGATACAAGATGCAAAAGGCAAAGAGCATGCAGCTCAGACTGGCCATGTGCGTGTGTGTGTGTGTGTGAGGCTGCACAAACAAAAACACACACATCTAATATATGCCTCAACACGCTCCTGAGCAAACAGGTAAAACAACAACTGAGGCCAGGTAAACGGGGCGTTTACTTTTGCCCAGTTGCATGTGCAGCGAATGCTGCTGCTGTATGTAAGTGTGTGTGTGTGTGTGAGTAATTTCAATTGTCACTGTCTTGTCATTAACTTCTGGTGTTAGTTTGCCAGCCACTGGCCATTGTTTGTTGCGTTTCACACGCAAAGCAAATCAAGCTTAGACACGGTAGCAGTTCCATACAATGTACACACACACACACACACACACACAATAATATATTGCTGCCATATATAATACATGCTTATAGTTTTATATAGTCGAGTCTTAAGGCGTTGCCGTTTGCTTTCATTAAGTGACTTTTTTGTTGCCGTTAGTTCGGCTCGTCTAGAACTAAATACTTCGAGTACCGTTGCATGTTCGCCATAGCTGTCAACGGATCGAAACTATAGTGGTTTGTTAGCTTAAAGATGATTATTAATTAAGCGGCTTAACTTCTATGTGCACAAACTATTATTATTAATCAATCCAATTTAGATTGCTTCAATGCAAATGGGAAGCGGGAAATGGAATCTCCAACTAATTATTTTAAACATACTGAAAAGTATTGTCAGTATTTGATTATAATTATTATTATTTTTTTTTTGTGCTATAATAAGTTTAAAACAAACTTGAAAATATAACTAGCTTTCATGATCTTTGGCTAGGACAATATTCTGCACCCATAAAAAATAACTTTTCTCGTTTTCCTACATACCTAAATAAAATATCTGTTATATAATAAACATATATCTATCTGACTTCCACATGAAAAAAGGATGAAAAGGGATTAATTAAATGAAAGTTCTTTAGTAAATCTTCATTTAGCATTTCTTAAAGAATGATCAATTAGTTCTTAAAAAAATCTATTAATCCGAAATATCGAATTTAACTTTTAAATTAAAATTCAATAACTTATTTTGTTAACTCAATTATACAAAAATTACATTTTTCTCTATAAATACATTATCTTTATCTCTTTATAATACATTATCTCTTGTAAGTATGCCAAAGGAAAATTTTATTAGCAAATATCTCTTGTCATTTAAAATCAGTTTATTCTAAAACAAAATGTATAAGCTCTTGAAGATTAAATGTTTACATATGATTATTTTATTCTTTCATTGACGCTCTATTATTTTCAGCATACTCTTTAGTACTGAAAAAAAAACGCTGTTTACTCTTAAATAAAGCTCCCTCATACTGTCCATACCCTTGTTAGTGGGATTTACCAATTTTTTTTTTCCGTATTTCAAAAACAATCTTAGCTTAATGGCAATTTTCGGCCACTCAAAAGACCACTTAATTAGTAATCTTCAAATGTATTTAAGCTCCGAATCTATCTACATTTTACTTAAGTAATTTCCAGTTATTTGTCTAGCTCATTCTTGAGAAACTTGATTGACGTTTTAGCTACATGGTAATTTTTTATATACAAAATTAACTCTATCATCACAATTCAATATTAGTAATTAGCCTATTAATTGATGTACTAAATGTACGTTTGATATTTTCCGAAACTTTCTCCCTAAAGGAAATACCAAAACTCACATTAATAGCCAAGATCAGACTATGGATTTGCTGCTAGTGAATCCGGTGGATCAAGTTGTTGCTGTTTTACATTTTTTTGTCATTAATTTGATTTATTTGTGCGCAAAACGAGTCTCGAGACGACAGCGACAGCCGTCAAACTGTTTACATAAATTGAATTAAAAACGTACGTAAAAAAAGAGAAGAAATCTCAAGAGCAGCAAAAAAATGTATATATATATGTATATATACACATATATCTCGAAGATGCTGTAAAATAATTAATAAAGTTTTTTGCGCTGATTTTGCGCTAAGCTTTTTGTAAATATTTAAAATTCACATAATTAAAGCTGCGCGCGGCGATTAAGGCGCTAAGCGGGGCGCGGCAGCAGGGGGGGAAGCAGGCATTAAAAGATACTTTTTTCATCATTTTTTTTTTATTTGCGCTTACTAAATGGAGATTTAATTGCAGGGGCTACTACAGCAGCAGCAGCAGCTACAGCAGCAGCAGCAATTGAAGTGCCCTGGCCTGGAGCCGCAGCGGCGACAAAGCTGCAATCAAGACGTCGAGCTGAGAGGGCGGCGGGGCGGCTTGGGGCGGCAAGTGCCACCGAATTCAATAAACACTTCGCCACGCGGAAAAGTCAAGTGGCGCATTGCAACAACAACAACAAAGCGGCATTAATGAACGCTGAGCTAAGCCAAGTTTTTTTGTGTTGCCTTCTTTTTGTTTTTTTGCATTGTGATTGCAATTAGCAGGCGCAGCAGCCAAAGGGTGCCAGGGGAGGGGGGTTGAAGGGTGTGTGTGTGTGTGTGTGTGTGTGTGTGTGTGTGTGTGTGTTAGTTACGAGCACACACAAATGGCAAATTAAATGTTATCAGGAAGCTGACACTTTGCACACGTATTACATAATCATAATCAAGATCGACTGAGTGACGAGGCGGCCCCCAGGCCAAAACCGCCGCCAAGCGCCTAATGACCACGAGCGGGAGGGAGACAGAGACAGTGGGAGAGGGAGAGAGAGAGAAAGACGTTAGCTAGAGGATTTGCGTAGCGCTTCCTGCGAACTGGCCAAACAGATCATCTGGCTCATTAAATGGCTTTGGTGCAAGTGCAACAAGTAGCCGCCGCAACCTGCTGTGCATTCACAAAAACCACAAACGGGTACATCAAACGGTTAGAGGGTTACCGTATAACTGGAAAAGGGAATACACTCAGCGAAAACACCAAGAATTTCATACTTGAATCAAGAACAAGTGTTGCAGGTGCAAATAACAGAAATTAAGATCAAATTAAAAAGTAGGGAAAAAGTCTTAATTAAATAATGATATTTGATTTGAGCAAAAAGTTATTTAAGTACAAAAACGTATTTAAAACCTAAACATAGTAATACTAAACTAAGTAGTTTTCTTTTAAAGTTTCTTAACTTTTTTTTTCTAATCGAACAATTTTCAATATTTGGTTTAAATAGATTACTCAGCATTATTTACTAAAGTAAAGTTATTTAAAGTTCCATAATAAAATCAAAAATGATTTCGAATGTTCAACAAAGACATATTCAAAAAATTTCAAGTAAAAAGGAAATAATTATCTTTTGCTTGTTCCTAAATGAAAATTTTTTTTCAGTGTAGGCATAGGGGTAGGGTTTGGGTTCGGGTTTGGGTTCCTGGCTTCGTCTCTAATCCGTTGCGGCTGACCACAGCGTGCGGCATTTTGTGGCACGGTGAAAAAGACTTAACAGTAATTGCCGCTGACTTCATGACTGCTTTGTGTGTGTGTGTGTGTGTGTATCTTTGTCAACTGCGTATACCCTAGCATCCATTGTTGCCATTGTGCGACTTCATTAGATGCGTGCGCATGCGCAAACCAAGCCAACCAGGCCAACTATTTAGACGGCTTTTCATTCAAAGCCGTCGACAACGACACATGTTTTGGTTGGTTTAGTGCTTTGATCGGCGGCTGCTTCTGCTGCACTTGTTTAGCTGGATTTGCGGCGGGATTAGGCCAGAAACTGTAAGCTGTCAGAACACAGAACCCAAATAAATAGATCAAACTAATCACAGAAACAACTTTTTTAATCGTTCCTATAAATAGAGGCATTTTGCGAAATTTTTAGTGAATAAATATCCTTTTAACTATCGCCTTTAAAGTTCGAATAGTTCGCATAGTTTTAGTTGAAGCTTGAATTATTATATTTTCTAATTCATTATATATAATTATATCATATTCCACTTTCGGTTAGTGTGAAGATTTACTTGAAAACTGAATTAATTTCAAAAGTTATTTTTGATTTCGCAAAGTTAAAGTTAAGCAACATAAATATATATTTGTAAGTATATATTTATATACAAGTTTAGTACAGTTGCCGCCTCAATTATAACTGTGAGTCACATTTTGCATAGTTGTATTGCAACATCGAATCAAAATCATATCAATAGGTGGCAGGGGCACAAACAGGGGGAGGGTAGGGGGAGGGGGAGGGGCTCTGCATACAACAAGCTGCGCAAACAAACGAAACAAGCCACGGCAAGAGCTCAGCTCAGATCAGACACATCGTGAGGGCAGCGAAGCCAAAAAGAATCTTTACAAGACTTGAGCCCAGCTGAAGAGCAGTCGCAACAACAATTTTGTTGTACACATATCCATACATATATTTATATACTGTATATATCTGTATATATATATATATATATTCGTTGCTCGCCTCAATCTTTTTGATGAGGCAGTTACAACAAAAGCCAACAACAAGCCACAGATTGACGAACTTGAGGCTGGAACGAAACGAAACGGATGAAGGTAGCGGATGGAGCGAGGGGTGGGGGTTTGGATATATACAACCAGATTTGAAGCTTTGTACAAACAGCTACAATAAAAAAAAATAAAAATAAAAGAAAGAGAATAACAACAATGATGCGAGCAGCAACAGAGCCAAGATCAAGTGCCCGAGAACGGAGCACGTGAAAAGCCCAAGAATCAGGCAGCGAAGCAAAAGCAAATGATGAAAAACACTCCAAAACGACGTGCAAATGATCCTTGAATGGCTGCTTAAAATGTGCACGAATATGTATATACTATATATATGTAGGTATGTTTATGTATTTGAATATACCACACTTGGAAAAAAAATAACTAAGAATAATAACTAAGAATATTTAGCTTGGATCAAATTCAAGCTGTGTCAAAATCGGGATAAGGTGATAATTTCTTGAATTGAGAGGAAAATTCTTAATCTGAAACAGTCATATTTTGTATCTCAAGAAAACCTCTATATACGATATAAACAAAAAAATAACATTTTTTAAATTCCTAAATATAAAATTTAATTGAAGAATAACTTCTTTGAGAACATTTTAAGCTTACTTCAAGTTTGAAAACTCTAGGTATGAGTACTTAATTCCTGATCGATTAAGAAATCAAAAATAATTCATAGTTTATGAATAGAATATTCAAGCTCAAAAATGCATAGGCATATTTAGAATATTTGACCACAAATATGGACACTTAAATTAAGAATATTTAATATTTAAAATATAAATATTATAACTCCCTTTTTCGCTGAGTGCACATACGATATACAATGTCCGCACAACGGATGCGCCCACTTGAGGCGAGCATCCGCACATGTTGCGCAAGGATTAGGATCAATGGATTTTGGCTTACCTGATGATGGCCATGATGGAAACCGGCCGAGCTTGGGGGCTGCCGCTGAAAGGCGCTGCCCGGCGAGCTGCCCATGCTCGCATAGTTGGCGCTCGCCTGCACCGCTCGCTGATGGGCCGCTGCGGCGGCCGCTTGGTGGGCGTGGTGGTGTGCGGCGGCATGGTGATGGTGGTGGTGGTGGTGCGAGTGGGGATGGGCGTGGTGGTAGGGCGGTGCCGTTGATTGTAACATTTCGTCTAGTTCCTTTTTGGCCTCGTCATCTAAATCGAAGAGGGGCGAGCCCACCGAGTCCTGCAGATCCTCGAAATCGCTGGCCGAGAAACTCGCCTCGTTATCCTGATCGCTGCTCTCGCGCTCCTGCTCAACCAATGCCAAATCCTCACCGGTTTCGGAGACAAAACGCGTCGCCGGCTTGCAATTCAATGCGGCAGCCGCTGCGGCCTGCGATGTGGATGCAACCGAATCGTTGGGTAGCTAAAGACGATGCAAAACGAAATACAGTTTAGAGAAAGTTGAGAGTTTAGGCTTTGAGCGGGGCTTGGGTGGGTGGCTGGACTCACCACGTCGTCGTCAAGTGAAAAGGGACTCAGTTGCAGCACGTCGTTGAGCAGCTCATCGAGGGGCAAGCGTGTGTATTCACCTGTGTGTGGCAAGAAATTCCATTTAAGTCAAATCATCTAGGCACAGATAAATCTTATAATATGGGCATAAAGAAAGGAGGGAGACCCCAAGAGAGAACACTCGAATACTCTCTTTCTTCTACATTTCTAAACATTTTGTAAATATACAAAAATATTTTGATTGCACGCAAAAATGCAGCACAAAATTCTCAAGAGATTTTCTCCCAAGAGAAGATCATGCAAATGCAACTGAAAAAAAAAAAAGAAAACAGAAAACAGTAGCACTTCCCAGTGGAATAGGCAGGCCAAAAGGCAAATAAACAAGAGTGCAACAATCATTAATCATAAACATCAAAAGATCATCATCCGATATGAAACCTGACGGAAGCAGCTGAAAATGGCCAAAACTGGATACAAAAATAAAATAAATAAAGGCAAATTCCAAATAAAAATGCTTAATTTATGATGCGTTTTGACAGCTCATAATTCGTAGCCAAATACTAAAGAAAAGGAAAAAAAAAAAAAAAAACGAGCCCAATCAAATATTAAACGTGCTCCAAAGCTTCTGTATCGCTTACAATAGAACGCCCAGAAAAGGGCCCACCAAAAATATTGACCAAAGTTAAATATTTGCATTTGGCCATTGAATAGAAATGGACAAGGACGGGTATATGCCACATTATCAGTAAATTACTACTTAACATCGCCATAGAGAATTCCACGAAAGGTAAACCAAAGTGGTAGCTCAACAGACTAAATAATAAATATGGCTCACAGCTCGAGACTGAGGCGAGGCAAGACGAGAGCCCGAGAAACTGGTGGGCGCACTCGACCCGTGGGCAAACATCTAGATAAAAATGGGAAAAATATGGAAAGAAAAAATGAAGAATGCGGGAACTGAGTGGGCTCGACTAGGCGATATCCTGTACGCAGCTGCGAAAAAAACTAAGCCAGGCAAAAAGATTTCTTAAAAAATAACGATTGAAATTAATTAATGATTAAATCTGAAACAAATTTCCAGAATAAATGTGATAAATTCCTTTGATATACGGGAGCAACTAAATAATTGAAATTTTTAACTGACTTCTACTGTATGAGAAAACAAAGAAAAAAACACGATATGTATTGATTAAAAAATAAGAAAGATTTGTAGAGATATATGAATCGTTCTTAAACATTTAAGTCTTCAGTCCTTTCGATTTTGGTTAAACGGACATGGCTTGATCCACTCGACAGATGATTATGAACAAGAATATTATGTATGCTACTACATACTACATAAATAATTTATGAGATCTGCCAGATACCCCATAGCATTATACCCCATTTGAACCATGTTTAACAACTATAGGGTATACAAACTTGGCCAGCACAAGAAATTTGTGCGCTCAAGTGCTGTGACGACGCTCACGACCTTTGCCGCGGCACTTGAGTAGGGTCAGAAATTAGAATAAACAAGCGGGCACCCATGGAACAATTCTCTCCATTCTTCCAATATGAAAACATATATATGTATAATTTTTTTCTTCCCAATTTTTGGGCGCTCAATGTTATTCTTACGATTGGTTACAAAATACACGCCGTTCGGCCGATTCCGTTTGCGACCATTTTGTGGCCGGCTGTGCCTGCTGGCCATGTTTTCTCTAGGCCTTAGCCTGTTATTTTAGGGCCAGGCATTTAATTTGTTCTTTTTTCCAGTTTTCTTTTTACTTTTTTTTTTTTTTGGTAACAGTTTGTGGTCAGGGGCATAAAATGTTTAGTAATTTAGCTAAGTGTGTGTGTGCGTGTGTGTGTTAACTGTTTGCTTAACATTTTTGGGCTTGTTGTTTGTCTCTACTGTTCTTGGCCATGCTGCCTGCATGTTTTGCTTGGCCTGGCCGCATTGTTGTAAATGTCTATAAAAATATTATTCGATTTGCGTTTCGTTTTATTTGTGTGTTGTGCGTGTGCGTGTGCGTGTGCGTGTGTGTGTGTGTCTGTCGTCTGTCACCAACAATTAAGTGACAACGGCCCAAAAAGGTGTTGAACTTTGTCAACGTTTACGGCTTTGGCATACTTCCGTATTTGTGTAAAAGGCTTTTGTCCGGACTCCTCACTCAGCGTTCTGTAAGCATTATCTTTGATTACCTTTCAGGAAGTTTCATTCAACTAATGCTTAATGTGGGGTGCGAGTCTCAATAGCTTTTTGTGTGTGCTTCTGGGCGTGGGACTATTACCAATATTCATGGCTAATCAGTTTACCGAGCAACTAAACTTGGTAAACATCGCAAGTACCGGCGGCGGCATTTAGCTAAATTATTATCTAAAGCATCTTCCAAGTTTTAGAGTTTCTTTATTAGAATTTCTTAAACAAGAGCCAGACATCATAATTCTTAGTTCTAGAAGTCCCTTACGAACTACTCATCATAATAAAAAAGCATATAATTAAAAAGATATATTCCCGCTCTTTAAATATTTTTAATTTGTAATATATCAATAGTTTGGACTTACGGATTGGCTCAAGCAACAATTCTTCAAATTTGGACAAATGGATTAATGGAACCTTCAGATAAATGTTGGTTACAATCAAAAAAAAAAAAAGCGCAACGCACAATAGATTGCTTGTATAGATAATTAATTAACCATTCAAATTCGCAAGCCCCTTTACCGTTACGCTTAACCACACTGCGAATTACGACGCATCAAGCGATGAAATATTTGGTTTTTTGGGATATTACTCGTATTATATATATGTATAACGAGTCTGTATTTTGAATATACTTTATACTATTTACGAATATTTACAGAACTGTGTTCATCTTATCTCCCTACCTTATCTTATTATAAGTTAAAAAACAGTTGGGTTTGTGTAACTTTAAAATCTCTCAAACAACTTTTCATTACAGAGTTTTAAAGTATTACAAGTACATTATGATTCTTGTGATCGTGTTTATTATGAAAACAAACACATATCAAATTTTGTGATATGATTCAACTCAGAAACTGTTTTTAAAGATGCTTTCTTATATAATAAACAACGTTAACTGCTGCACAACATAAACTACAAAATTGTCTCTAGAAATTAATTTTGTAAGTGCGAACAAAAGTAATTTAAATGCTGAAGAACATATTAATAAATGTTTGTTTTCGATCATTTCTTCTGACAAATAACAAGATCAAAGCCTAAGTAAACAAACCCTTAGTCAAAAATTTGGTGCCTGAGCTCAGAAACTCAGTTATTATAATTATAATTGATCTGGGTATATTTATCCTCTAATTTATCAAATCGAATGGCCTAGAATTCTGTCATAACAGGCACCTACAACCCACATATAGATACAACCCATAAAAAAATGTTGCAATTCAACTTCAAGCTGACAAAATCAAATCAAAATAATGCGGTCAAATCAATAGATTGTGGCACCTCACAAAAAGAAAAAGAAAAAAAAAACAGGCGAATCGTACAAACCTTTTCTTTATGCAATTGCAATTGCAATAAATGCGAGCGTAGCTGTGAAATATATTTTTTTGTAATCCAAACAAAGGCAACAGTCAAAAGTGTGAATCGGGTTTTTTTTGCTGGCCTATTGTTGAGCCGCAGATTGAACACAAAATTGTTGCAATAAACGCTGATTGTTGTTGTTGTTATTGTTGTTCGTTTTACAACTCTATGACAATTATGTAATGTCGGGCTGTCTGTTGCAGAATCAACAATCGCAGCATAAACAACAACAGTTTCCGCTGCCAAGTTTTGCACAATTTGATTGTTCAATATTGAAAATGAATTTTGTGGATTTTTATTTAGTTGTTGTGTTTTTTTTTTTGTTGTTTTTACTGTGAGCCGTCTCGTCGCTGGCTTTTTAGAATCGCACAATGGTCACTTGAGGCTTGGTTTGGTTTGGTTTTTTTTTTATATATATTTTTTTTCGGGGGTTTGTTAGGGTGCTATTGTTAGCACTAAGTTGCGCCCTGTTTAACGTTTGGTAACTCCTATTATTTATGCTGTATTGCGGCACTTTCACTTTTATTTTTTTTTTCGCTTAACACACGTCGCGGTTATGTGCTTGCATTAATTGTTTTATATTATTTAGTATATATATTTAATTTTGTACGGTTTGTGTTCAGTTTTGACACAGTTCAGAGCGCAACTCTTCAACCTGGACTGGCATTCACTTGACTTTTCGTCGCTCTGGAATGTCACTTGTCATTTGCCGCAGCGAAAAAGAGTCCTTCGTTTTTTTTTCTACTTTTTTAAATTATTTTCTTTTTTGTGCACGCCCACACAACAACACAGCACAAAACGTTGCTTCTTCTTTGAGCCAATTCTTTAGCTAGTGGCAGCAGCGCGCGCGTCAAGCGTTGAGCGTTTCTCGAGCGTTTATAAAAATTCAAATACGATTCTAAATGCCTTGGACGGCGACTTCGCACCATGGCGGCCGCAGCGACGTCGACAGCGATGCTAGCACAAAAGAGAAATGGCGTTGCCAGCCAGCACAAGCGCAACGGCAGCGAGCGCAAGCGAGACAACTATATGAACTTCCTCTGTGTGCTTGTGTGACGCTGCTTCGGCTGCTGCTGCTGCTGCGATGCGGCCTTTGTTCATGCGCACAAGCAGCAGCAGCGGCAGCGGCAGCGAGGGCAGCGACTGCGTCTGTGTGTGTGTGTGTGAGTTTTACAGAGGCGGAGCTTAGCTGCTTATGCAGTTGTAGTTGTGTTTCTTACTTTTGCTTTTGGCTTTGTTAGTGTTGCTTTTTTTTTTTTTAATATGGACGCTTCTTGTGGAACAGAAAATATACTTAAAAACTGGTTTTTGCTCTGTTCTATTTGACGCGTTTTTAGCTTTTCAACGTAGTTTTTTTTTTTGCTGTGCTGCTGCTGGGAAACAAAAAATTAAAAGAAGAAAACAATCTAATCAAGTAATTAAAGTTACGAGTGGGCTAAGGAAAGGACAGGCGCCACCAAAGGCAACTTTTAATTGGCAAAAAGCCAAAATGGAACACAAAAAAATATATAGCAACTGAAAAGTGAATAAAAAATAAAGAAAAGGAAATACCCTAACTTCTATGTGGCTGCTGTCAAGTCAAGCTCGGGCAGAAAGCGCAGCTGAAAGGCCTTCAGACGCTGCCTCAGCTGCCCGCCCGCTGCCTGCAACAGTTGCAGCTGCTCTTGGTGCCTCTCCAGTGCTGCCAATTGGTTTGCTAGCGTTGTCCGCTCAGCGTTCAGTTCGTCGCGCTTTAGGTGCATTTGCTGGCCGAGCTGTTGCACGGAGCGCGTCAGGTGTTGCCTCACCTGTTGGCCAAAGCCAGCCGCCGCCTGTGGCACGCTCTCGCGCAGGCGACGCTGCAACTGGCGCGTGTATTGCGTCTTGTAGCTGCGCTCTTGCGCCAGCGGCGTCCAGCTGATCAGCTCGTAGGCGTAAAAGGAGCCCGTGCACACGCCCAGGCCCAGTAGCAGGCGCCAGCCGAGCAGGCGGACCAGGACACCGCCCACCAGCAGCAGGCCGCCCCAGGAGCTGTCTGCGTCCAGCAACCAGCTGGGATTCGCGGCCGTTTTGCGTGGCGGCTGCGGCCGCAGTCCGTTCAGTTGCTTGGGCGCCGCCGGAAGTGGCAGTGGCAGCGGCAGGCGCTTCAAAATGGCCGCCATGCCCCACGAGAAGCGAAACTCGAGATCCGGCTGAAAGTCGGACATCAGCTGCTGGCAGTCGACGGCACAGTAGAGCTGTCCGGGCGTCGACAAGTGCTGCAACTTCGGCTGCAGCAGCTGCCACAGGCGCGTCTCCACGCTGCTCAGCAGCTGCTGCTCCAGCCGAGCGCCGAGCAGCCGCTGATATTCGCACAGCTCGCGCTGCAGCTGGGGCTGAAAGCGCCCGCGGAACTGTTGCACGGCGTGTGGCAGCCGCGCGATCTGCTCGTGCAACAGTTGGGCGCCCAGCTGGGTCGTCTCCTCGCTCAGCCGCGCCACCTGCTGCCCGAATTCGCGCTGACGCCGCTCGATTTGCGCTTGCCAGCTGGCGTAGCTGGCGCTGAGCGCCGCCTGGGCGGCCGCCCGCTCGCCGGCGAGCTGGGCCAGGCCGGCGGCCAGCTGTTGCAGCAGGTCGTGCAACTTGAGCAGCATCTCGGCCGCGCCGGCGCAGTGCTGCTCGAACTTGGTGCGCAGCGCACTCTGGCTGATGCAGGCGCCGAATTCGCGCTCGAAGCTGAGGAACTCCTCGTAGCGCTGCTGGGCGCCGGGCGCACGCTGCCGCTGCCGCTCCGGCTCCGTCTCCGTCTCTGGGTGTTGGCGCAGGCGCAGCGTTTCCAGCGCGGAGACGTGGAAGATGCGTCGCTTGGCCAGCTCGACGTTGGCGTAGATGCCCAGCTCCTCGACGAGCAGCCGGAGGCAGCGCTGCGTGTGCTGGGCCCGCACCAGCTGCTCGAGGTGCGGCTCCAGCGTGGCGGCCGCGTCCCAGCGGTTGTTCAGTATGAATATGTTCGGGCGGGACAGCTGCTGGGCGACCAGCTCGAAGAACTGGCGCTCCACGCGCGCCATCGTCGACTCGGCGTTGAGCACCAGCACGAAGACGTCCGCATTGAGGCAATGCCTGTCGATGCACTCGTCCAGCTGGGCCGTCACGTCCACGCCGGGCGTGTCCAGCAGCACCACATCCTGGCCGAGCAAGTGGCCGCCGCCGCCGCTCGGCCAGCGCACGTGCAGCAGGCTGTGCGGACTGAGCGAACGGCCCGAGTGGGCGCAGGCCAGATCGCGCAGGCAATCGATGCTTAGCTTTTGGCCGTCGCTGTCCTCGATCAGGACGTGGGCGGGCTCCTCGCGGCCGCCGGCCTCCACCTGGCAGAAGCAGCTCGTCGTGTGCCCCATCGCACTGGGCAATATCCGTTCGTGCAGCATGGCATTGATCACGGCACTCTTGCCGTTCGAGGTGCGTCCGAAGAACGCGACCTTCATGTGTTTGCGCTGCAACATGGGGCAGATGGCTTGGATTCGCTTGATGCAGGCCAGGAGCTGTTCCTGAATGCGTTCGTTTAGCAGATCCTTCAGGCTGGGCATTCCGTGCAGCTCATCCACCACCTGCTGCAGATGCCCGGCCATATCCTCGTATATGTTCAGCATCTCCGTTTTGGCCTGGCCAAAGTCGCTGAGAGTTGTGCACATTTTCGCGCTTTTAGTCAAGTTTTTGTGCGTTATAAAAATATAAATATATTCAATTTATTTGAGCTAGTCTCTGATATTATTCCATTTATGTTGTTGAATGAAGTTTTTTGGATTCAACTTCACAGAATTGTTTGAGGTTTCAGTGAATTTGATATTTGAAATTTCTTTAAGATTGCTTATTGGCATTAAATTATATATAAATGAATATATCTGAATATGTTAAAAGCTGCATCATATATTAAATTTAAAAGGATATTATTTTGGGTTTGGGCCTTAGAGGTTGAGTTTGAATTATTAATATATCTCAAAAACACAGTTTCCAGTTATAAACACATATTGTAGCAAATATATTTTTGTTTAAAATAAATGTATAAGTATTATATTGTTATGGGGTTTTTTATGTGAGATTAAGTTTCTTTTCAGCACAAAGTCAATAATTGGGGTTTAAGCTGATTTAGAACTAAAATCTCAGCATAAAGTGATCAAGAATTCTAAAATGATTTTCTTAGAATTGTAAACTAATTTTATTGCACATTTTTATTAACAGGTTAATTATTTTTTAAAAACTTTGTTTTATAATATGTATTTATTGAGTTCTGTTATATAATATTTAATTAAAGATATTATTTAAAATAATATTTATTTATAGGTTGTTGTTATGTAATATTAGTTTACTGAATTTATTGAATTTTGCATGACTTTCACACAACTTCTAGATATCTGGGACTTAAAAAGAAATTGAAATTTTTCGATAAAATTGTTTCTGAATTGAACATTTGAAAACCGCCTGATCACACGCGGCCAATTAGTGAACCTTTCGACTGACCTAAAAAAAATTAAACTAAAAAACTGAGTCAAAAATGTTTCCCAAATAAAAACACAAATTTATTTACACAAAAATTAACACAATTACCGCAATCAAATGGGCGCTTGTTGTTGTTGCGACCGCTGCTTTTTTTATCACTCTAAAAAAGAGCAGGCAATATGCATTAGTGGGCCACTGAACTAATAGACAAGAGCGAGCCACGGCAATAATAATGCCCAAAACTACTATTTGGAATTGGTAAACTTCAAAAACGAGAGAGGGAGAGAGAGAGAGAAAAATGCTGTTGAAAAATTAGCAGCATCATTGGAGCTCGAGAGACTCGCATATGTTCAAACTTAGGAGTGGAGCAGATATATATATAGACTTGTTTATATATATATATTGAACAAGCCAAGCTTGAATATTGTGTTTGGATCGTTTGGAGCGTTTCTCGAGTGCGCCATTACAACTTAATTAGTTTAAATTGTTGGAACGCGCTGCTGATGCCTCAAAGAGCTTGCCGCCATTGTGACTAGAGCAAGATGACTATATAAAGAGGGAGAGAGAAAGAGAGAGAGAGAGAGAGGGGGTCGACTGCGCTGCATTGTTTCAAAGCAATTTCCGGTGAAAGAGCAACATATGTGCACTTGAATACTTAAGTGGCTTGGCAACACTGCTCACCATTTCACTTTCGCACACTGGCAAACTAACTGGGCAATTGCATGACATGAACTTGCATTTCGGCGGCCATAACCTCAAAAATTGACTTGAACTGAGTGCGCAACAATTATGACAGGACAGATCTGTGGCAAACACCAACAAAACAACAACAACAACAACAGGCGATAGTGTCAACAATGAAATTGCTGAAAATACCAAACAATATGTGTAAATAAATAAAGCACAAGCTGGCGACGTGAGTTGCCACAAAAAATAAGAGATAGAGTATTTCAAGAAGCTGAAGGAGCAACAACTAATTAACATACATACATCTATCTCGCACAAGTCCTACAGCCGGGTCAAATTGGCTTATTGAATTAGCTCGCACATTATGCAATTCTCAACTAGTTTTGGCAATAGCTGCCGCTCATCTTGTTAGCCTTAGCCTTAGAGCGTATAAAACACTTGAAAGCGATACGATTATGCAGCAAAATCTATAAGATATATGTATATATTTGTGCGTCTGACTTGGTCTCGCAGCCTTTGGTTCCAGTTATTCTCCACACCCCCTCGCTGCTTGTCTGTCTGTGTCTGTTTGTTGTTGCTGTTGTTCTTGTTTTTGTCAGCATGTAAAATTCTTCTTTTTTTTTTTTTTGTAAATTTGTAACGTAATGCTGACCAAGTAGAATTTTTTTTAACAATTTCTATGCAGCGCTGCCCGAATAAACCAGACGGACAGACGGACAGCAGGGAGCACAGTTTTGAATGTTGCACCAAACAGCAGACAGGAAGGGGGCAACAGACATATGTACATATCCTCAATAGGTGCCGCTCGAAGGCACCAGCTGTTTTATAATAATTTTCATCGTTCTTTTTTGATGTGGGCGAGGTCGTTACAATAAGTGGAACTTGTCTGCACTGCCCTTGAGTTGCTTCAGATCGAACGGAAAGGGACAGAGCCGAATATACGGGCAATGGAAATGAAAATTTAGATTGGAAAATGCATTGGCCTTAGGAAATGTGAATTAGTTGAGTTAAATTGCAACTCTTTGAGAATGAATAATCTGAAAAGTATTTTATTTAAGTCTATTTGATTTGTAAATAAGTAAAATCTTTGATTAAATAATGAATAAATTCAAATATTTGAGCTTAGTTTTTCTTTTCTTGTATCTACTTCTAAGGATTTACATTCTTAATGCTTTTGCCTCATTATGACTAAGAAAAAAAAAAGAAATTAAATATAATCCAAGTTGAAATAGAAATCCCAATACTCCTGTATTGAATATAAAAATAAGGCTCATGTGTTTTTTCTTTCTATTGCATTATATTCTTAAAATGTGTAACACTTTTGACTATATAATCAAATATTAGGAAAAATAATTACATAAAAACAAATGCCTTTGAATAAATAATTTTCTTCTCTTCTCTGGTTAACAGGTATTTTTTATATATTGTATCTGCTATTGCAAACCTTTGCCGCAACTGTACAAATATTGAAAAATGTCGGCATTGGTAAACCAATCAAAAGGAAATTAAAATGAACGACAGTTCTTTAAACTTTACTAGAATTACTAAATTGCTGTTAATTTTTAATAGTATATAACATTTACAGAATGTGGCAACTGTACAAGTGTTGTAAAACGTCTGTAGGCTTTGGATAACCAATCAAAACAGAACATTTCTTTGTGTTGTCCGACGCATGTGAATGGCCGTTAGCTGTATTTGAGCCGTGGTCAATAAACTTGCGTAGCTTGGCAGCCAAAACTGATTGCATAATGGATTTTAAGCTACTATATGTCGCACATATATGCGAAAGATCTATAACATAATTGAGAATAAGAGCATTTTTTTGTTTGTTTTTTTTTTCTGTCGCTCGCTCTGTCAAGTCATGCTCCAAAAGTTGTCAACTGCGCGTTATAGTTGTATTATTCTTAGAAGTTAAATAAAAAAGCAAAGCAAACTGGTTGAATTCCAACTGAATCAATGTAATCAGATTTGGTGGGCAAAAGAGATACATTCAATGGATCGTTGAAGCCCAACACGAAAACAAAATATTTAAAAACTGTACTAGAAAAAATAAACTGAAAAAATAGTGGAAAAAAATCAAACTTAAGGAAAACAAACAGCATTGATTACGACAACAGCTAAAATACAAAAGACGAGACAGAAATCTCGTACACGGGAAACCGTGCAACTTAATTATGACAATGGATCTCGAGACATATGCCAATGACAAGGCGTTATGTGCCAGGACAATGGCTAGGACAGCTTCATTAGCAAGAAGGATTCCAGCAGCAAAAAAGAAGGAAGGTGACAAAAGTTAAAATTAATGAAAAAAGTTGCTGACTTAAACATAATACAAAAGATACCTGTGATTTTGAGCTACGTGAGCGCTCAAAAATCAAAGAACACGCATAAGTAATATATATATATATACTGCATATAGAAGGCAATAGTATCTTCTGTTCAGAAGGGCATTCAATAGTTATGACTGTAATTGAACTGAAACAAAATTAAAGATACAAAAATGACTTTCATTTTAGTCGCTGGCCAAAGCCAAACGCGTGGAACAATAGATAATGCCGCATATCAGCAGCAGCAGCAGCAGAGGCGGAGGCAGAGCCAGAGGCAGAGGCAGCATTAGCGGGCGCGGCGGCTTTTTGGGCAAAGGGTCTGCTGCATAGTATGCCATGGATAACTCCCGGGGGAATTTGGATACGCATACAAACAAAAGCGTGTGAATGCGTGTCTCGAATGCGATATTAATCTGGCCAGGGGCCAATACCATTCGCTTAGAGCCAAGCTGTTTCGGGGCGCGCATCAATGGATTTTTAATAAATAGCCAAGAAAATAGTAAACGAAGAGCGCATGTGAACGACTAGAAGATACCCAGTTGAGCAGGAGACATTTGTATATTACTTTTAATCCTTAAATATTTTCCACTTTTAATTAATTTGCAGTGCATAGAAAGGCGGTTTAAATATGTGCACATAATCAAAATCAAGACTATAACTATATCAATTTATTCTATTTCTTTCTTAAAATCTTGTGTCCTTTCTCAAATTTGTATTAAATATACAGGACGTGAAGTTGTCCTTTAAATGTCTGTAGCTTTACAATCTCTAAAATGGTAAAATGATGCAAATATACGAATAGTAGTTTTCAAATGTTTTTATAGAAATTTCGTAAATAACTTTTACTTTTATATTAAGTTTTTTATCCTAAAATTTTAGAAACATTAGAATGCCATTCAAATATGTACATATACTTAGCATCAAGACTGTAGATCTACAATTTAGTTTAATTATGCGTAAATTGGGTGGAGGTATACCAAAAAAAAAAAGTACTCAACTGTTTAAACTATACAGCAACTATATAGAAAGTTTTCACAAACTGTGTCGGAAATCGATGCTTATCGATTCTGGTGAAACTTGTTAACTCAGAGTAGGTTTGAAATGTTTAGGAGTTTATACAGAACGGTCTATTCGGCTATTAATGCTGGGAGGTATAATCTGAAAAAGACTTCTTTTCCGATATCGATAGGATTGAGTATATTTTCCGAAGCGTTTGTGCAGGCAGATCTTTATATAACTAAAGAATCTCTCTTCTTCTTCTATTATACTCAGTTTTTTGTACATTTACGTGTGTGCACGGGGTATACAAAATTAATAAAAATCATAAATAGGCAGCCTAAATGCCAATGAATAGCTAACGATAACCGAACCACAAATACGGGGCACGTTTGCCTGACTTACAGCTTATCTAGATGCTGCTGCTCTTGGCGCTGGTGGTGGCTTTGACACCCTGCAAAATGGCTGACGGGCTGGGATGTGGCCCGGCACTCGATAAGCCTGTTCCATAAGAGCAAACACAGGCATAGGCAAACGACGATACGATTTACGAGTGGGGTGGTTTCAGCCCTCGGCCTGGGTCTTATGTACAGCTTATAGGCCAAAGTTGAAATACATCTTGCACAAATACACACACATTTATATAGCTGTATATGTATGTGTAATATATGGCTGTTATTTTTTGGCGAATCATGTTTCGTTCATTTTTCAAAAGAAAAATGTTGCATGCGACGGCGGCAGCTACTTTTACTGCCACTGGCTGTGCCACTGCCAGAGACCCAGCCAGCAGCCTGCGCCGCCTCTGCCCTCTGCCCTTGGTTCCCCAGTTACATATTCAATCCCAATCCCAAACCCAATTCCAGAGCCAGCTCGTTGGCTGTTAATAATAAAAGTTCGTGTGCGTGTCAAAGTTTGTTTGAAAAGCAGCCGCCTTGGATATGAAATTGGGCGCGGTTCCAAGCAGATTAGCAGCCCCAGCAGCAGAGGCCGCCCCAACAGCAGCGGCTTTATCGATATCAGACAAATGGAGCATATGAAGGTGGAGAAATGTCGAGCGGCCAAAGCGAAATGGGAGAAAAGCTCATTTTTCTTTTAATTTTCGTGCCTGTCAACTCAAAATGCCTACATTCATTTATAAAAACGTCCCGAAAATGGCGTCGCTCAAGCTGCCCCCGGCCCCTCCCATTACCCTCACGCCATCTGCAACAACAGCAGGATAATCCATTTTCGTTATTATTAGCAAGGCAGCAGCCGCTGGCAGGCGGCAGAGCCCTTAGATTATATTAAAACGTGCCTTATTGCATATAAAATATATTACAAAAATCCGTAAAAGTTAGACAACTTCTATTCAAATTATATTTTTGAACTTTTATGATATCCAGCTAACAATGCGTCTTATCTTTCGCTTTTGAAAGGGAAATGTAATGTTGAAAAAGATATAGCATGAATTTGTATGTACATATCTCGGATAAGATAAAATTGCTTATAAATCTAGCACAATGTTTGTGTGCACTCAACTATGGAAAAACAAACACTTGTAATTTAGTGCTTAGGGAGAGTGTTGGGGGTAGTTTATGCCCAGGTGGTAACCGTGAATTATATAAGCTTCATTTATCTTACCAGTTTCATTATCAATTATAAAGCGTATGCCGTTCCATTCATTCGATAGATCGTCCAAATCTTGCGGCGGTTTCTTATCATCAATCGATGGCTGTTGGGATTTTAAAAATGATTAATAAGCTTTTAATCAAAGTACAGTTAGCTAGCTAGTTAGAGCTTAACAAAAGCTATGTATGAGCTGCTGCAGATTTATCGATAAATGTATCGAATTGATAACTTGTTTTGGCACATCGGAAGTAATATGTAAAGGTTTATTCAATTTAATAAGAAAAGTTTGAAAAAGCTTCAAGCTTGACAACTTTTTTGGGTTTTAAAATTTAACGGAAGCGCTTATCGATAAATTAAGCGATTAATGTAACAACTTTTAGCTTTTAGTTTTCTTTTAAACATATAAACTAATAACTGTAAGAAGTAAAGCTTTCATAGTTTTACAACTTTTTATCTTAAGATTTGATATTAAATATAATGTGCAACAGTTTCCATGGGTGCTTATCGATAATTTATCATTACTCGATAACAATTTTGTGCAAGAGCACGAATACTTAGTTAAGGTTTTTCATTCTAAACCTAATTTTAAAGTTTAACAGTAGCTAATATAGCTTTGAAATTGTATTAAATTAGTCTGATTTGAATTAGAATTAATCATATTTAACATTTCTTCATTTAACAATCGCTAAATGTATCGTTAGGCATTGCCTGAATGCGTATAAAGATTTCTTACTGGCATCTACGTCGTAATCTTCAGCTTTATTCGTTATCTCTGTAACATTGTGAAATTCACTTGCCTCATTTTGCTGTAGATCTTCCAAAGCCTTCAGCTTCTCGATATCATCATTCTCGGCATCCTTATCGGCGTTATCGGCTTTGTCCTTCTTGCCCTCCGCCTCGTCCGTGGACTGCTTGACGGCACTATTGCCGCTGGCATAGGAGGCATTAATGATCTGCTCCTGATCGAGACTAAAGCCCAAATCGACATCCTGCTTGTAGAGCACCTCGGCGATCTCACTTTCCTGAAAGTAACGAGTACAAATTAGCTAAAGTTCTGTAAACTGGTGTTATATTCCAAAAAATTGCGTGCACAAAACTATGTTTTATTTGTAATGTATATGAAAAAAATTTACTACAAAATATTTAAAGTCTTATTTACAAGACACGATCCATAGATGAACACTTTCATAATTATGGAGAATTTATATTTTAAGTCTTATCTTTAAGAAAACTTTTATTTTTAAATAATTGGCTTTGAATTTCACTTTGTTTTTATGTGTTTCTGGGTAATGGATATGCGCTCTTAAACGTGGTCTATTTGGGGCAGTTTCTAAAGAGAGACTGAATAGCATGAATCAGACGTAAGTCAGAAATTACAAGACTATTTGCTCTTATGCTGTATAATTTAATTTTTCTCTCCATTGTATAAGGCGCCTTTTGTTTCTGCTGATAAGACCTGTCTATAGATAAAAAAAAATACGTCAGCAGGCAACCCCTGGCCCACACTTTGAGGCAAGTGTAAAGCGCATATTGAAATTTATTAGTTATGTAGTGCGAAAAAAATAGCATTCGACTTTGCAAATGCTCTTTAGCGACATTTATAGAGTGTGAACAGCGAACAAAGAGCGTTTTATTCTTATCAATTGGACGGTCTTGCTCTTTATTTTTTCAATTAATATATTTTTTAAACGTTATCAGCTGTGCTGCTTTTAGAGCGCGCTACACTTAAGAGCATTCTACACTTGTCAAAAATCAAATCATTTAAAATTTGTTCAAAACACTTTTGAGTGGAAATTCAAAAAACTTGCAAATTCATGCGGTTGCAAAAATGCTGTTTTTGGCCTCAAATTAAAGCGTTAATGATGCATTATTAACGCCGGTCCGTAACCAGAATTTAATCCTTTTCAGCCAGCAAGTCAAATGAAGTTTTTGGCCAAAACGAAAGAAAATAAAAATATAAAAACTGGGCGTCTTAAGCCTTCAAAGGCAACACGGAAATTTTACAGCACCGCGCAGCGCAGGTAGAAGTCTCCTTTATGCAGGGATAATCACAGGATAATGGCGCACATTAGTGACTGTCCAGGCAGTTGTTGTAAAATGTTGTTGTTAAGCGGCTCTCTGAGCAACCTAGCCGGGCAATGACACAACGGAACAGGGCGCACAAAAAGCATTTCGAAATCATGACAAGAACAAGCATTGATGGCTTAATTAAAATGTTTTACCAAACAGCTATAGATATATGTGGATATATATGTATTTCTATTTCTACTTCTATTTCAGCTTGTGTATTTTATTTTTTTAATTTCCAAGCGACAGTTTTTTTCTCTGAATTTCCCCCCGCCTATTGAACGGGCCGCATTTTCTTTTTAATGAAATTGTTTTGGTAGCATTGTGAGGCTTTCTTGAACTTTTCTGCGCTATAAAACAAAAAGCAATCAATCATCGACTCGACGTGTGTGTGTGTGTGTGTGTGCGAGTGTGACTGTGTGTGTGTGTGTGGAACCACGCCTATCTCCTGGATTAGTCAGCAGTATCCGAGCGAGCATGGCGGCGGCATCATTGGTCTCCTCGGTCCAAAAAGGGCCGCCGCCGACGCTGCTGTGAGCCCAATCAATTGCTGCCGCGCAACGCTGACAGCGACGCCGGCAGCGACGCGACTGCACACCCTAGGGAGGATGACTGTGTGTGTGTGTGTGCCGGATTGGTCCCCTTTTAGAAGCGCTGCACATGCTGCGCGTTGCGCATGTTCGTTAAAAATGAGCAATTAAACGAGGGACAGAGAGAGCTAGAGAGTGTATGCGAGAGAGCGAAAGGGAAAGGGAGAGTGGCAGGGGCAGCCAGCGTCGAGGGGGAGGGGGGTTTCGTGTGAGCCCTGCCGCTACTGCTGCTTATTAGGAGCTATTGTCGGCTAGACCATGTGAATACGCACAAAAGGTAGAGTATGCTTATAGCTAAGGGGGGAAAATATAAAGGTAGTTAAATTTATTTACAGGCTGTGCGATAATCAAAAACAGCTAGCGAGTCAAATGTTAGACAGCAAATTTAATTGAAGAGTTTAAAGCTTCGATTAGCTGTTTCATGCGTGCAATGCACTTGCATTACCATTGACATTGCCATGAGGATAAATATCGATATCAACATAATATTTAGTAATATATAATTAATTTAATTTGAGTATGCATAAATTACAACATTTTATGATTAATACAAAAAAAAAAGAAGCAAAGTATATTGGTTTGACACATACTTATATGTTTTAGATACAAATATTCTGTCACCCCACGCTTAAAAGTGATTTAAATGTCTATGTATGTAAATATATAATTATTTCGCTTATAATATACATTATGGGCCGATAAAGCTATCGCCTTATAGGGTTCAAATATTTATAGCCTTATCAGCCATTTAAAAAATGTACGTGACGAAATAAAAGGCAATAAATTAATAATTATATGTGTAACTTTGTAGTAAAATGTGGAAAACAATGTGAATTTAAAACATGAAAGAAACACAATAATAGTGGTTTTATTGTTTAATAACTAATAAAACTACGAATAGAAATAATGAATGAAACATAAGAAAAAAATTACAAAATCGTGTTAAGAGTATTTTTAGATTTTAGGCTGGTTTTTTACTACCTAAATAAATAAACTCAATTAAGAAATTATTTGTTAAGCAACATTGTGAAATCAGAATGATTCATATTTCATTTAAAAATGATCAAGAACGAAATATTCTTTAAATTTAAAGATCAACAACTTGACAGCGCTTTGCTTCGAACATTTTTCTTATTATATATCTTTTTTTTACTGTGCTCAAAAGAGATTTATTTTCTTAAGTGTAAGATCACAATCTCTGGCGATCTTTTGCAAAAACTTTATTTCACAACAGACGGGAAAAGGCCAACAAGAAGCATGGTCTGGCGATAATGCTGCTAAGCTGATAAAAAATACACGTTTATAGAATGCAGCGAATAACGCTTTCAAGACAATAAATCGGAGAATTTAGAATGACCTTGAACTATTGAATAATGTGGAGTGCAAATACAATAATATTATGAAAGAAAAAAGCCCAAGGGGCCACGTGTTGCGCTCTCTCTCTCTCTCTCTCTCTCTCTCTCTCTCTCTCTCTCTCTGAGTTAAGACTGTCTGAGAAAATATACATATAAAAAAGTATAAATATGTATATACACATCTACATCTAGGTATAGAGGTGGTCGACATTGATAAGGTTGCCTCAAGTCTAGGGCGATAAGGCGACAGATTACGTTCCACTTCGAGAAAAACAAATGTGTGGGCAACTGATCCGAGGTGGGGGGTTCGTAATGCTCAAGTTAATCAATCAACTGCATCAAAATATTGACACTTGCCGCATTTTGTTGCAGCAATTAGTGCACCATTAACTGACCACAAAATGCGACCAAGATTTTTTTTTTTTTTTTTTGGTTTTCTGTGGCAAGATAAATGTATTTTTGATCCTCGCTTATTCTAAGTTGTTGGCGGCAAACCACAAAAGTCTCAAGTGAAAGCAAATGTCGGCAACGGTAGAAAGTGCACAGGGTGAAATATAATAAAAAGTATAAAAAGGAAAAGGCAAAGAGCGACAACAAGGAAAGGAAAGGCTCAGCTCAGTGCCAAATGCGGCTCAGTCGCCGACTGAGGCTAAAAGGTTGGCGAACGTCATTAATAAAGCCTCGCAAAGATTTTTGATGACACCTGAACTGACAGCCGCACGAACGAGCCGGGCCAGATCACTTCAGTGCATTTGTATCTGTGAGATACACACACAATTGCAGATGCAGATACAGCGGCGCAGGCGAAGGCGAGCGGCAAGTGTGGCGCATATTAATCATGTGCTCGTCAAGCCTTCAGTCCGTCAGGCAACCAGGCTGTCTGTGCCCACCAACAAAGCAACTGCAAACTCAAGTGGCCAAGTGCAGCTAGTAGCTTAGTATCTTTGTACAGTTAACGCTCGATAAAAATCTCAATATTACATATTACGTATGATGTTAGAATTAACAATAGCTCTTGATATTTTAGGCGTTCAGTTATTAGAACCAAAAGATACTTTTAAAATTAGGTGGATTATTTTTTATAGAACGAAAGTTCTTATTATTATTAAATAGCAACAGAAAATTTCTTCTCGTCTGCATACTTTACTCAAAAGCACTTTACTCAAAAATAAATAAATTCATAAAAAAGATCATTAAAAAACGTATTCAATTATTATTAATTTTGAATAAATCAGGTATATAAATTTAGTTTTGAATTAATCAGGCCGAAGGCCTCGCTGGTAGATCTCACAAGGTTAAATAAATAAAAACCAATTTAAATTTTATATATTATTAGTTATTGAATTTATTTTCATATTTATCATTTTAATTATTTCTGTTTTACTTCTTTTAGTTTTATATATATATTTTCATTCTATAATATCTTTTAGATAAGTTAAAAACCAACTGGTTCCAATTATCGAGTGACCACTGTATATTTTAGCTGCACATTTGTATATTGCACAAGTTTTCTGGGCCGCTAACCGCAACGATAACGCCTCAAGCTTTAATAACCGTTCATTTGTGTCATCTTCTTGCATTCGATTGCGCTTTCATTAACAACGATTGCGCGCACACACACACATGCACACAAACACACATGCACACAAACACACGCACACAACGCCGCCCACCGATCGATTTGACATCTGAACTTTGCCAGGCGCGCTCTCTCACACTCTCGCACGAGCTCGCTGCCGACACACACACGCACTCGCACTCCGCTCTGCTGTCTCTTTCTGCCTTGTTTTGACGGAGTGCAAGCGCCGCCTAGTTAGCTGCGCTCGCCGACAGGGGGCAGCACTTGGTGGACAGTTTATGCACATTTGGCAAGCATAAGCCGTAATTAACGGTATTTAATTATGGAAATTAACAATTGAGCACTGTGAGAAACCGAGAAACAAACGCGCACAGCAGAAATTAAACAAAAACATGTTTTTTCTTTTTTTTTTCCTGGTTTTTTGCTTCTTCTTTTTTCTTATATACATATTTTATAATCGCACATATTTTGCACTTTTTGCGCATTGTGCCAGGGGTAATTAGGTGGAAATGCAGCGTAATTACAGGCAAATGATTTTTCAATTTGCCATAAAAAAACACTGCTATTTTTTTTTTTATTTTTTTAACGCCATGTGAATAGAAAGTTTATAATTGTTTTTGAATAGGTATAAACACGAACCGCTAGGTAAATATGCATATGCTTGTACTCCTCATTGAGACACATGTTGCTAATTTATTTTTATTTATTTATTTTTGGGTATTTTTAATTTGTTTTTATGCCAAAAATAAAAGTTCCTTCACGTTTACTGGGGCGGTGATACGTGTTTTAAGTACTGTTTTACACTTGAAATGAGCATTCAGCAGACTGAAAATTGATTAAACTTATTGTCGATGTTTTTAAGGCCCTATCGTTGTTTTTTCGATTATTTTTGTCGTCTGGGCTGATTAGCAGTCGCTGACAGCGAGAGTCCATAAAATATTTGATTACTTTAATTGATTAAGTTTTATTTTTGCGCTCAGTTCTAAAGTTTTTCTATGAAAATACAGACTAACATGCATACAAACACTTAAATAGCCAATGACTGATAAGCAAAGTTAAAGCAAAAATAAAACGTTTTGGCAATAATAAGCAAATTTTTCAATGAAATATACAATTTAAATTAGAATGGGCCTGGCAAAGTAGAAACTGCTAGTCGGGTTATCGTAAATACCCTGTAAATGATCAATTTTAACAGCCAACAGTTAAAGCGCTGAAAAGCTCATGAAATTCGTTGCCGCTATCAAAAGCTCTTTAACATAGTTCGAAAACGCGCTAAGTCAATTGGGTTGCTGTCTTGGCTAAGCGCTTTCTTAGACAACATGCTGTGTGGTGTATGTCTATGGCAACAATGTTGCCTCGAATGTTGAATTTGCAGAGTGGTGAAGAGCGAACGCTGAGTTAAAAGAGCGAGAGAGTGCACGCTGAATATGAAGCAAAACTTATAAAGTGTGGTGGGCAAAAATGCCGGTAAAACAGCTGTTTCCGTTATTTGTTACGTTATCAGCCCGGCACAGCCCACAAGATCAAAAGCGGCGCGACTGTTATATTAAATATATACAAATATAACCTGAATAAAAAAGAAATATTTTTGAATAAATAAAAAGGAAAAATTGGTATTAAAAATAAAGCATGTGTAAGGAAAGCTTTGCTCAGTATAATTGTTTGCATGTATAATTAGCACAATGACGAGAGCACAGTTATAAATATTTAGCAAGGGGCAACCCCCCACCTTGCACCCAGTTTAAGCCTCAACACGACTGAAAGCGAAGTTCAACGAAACCTTTGCTGCGATTTATGTATTACTTCCCAAGTTTATTTATTCTTTCGAAGTGAAGGAGAGAGAGAGAGACCCAAAAATAAGAACGGCAACAACAACGAAAACTGTCAATATATGCGAATCTGCCAAACAAAAGGTAAACGTGAAACCAAACAGCTTTGTGTGTATTTTCGGATTTGTTGTATTTGTGTGTAAGATACGCTTACAATTAGCAAAGCTTTGAAGAAGACGCCGGTGCCCAGCATAAGGTAGACGACATTTAACGCCACAAGTGTGAGTGTGTGACCTCATCTCGCACACACACACACACGCAAGCAAGCTGTTTACAGGTGCACGAAATTGGTGAGTAAGAGCACAAAGAGACAATTTCGAGGTGATTAACGATCTGTGCTTGATTGTTGCAGCAACATTAGGAAGACGTTTATGAATACAGGTACAGTGAACGCTTCAGTAACGGACAGACCGCTAACTTGGGTGAACATCTTCATAAGCCAGCCACTATTTTTTGCTTTAAATAAATACAAAACTAAATGTTAGCTAAAGTTTTTTTTTTGTCGTTTTTTTTAATCAACAAGTTTTTAAACTGTACTATTTACTTGTTGTGTATCAACATACTTGAAATTATCTAAATATTAAAACTTAATAACATATGTATGTATATATTAAGCGGATATCAACCAAAACAAAAGAAAATACTGAATCCACAGGTGGCTCAAAAAAACCTTCACTGTTTATATGTTTAAATGCAAGCCAAGGAGAACTAATCTACGCACTTTTTTTTACATACAGATTGATATGTCCATACATATAAACATATAGCCAACGGGTCCATAAAACCGTCGGACGTGTAAGGACAAAAATCAAAGCCAAACGCAATGAAATTCGCAAAAGTGAGCGGCAACTAGAAACAAATTAATAAAAACCAAAACGCCAGCTAATTGACCCATTTGACAATCTCATAGATACACAGATATAAATACTTATGCACATAAATACAGATACATATGCATATGTATTTTCAATGCACAAAAGCAGCGCTGCAAAATTGGAAAACATTTCGTGACATGATCTAAAAAAAAACAACAACAAAAGCAAAATTATGCATGAGAAAAAAGCAATGGAAAATATAAATCGGCATTAGTCACCCCATACAATGAATGTATATATAAATTCATATATATGCACATACATAAATATACATACTTATATCCCCACATATAAATATTTACATACAAAAGTATTTAAATTGCAATTTGCGTTGAGAAAAACACAAATTTTGGTGCAATCGCATATGTTGACGGCATTCGGTGTTCAATTTTTTTTTTTAAATAAAAAACGTATCGGAATTATTATAGTCGCCAGTTGCATACCCTTCAAAAAAAATGAAGTTATTGCTCGAACATTGGAATCGAAAAAATATATATATATTTAAGGTTGAATGTATTGAAACAATAAGAAAAGTTGTTTTCCCTGCTTTCTGATTTTAAATAACACTTAATACTTTAAAAAAAGAAACTTTAAAATATTTGGCTTATTTTTTTCCAAAATAGAATATCGCCTAAAGCCAAAATGTTACATTTAGCGAGGGAACACTGCAATAAATTCTGTCTCTTTTGCTCACATAGTTAACAGACTCCAGATTAACAGCACCTTATGCATATACAAAATGATCTTGCCTAACTAGCTGCCCTACTTAATTACAGGGCATAAACAGCCATAAATCAATGCGAGAATATGCATTGCAAATTATAAATATTTAAGCTAATTTTAACGCACATTTAACAATAATAAATTCATAAATGCAATTTTACAAATTTGAGTTGACTGCAAAAAAATAAAAAAGAAGACGCGTTTTTTTTTGCATGTTCGAATGACCCGATTGAGAACGACGAAAGCTATTTAGAAAGTGGCAATAGTTCAAAGTATTATAGAGTTTTGACTCCATAATGAGCTGCCAGAGAAATGCGACACTAATTGCCACGAGCTCTTTAGATGGAATACGAAATACACTCAACTGTGAATAATAGCCATGATATAATTTTTAATTGCATTTAATTTAATTTTCAATTTAAATTAAATCAATGCAATCAATATCAAAACCCATTTTTAACGACTTTATATACAAAATCTTGAAAACAATTTTAATTGACTTGAAATCAACAGTGATTAATTTATAAATTAAATTAAATTAAATTAAATTAAATCAATTTTGTTTTTCTTTCTAAACTCTGTTAAGAAGAATTTCGTAGACTTGAAGCTAGAGACTTGAAACCGGGAATATACGCGGGTCAGATGTTTAGATTAAAATTGACAATAATTTAGACAAGTAGAGGTCAAAAGTAAAGTTTTATTTATAGACTCCGGTCTATCGCAACGCCTAAGTCGAACGCAGAACCTAACCGAGGAATTGGTGACAAACATGATGATATGCTAAATAGAATTCCAGACCCAAATCGGCTATAGCCATAGACAACATATTCGTTTGTCTAATGGAAAACGAAAAGTATAACGCAAATTTTAACGACGGCTCCAAAGAGTCGGGCAAAAGGGCAGAAACCCCTCCTTCATTAGCAAGGCAAATTTTCAAGTAGTTGACACTGTTTAAATAATTTGTAATGAGAACGCACACAAAGCACATATGTATATATATGTAGAAATCTATACGCAAAACTGTTTGTCTGCCAGATTGATTGACTGACTGACTGATTGATTAACAACACACAGACTAAACTGTTAAGACTGCTGAAGTCGCTTGAAACTTTTATCGTTTATCATTCAATCAGGTTTAAATTCATTTTGAAAGTTCTCCTTAAAAATTGTTGAAGGCGTATTTTAAACTTTTCATAAAATACATTCCGTTTAAACTTATTTTCAAAACTCTAGGTAAAAATTAAAAAAAAATACAGTTTTCACACTGTTTTTATGAATAGGTATTCACGTTTGTATGAAGAAGAGCTATATGTTTGTCCAATCGACATTAAACTAAGCACTATAAATTTGAGTAAAATGAATAACTTAATTTTAGAGATTTTAAAAATTCAGCATTTAGGGCAGAAAAACGCATTTTAAATATTGATAAGCAATATTTTGGCCGAGCAAAGCCGGATAATGCGTGTTAACAGTTGACAGCTGACTCAACTATACCTATATTACATATAGCTATAGTTGCAATCAGTGCGAATGGGTTTGGTTAGGATCTGTTTTGCGTTACCTCCTCGACGACCTCCACCTCGTTGACAATGCCGAAGGGCTCCTCGCTGGTCAAGCCCTCCACTTCGCAGGCGTTGGCGACGTGCGAGCAGGCGGCTGCCTCCGCGTCCGAATTGTCCTCGCCAAAGAGGCGACTCAGGAGCAGATCCTCCTCCTCCTCCTCCTCGCCGGCATCCTCCCGATCGATGGCCGCACCGGCTGCAAATCGCTGCACCGTCAGGCTGCCCCCGTTGCCGGGGTGGGGGGTGCTGTCGTTGAGCGCACTGGGCGCGTCCGTCGGCTGCGGCGCTGCGCCGGCGAAGCCGTGCAGGAAGGCGGCCAAGCTGAGATCCAGCTGGGTGTTGTTGTGCGCCGGCTGCTGCTGCTGCCCGTCCTTGAGCGGCAGGTGGGCGTACGGACTGCTGTACGGCAGATCGCCGTAGTCGCGCAAATCGGCCAGATTCTGCTCCCAGATCGAGCGCTGATCCAGCAGCAAATCGGGCGACAGAAATATATCCAGCTCCGGCGCGGCCGCCAACGTGTTGCCATTATCGCTCGTCGTATTGATGTGAATCTCGCCCAGCGACGCGGCGGCTCCGTTGCCCGTCGCTCCCGCCGCCGCCGCCGCCGAGCTGGCCACGCCCCCGGCGCTGGCCGAGCTGCTGCCGGTGCCGGGCGCAGTCTGCAAATCCTGCAGGGCAGCGGTCTGGACGCTGCTGTTGCCCGTCGTGTTGTGCAGATTCATGACAAAGGTGCTGGCATTGAAGCTGCCCACGGGCAGCTTGTACTCCCCGGCGCTGCCGGCGCCACCCGCCGGATCGTGATGATGATGATGATGGCGGGGCTGCGGCTCATCGTAACGCAGCAGATCCTCCAGCAGGGGCATCATGCCCTTGCGATTGCCGTACGGATGCTGGGTCTCAATCATCGGCACCGTGCGCAGCATCTCCAGCTCCCAGCCGTCGCCGTGGGGCAGCTCCAGTTGGGCGTCCCAGCGGCGCAGGCGCTGCTGCAGCAGCGTGTAGTCCGAGTCCACATGCAGCAGACTCAAGGCCAGCGCCAGCTGCAGCATTTTCATGGCGTACGCTTTTTTATTTGAGATCATTTTTGGGGCCGAGGTTGCCAGAAAATTGAATGTGTTTCAACGAAAATTCAAGATGAAGCTGCTCGAGTGGGTGTTGTTGTTGTTGTTGTTGCTGCTGCTGTTGCTGTTAACGCTGACAAGCGACAGTTGTTTGTTGCTGCTGCTGCTGCTGTTGTTGACCCCCCTCCGCCGCCTCCACACGCCCGGCCAGACAACAGCCCCCGCTGGCTGCGCCGTCCGTGCGTTCAATGGCGTTTCCTTGCCGCGCTCCGCTTCACTCTGGACCAGCTGCCACACGGCACATATATATATTTATCTGGCTGTATATGTGCATATATATATGTATATTAAACGAGCTGCGCAAAAAGCAATTTCTTATTTGTTAAAAACGCAATTTTCTCCTGTTCACTAGTTGTTGTTGTACAATGTTGTCCTCGTGTTTGTTATTCTCCTTCTTCTTCTTTGTTGTTGCTTTGCTGCAAATATAAAATCATGTAGAGGTCAAATATTAGTATATATAGTTAATCGGCGTGTCAAATACAATTTGTGCAAATCGTAAATGTTTTAATGAATTGCTTTGTGAGTGCTCAAAGTTTTTTTTTTTTTTTTGCCAAGGAAATGCAACAGGAAATACACACACAAATATTATATATATAGTCATAGACACACATATATATATATAATATATTTCAAGCCATTTCCGCGCCTATGAACCATCGATTTCAGTATGGAAAAAGTAATTTCCTAATTCTCTGCACACCCAAGAAATAGACTTGGAAGGGGTAAAAATAATAGGCATTAACATAATTACAGGGCTGATTACAACAAATGCACTCTCGCTTAGGGATAATCATTTGTTCTTGTGAGTACAGTAAACGCTCGGACAGTGCAACTTACGGAAACTGGCATAAGTGAAAAAAAAAAAAAACTGTAGGCTTTTAAATATTTGTGGCACTTTTAAAAATTATTAAAATATTCTATAATTACATTTTCGATAAACATAATAAGGTATTTAGATTACCAAACAATGTGAATACGGGTTGGAATCCCGGGATAGTCAAAACTTGTGATATTGTCACGTGTTCTATCAAGAAATTTAAATATTTTAGTAAACAGAAAAATAAATTTTTTAATTGTGATCAGCTTGATTTAAATTGCCAGCATTTAATTTCATTCAAACATTTGCATCACCTTTCGACCCAAAACGTACTGATACCATTGATAATATATAAAAGTGAGTGAATATATAAAAGTACGCAACGATCTGGCAGACTAAAATTATGTGAATATATATTCTCCAATGTCATAAGCAGAACACGTTTACCATTATCGATAAATATCGATTTTAAGAGTTTATTTGTTTTGGCATATCTCGAAAACTAAAAGTATTAATAATTTACTTCTTGGATATCTCCCCCGATCCCCCCTCAAATTAGGGAAAAAAAACATTTAATGGGTATAGTCGGGCGCTTTAGTTTATGCACACATTTGGATGCGTGATTCAAGTAGAGATAATTGCATAAACAGCGGACAATACACTTGGAAGTTACTCAGATTTAAAATTTTCTTAATTACCCCAATGGAAGAAGAAGCGAAGCTTGTGAGTATGTTTCCGTGTCTGATTTTGTGTATGCAAGCTTGCAGGGTACAGGCTACAGGGTATAACCTAGCCGAGACACTTCCGACTAGTGTCTATTAGCATAAAAAATTCTATAAACATAAAGGGTATTTAATTTTCGGCAACCTGATGATAGATCTACTTTTGCTTCTTTCCAGTTTTTTTTTTCAATGAGTAATAAATTTCTCATGTTTGAACACAACTTTCAATTCCAATAAAAATTTTACATTTACGTTTATTCAAACCAATAAATCTAATTTTTTTAAGTTGTCATTTACTTGGCAATTGGGGGCGCCACGCCTAAGCGACCCAGTTGAGGTGTGTGTCTGGCTGCCCCGACCCACCGCCAGAGGCCGACTGCCAAAAATAGCGAAACACGCGACAGACACGACGGCTGCGTGAACTTGAACTTGTTCAAGGCCTTTGGTAAATTTTGGGCGCAAGAAGGTAGAGGTGGGGGCGTGGACGCGACGCGCTCAGATAAACGAAGCAAGTTCAAGGAGAGTCGAATTGCCGCAAAATGTTAGTCAGAAACGATATAAACATTCTTTGTTTAAAGGCTGCAATATACATATATATATATATGTGTGTGTGTGTGTGTGTTTGTGTGTAAAATACAGTAAAATAAAACAATGTTCGATTAGCAAAAACAAAACATCAAAAAGAGCATATACAAATGCAGTTTTTAATAAGCTTTTAACGCGCTTTGATGTGTCTGAATTCATGGGCGAGAGTGAGATGCATATGTATGCGGGTGTGAGTTTGTGTGTATGTGTCAGACAGTGCACTCACCTTTTTCTCCACGAATTCCAATTCGCTTTTCGGCTACAAGAAGCTCTGCTGCTGCTGCTTGTGACTTCAACGGTAAAAACTGCGACGCAGTAAAAATGTTGTGCGTCGTTGTTGTTGTTGTTGCTGCTGCAGAATGCTGTAGGTGAATGTTATTTTACCGTTGTTTGTGTTTTAACGCCAGCGCACGCCGTTGACGTCGCTGCCGACGCAGATTTTTTTGTTTTACTTTTTTACTCTTAAATTGCACGCGGCTTCAGTTAATTTTTTTTTCTTTTTGTTGGTTTATTTTACTTCTTAATTTTTTTTTATTACTGTTGCGCTCAGTAAATCAACGTATGCTTAGCTGCGTATTAATAATTGGTTTAAAATTGATTTAATTTTCACAAATGCGCCAAATATTTGCGACGTCCTTGAACTTGGCCAATGGACTTTCGTTCTAACACTTTCCAATGCGAATGCATATCTGCGTTTGTTTGTCTCACTCGCACGCACACACTGACATGCAAATATGTATGTGTGTGACTGCAATTATTTGTTATAGCATTGCGGTAAAGCTCAAAATATTAACTGTTGCTGTCGCTTTTACTCTGTCAACCCTCTGCTTACGCACTGCATGCGTGAGTGCGAGCGTGTGTGAGTGCTTGTATGCGTGTGTGTTAGCTTATGGTGAAATCGTCATTTGTTTAAAAACACGCACTTATACATTTATCAGTATTCTTAGTTTTTTTTCTGGTTTTTGTTTTGCAATGCCAAATGCTTTTTATGCTTGGTGCCTGTTTATTTCACTGTTTGCTTTTGTTGCCATTTTCTGCCGTGACTCATACAAACAAACGCGTACTGCTGTTTTTTTGTCTTGCCTGTTTTTATTCGCTCACACACACGGTTACATGCGTTTACTTTCGTACGACATCAATTAACTCATACTTTTAATTAAATGCAAAATAATTTAATTTATATAGCAATCAAAGCTCACGCACACACACACACAGGCAAACACAAACACATCACACCACATGTCATATGCATATCAAGGCAGAAACAACAACAACAGTAGCGGCAGCAACAGCCGAAGACGAAGAACAAGAAAAGCACACACACACACACACACATTCAGAGGTACACGTACACGTATAAACAACGACTGTTCAATTTATAGAAATTCAAACATTGTTTTCGTTGCGCAGTTTGTACTTATAAAAAAAGAAACTTCGAGAACAACAACAATATGCAAGTGCTGTCCAGGCTTGAACTTTGCATTCACAAATATATATATATTTATCAAACAATTCTCATTTTGGCAGCAATTTCGTTAATTCTATGCAGCTTGCAACATGTCAGCTGAGCGCACCGAGAGCGCAACAGAGAGCATATTGCTGAATTGAGTGGCTTTGGCTGTTGCTAGCCTGTTGTTCTTGCTGTTGGTGTTCACCACATCACAATGAGCTTGCATATTTATTTAGTTTTGAATTTGGTCGATTGCAAAGTTGCCCTTTGTAAAAGAACTGCAAAAACACGAGTTGTTAAATGTGGTTCAGGTTAGACACACACAGAAGCACATACACACACACACACTCTCTCTCATACACACACAGGCAAGCAGCATTTTGTATTTTGCACTTTTACGCGGTTTCTTTTGGGTTATTATTCGCTTTTGACAAAAATATTATTGCGACTTTCTCTTTGCGTTGCGTATTCGCTGGCTTACATATGGTTAAAAACAATGGCCCACGCACACATACGGAAAAACGTGTTTTTATTGTTAACGTTTGCGTTTGATTTTCTTATTTTCACAAAATTTCTTCACGACTCGGCGAACGTCTGACAGACGTCTGCTCACCGCGCTTTTAAAACAACAAATACAATTTATGGCAATTATGGCATGTCTCTGCTATAAAGCACAATTCTGTTAGTTTAACATTAGTGATGAACTTTTTGTTATCGCTTTGCGTATTTATCGAGTTTTTACTCAAAATGGTACTGTTAGTGCTCAAGTGAACTGTCAATTTGCTGTTATTGCTCATCTGAACTGTTATGGGGCCAGCTTTCGTATACTTTTTAGTGAAATTAATCAGTGCTGTGGTGAAAAGTGTTGGTAAGAGAAACAACCTGAGCAGATAATAAGGCAAACTTAATGCGCACAAAGTGCACAAAAGTGGTGTGATTTTGATGCCAGAGCTTTTCTGAGCTTTGCTGTGCTTTCTGATGCTGGTATGTAAAGCTTAATTGGTGCTTTACAGTTCATTTTAATAGTAACATATTTTGTGCCCGCAATTTTATAATTTAAATTAATAATACGTAATTTAATAAAGCACTATTAAATGAGAATTGAAAACTTACCAGACTGGTGTAATTAAATTCAAAGCATAGCATGTTCCGTTGTGTTGTGGGCGTCTCCAGGGAATCCTTTGGCATTGTTGCTTTTGGGGTCGGGGTCGGGGTCGGGGTCGGGTTCGGCAGCTTGGCTGGCGTAGACGCCACCGTGGGCTTTATCAAGAGCTTCGGCATCGAATCCAGCGGCTTAAAGGATCTGATCATCTTCTTCGGATTCAGCTGGGTTACGCTTGGGTTGTAGTCCTCGATATCCTTCACCGGCGAGAGCGATTGCATTCTGGGTAAGTCCTCCAATTCGATCATGATGTATTCTCATTTACTATTTATGAGTCAACAACTGCAAAGACAAAAATATATAAAAATTGCACATAGTACAGGGTATATATCAATTTTATATGATTACTTTTCCAACATGATAGTAAATGTGTTTCTGCCAGTTGTTATCAATTTACAAACGTTGGCACGGGAATAAAGGTGTGTATATATTTATTTATACATATGTAATTATCTGCCCCCCCGGAAGGTTATATGCCTTCGTCTTTACGATTGGAGCCCAACTAAAACCTGCCGAAGATTAGAATTTATACAAATATATGTATATGACGTTTTTTAAATATGAAAATTCATATCGATTATAAAATCAAAAGATTTTAAGAGTTCAAAAAAAAAAAACGATTAATTCTATTTGAAATTAACTTTTATTCTCAGTGTACCTGTACAGAGAAGTAATTAAGGAAATGCTTTGGATATCAATATAAAATTTGTCTAATATGTTTATGTTTTTAACATTGAAATGATTTTTAAAGCGTTATAATTATTTTTATATTAAATCTGTTCCAGTTATGCAGAATTTTATAACTATGATAATCTAAAAGTAGAGAAATAGCGGAAATTTATTACATGTTTAGTAGTACTAAACTCCATAAGGGGCAATCTGTAGTAGTGCATACCCCATTATAATAGGTTTATGGCTACGCGGCGATAAGATCGTTGTTAAGTCGAAATATTGATAAGTGCGCAGCGACAGTTTAACATTTTTGATAAGACAAGGTAGTCTGTACAAACAAAAATATACATACATACAAATTTATATAAAAAGCGTACATTTTCAATTTCATTTCAATTTATGGCCTTAAAAACCCAGATGAAGATATGATATAGCTTGAGAATAATCAGAAAACCACAATCCTTGCACTGATTCAGCCAAATTCTGTTGTAGTTGTTGACAATATCTCATATTTTTATATACGGAATCACATTTACTTTCTGATTTCGTCAAACCTTTTAGGTACGCATTGATTAGATTATTACATGTCCATTAACAAGCGTTGGCAATATATGCCTATTATTGATATTACTTACTATTTGTTTTTCTAGGTACTTGGATATATTCATTTATTTATGTCGGCCTATTTTTTTATTTGAACTATTCCAAATTATTTATATATGTGAGTGGAATATTTTCTTTACCAAACCGGTTTATAATTTTAAAACAAGCTTCCGCTTGATGTTTTATATTCTGTTCACATAGTGAAAAGGGGTATATTGGTTTTGTACAATGTCTGTTTGTCTGATTGTCAATAATTCATAAAATAACTCATAATTAAAAGAATTGCTCTGAAATGAAATAAACCTCAAAAATTGCCATTTCTATACTCGTGCAGAAAGTGAAAAGAGTTTATTGGGTTTGTGCAATGTTCGTCTTGATGCCTGTCTCTCCGTATCAACGCTATTGAAGCTAGATACTTGAAACTTGGTGTTAAGATTCTTTACATGATATTTTATAAAAAAATCCCAAAAAATGAATTTCAAATAATGAATATATTTGAAATTTGAATCAATCTAGAGCCATTAAAAAGAAGCTATCAAATATGAAAATCGGTTCAGTTTTGGCCAAGTTATGGCAGTTTGAAATATGGGAGCTATGGAACCGGGAGCTTTACATATGAAAATTGTTGTCAATTTTTGAATGATTTTTGACAAAAAATTTGACCCCCTCAGAATTGGTTTTAATATTGTTTTTTATACTAATTGAGACAACCACAATCGATTAAAAATGTAAATTTGCAATTCTAAATTTTGAAAAAAAATTTTTTTCCAAAATCGGTAAGGGGGGGGTACATGCTTTTTTTCCGAAAAAATCACAAAAATTTTATTTTAAATATTGCATATATTTTAAATGTAGATTCAATCTAGGGGACAAACCATGACCAAAATGCCAACAAACATGAAAATCGGTTCAGTTTTGGCCAAGTTATGGAAGTCTGAAATATGGGAGCTCTGGATCCGGGAGCTTTACATGTCAAAATTGTTGTTCATTTTGGCATGATTTTTGACACAAAATTTGACCCCCTCAGAATCGGGTTTTATGTTGTTTTTTATACTAATTGAGACAACCACAATCGATTAAAAATGTAAATTTGCAATTCTAAATTTTGAAAAAATTTTTTTTTCCAAAATCGGTAAGGGGGGGGTACATGCTTTTTCCCCAAAAAAATCAAAAAAATTTTATTTTAAATATTGCATATATTTTAAATGTATATTCAATCTAGGGGACAAACCATGGCCAAAATGCCAACAAACATGAAAATCGGTTCAGTTTTGGCCAAGTTATGGAAGTTTGAAATATGGGAGCTCTGGATCCGGGAGCTTTACATGTCAAAATTTTTGTAAGTTTTTGCATGATTTTTGACAAAAAATGTGACCCACTCAGAATCGCTTTTAATGTTGTTTTTTATACTTCAATAATGAATATATTTGCAATGCGGAATCAATCTAGATGATAAACCATGGGCTATTAGAACAGAGTATTGCGCAGTCGCGTACCAACTGCCAACTCCGATATACATATATCGTTTATAAGGGCAACAGCTTTTTATAGCTACGCATAAACTTCTAAACGTATAAAAATAACTTTTTTATATATGCATATTTCTTGTTTTTGTTTTTTAAGGCGTAAAGCTGGACGTGCTCAGTAGTCCGTTTTTCTGCTCAGTGTTAGCCTAGGCTCTATCTTTTGAAGCAGCAGTGCAGGTAATTTTGATTGTGACTCACGTGAAGCTTTTAATTAAAAGCGCGATCTTAAATAAAAGCTCGCCGTTTAGAGATCGAATTGAGAGTTAACAAATGGGGCCCAGCTCTATGCACAAACGCATTTCTTTTGATTAAAGATTTATCTAAAACGAGAGACCTTCTATGATGGAGAAGCTTTTTAAGCTTTGGAAACTTTCGGCGGCTATGCAAATGATGAAATTTGTCAAAATTTCGTTAAGATATTGGACCGTATGACGCTCTCAAAAGCATGTCAACAATGCAAATTAACTGAGCTTACAGAGGCTGTGAAAACCTGTTTTTTTTTCTTATTATAATTTTTTTTTTGCTCTTGTCTTTTTTGCAAATCGCGCGAACCTTAATAACGAAAAGTGTGGCGATAAAAATCCCCAACAGACACGTCTTTGTGCATTCGTTCGAAGTATGGAACAGGCCCATATTTACGTAAGCAATTACATATTTAAGTACACATCGGCTACTGACTTTAGAGGGTATCGTAGGGTACAGTCCGACTCTAGAATTGGAGGCAGAAAACGGAATTGGAAATGATCGTGTCACTAATATTAGCACTCGTCAATAACAAACAGGCCCAACTAGTAATTATACTTGTCAACTCTACTTGAATATATGTGTGTGTATATATCATTTGAATCACGGAGAAATTAAATATATACATAGAGTTGTAATTAAACTTACAATGCTGGAGCATAAGATATGGTTGAAAGAACACCTAAACGCTTATTAAGGTTTGTAATTTTGCATATTCGATTCGATATATATATATATATATATATATATATATATATATATATATATATATATATATATATATATATATATATATATATATATACAGACAGACACACATACTCATTCAATTCCTCGCGAAATTCTCGGGAACAACAAATATAAATTTGTATTTATTTATTTATAACTTGTTATACCCTGCACTTGTTTGACCAGGGTGTAATAAAATCGTGCAATTGTTTGTGAACATTTTAAGAGTGTGAATTTGACCCATTCAATATACTTGTTTATGTTTGTTTATGCATTAAAGAACAGCTTTAACAGGAGGGTTCAGATTGCTAGAGGTTTTTACGACTCGAATGTGTATATTTTCCAGTTTGTAGAATTTAGAAATACTATTTTGGATTTTTAATAATTTTAACCTTAGATAAATCTTAAATCTTTTTGGCATAATGCATAACCAGTAAACTGTCTGCCTCTTGTTTAAAAATTTAAATATGTATTTTTGATATTTTGTATACCGTTAGTAAACAAACAAAACAAGATAGCCCTTGCACAAATATACCCTTTTCACTTTGCGAACAACTGTACAAATTACTGTAATATTACAATTTGTAATATTCCATATATATTAAAAAAGGCGATCTTTGTCTCAATAGCAGGTTTTTCTCTGGAGTTTCTAACTCTCTAAACGACCATTATTATTTCAATGATATTAAATAAAATAGTTTATTGCACAAGGAAGATATTTATCCGAAAATTCCTCCTATTTGAAAATTACTTTTTAGCACATGGGCGATATTTGCATAATTTTAGCTGTTTACGATTATTGTGTTATTAAAAGTGATATTGATTACTATTCAAATATTTATATTATATGGGGTATAAACAAAAAATAAATAATTACAGAAGCTTGTTAGTTAATGAACTTGATCAATTATTAAGTTTTTTTATAACACATTCCTCGGTGGATGAGTTGTCTAGGTATTCTGGCATTTGGGCAACTGAGCAACGAGGATCCGGGTTCTAATTCCGGGCTGATTTATGAATGCAGTATTTGTCTTGACCGACGGCTATAGCAGACAGTTATAACCATATCCTGTACTTTTAATAATAATAACAATTTCATTGTAATCCTTTCTATGATATTCCAATAAATTGAATATCGATATACCCTATAAATAAATTTGTTTATAATCACATGTATTGCTTCTGTTTCAAGCAGCTCTGCGTATACGCATTAGATGTTTACACAGGGTATCCACCAGCTGACACGGACACTATAGAATTTGTTGCGATGCTTTTGGGAGGTGGTTGGTTTTAGGGCGTTCCAAAGAGCAAACTATACGCGATGACCACATGCCGGTAATTTATACGAATGCCATTTCATTCTGTACATAGAAGAGTCTCTGTTTACCGTGTGATGGAAAATATTTGCAAAGCAATAAACACAACACACACACACACACACACACACACACACACACACGCACATGTATAGACATATGTAAATTTTAACATTATTATGGCGATCACTGGGCAATCATCGCTGGGCGCTGCACTGGACGGAGGAGCGTAAAGTGATTTTTCCACAGCACACACAAACTCACACACGCACGCACACAGATACACACACACACACACACAAGTGGTCGACACGCGCTTAGTTTGTTGATTATTAAATGGGGTGGGCGCGGAAAAGAGTTGACAGCGAACTTAACTTTAACGGCGCAATTTTAGATTTGTAGTTGTTGTCTTTGGTCTGCCAGTTAGAATATGTACGAATAACAATATAATTAATTTTTATTAACTTTCCATGTACACAATACATACATATGCAGTGTTTATCACTTTCCGATATGGATTCGAATTTCGTTTGTAAATTGTTTACACTTTTGTGTTTGTTATTGTTTGCTAAGGCTTTTGAGAGCTTTTCACGTAGTCGTATAGTTGGCGTTTACGTCAGTTTCAAAACAACATTCCACAGGTGCTACAAAAGCTTTCAAGAGCGCAGCGGCGTGTTGGCGCTTAACAGCACGGTTCGCAATATACTGAGCGGCCATTGCGGCGAGTGCCAAAGCGAATGCCGCTAATCGGTTCGGTCAGCTGCTCGGCGCCGAGACTAACGCGAGCTGCACTCGGCTCCGAAACGCACGACGAAGCGACACGCGACGTTGATGAACGATAAACAGCCAACAACAACAACAACAAGTGCACGGAACTCTTCGCTGATATTCTTTCTGAGAGAGAGAGAGATAGAGAGGAGAAAATAGAAGAGCGCGTCTGTGTGTGTGCGTGTGAGTGTGGGTGACAGATAGTATTAATGGAGCTGTTTAATTTTCACAATGCTGTCAGATATTTCTACATGCAAAAGAAACAAAAACAAGGATAGAGCATTAAAAGTAAGCAGACTGGACGACACGCTGTAATTTAGCTCAATTGATTAATCTGGCTTTGTGGAAGATTCGATGGGATTTTAAAAAATTCCCAATACTCATGTGTGTTATTTTCATATTATAATTTGATTTTCTACCTCAAAAATAGTGAAATTTTTACTTTTTATTTAGTTTTTGTGTAAATAAAGAGCAGCCCATTCAGCTCTTGGACACAGGGTAACGATAAGTCGGTCTCAATTATAATACTTCCACATACTTTTTATAATCACTTTAATACTCTTTTTCTGTTTTTGGTTATCAGCATTTGAGAATGATAAGTTGTTGGTGAGTAATATTTTTCACGAGTTGATTACCGTTAGATACTATAATATTGGCATTTCTATTAAAGGACAGGTGGGATAATACGCCTGACTTACCCATTTTTAATTTTTTGGTTTATTTAATAAAATACACTCATAAATTGTTGTTACATATTAGTTATCATTTTATTTATATGTATTCCCATTTGACTTAATATACATTAATATATATATATGTATGTATATATATATGAATATATATATATTTTCATACAATTAGATTTACGTCTTTAAAGTTGCTTTGCCTGCTTTCCATCTATTCAACTACACCAAATTTCTTATAAAATGATGATACAAATACTAAAATTTCAATTTAGATTAAGCTTAAGAACAGTCGCAAATAAATTTCGTCTAATAAAATTAACTAGAATTTAGTTATTTCGAACTTAAAGCGAAACAATTGTTTTTAAAAGTCGGAGATTCGAAAGATTTTTGTAGAACTCAATATGAACATAATGCATACATATGTGGACGGATATGCGCAAGTATACAAGTAGATAGGGTATGAATGAAGCCAAACAATGTGAGACTTAAAATAAATAGATATTTACATCGAACCAGCTAACCCCACTCTTCCAATCGAAGTATCGCATTGTTTTCTTAATATTTTCAAAGTCCTTTAAATATGTAGATGATTTTGTAAAACTTTCTAAATTTTGACTTTGCAGTGTATGTTTGTATTCGGTAATCTGAATTTGTTTCATTTGTTTTTTTCTTCTAGGTTTATACATTTCTCGAAAACAGTAAAATCGCTCCAAAACTTGTTTCTGGTTAGCTACTAAAGTTTGTTGCATTTGTGTACCATATTAATTTTTTAAAGTTTGTTTATGTTTTTCCTGCTACATTTCTATCATATTTGTGTAAATACGCGTATCTGAGCAGATTCACATTTGTTTTTTTTTATTCGTTTGCAAAACATATTCGAGTATCTTTGAGTTTGTCTTAGGATTTAGCAAAAAAAAAAAAAAAACAGGAATAAAGAATTATTAACAGAAAAACAAAACCAGATTGGTCTACAACATGGACAATACCCAAATCCAAACAAGACTCAAATATGAATTAGCACAGCTGAAGGTTTTCGTTGACCAATAATTTTGTTGTTGTTGTTGTATTTTTTCGTGCCAGAGAATAGGTCGGAAGATTCTGATTGAGTCGAACATCTACCGAGTTGATTCTGAGCTTATGCTGATAAACTGTGCACAGACATACGCACATATACCTGGCTAATCAGACTCCGAGTGCTCGGCGGTTATCAGCGCTACTTTATTTCAAATAGCTCTGGAAATTAAAAATAAAATAAACTCAAGATGTGCCATGCTTTCAAGAGAGATAAGAACCAAATGTTTGGCTTTTCGTAAGCTCATACTTGATGGAGCCCCAACTAAACTGTCAGCTTTTAAGCCAAACAGTGGCGCAAAGCTGTCTAAAATCAAGTACAGTGAAAGCCCCACTCACGGACAGTGACTTTGGGTATTTTTAGTTCCAATATTTTTCTTTTCTTGGATTTAGAACGGCGTTTTTCTCTAAGTGTTTAAAGTTTTATAAAATATGAAAAAAAAAACAAATGCTTACAAAAGATATTGTTTCGAAATATGAACAAGCGTAATTATGTTTATTCGTGTTTCTGTCCCCACTTTAATATTTTTTTAAGCTGACAATTCTTTAGCGTTTTGTGCGTTTAAGAGAGCTTTCACTGTATAAAGCCCCAACTCAAAGCACAAGAATAAAACCGTATTACCATTAAATAAACGGAACATAAACACAAATCCACCTATCGATAATGTGTTAATAATAATAATTGTATGTGCATAAATAAAAAGTGTCGCGCGAGTTTTTGGCCAAATGCTGCTGCTCCACACTGCCCTAGTGTATGTACATATGTAGTACTATCTCTATATGGAGTTATAATATCGTACGTATTTAATGTACTGACTGTTTTTTGTTTTTTGCGTTTTGTTTTGGAAAAGGAAGATTTCTGTGATATATTAATGCGCACATATACATTTACATAAACACATACGGCAGACCGATTAATGGATTTTTTAAACGAGACTTAAACATATAATATGCTATACATTTATCATAATTTCTTTGTTTACGGATTGTGTATAATTTTGTTCTTTTAGTATATTTTTGTAGTATTTGTTTTTTTATAAAGTTTTTCATTTTTCTTTTGAGTTTGCTGAAAAAATATGTTGATCTGTTTGTCTTAAAGGCTAAATTACTTTGCTCTAAATATGCTTTGTTTTTGTAAAATATACATACATATACAATATAGATATATCTTTATGTTCAGTTGTAGATAATAGAAAATGGCATCAGTAGGCATGCGTTTTTCCCATATATATATATAAATATACTTAAGTGATTGGTGTATTTGTTTTGCCTAATTTACAGTTGAATTTTTCATTTATTTTGTTTATTAACTAAATCTCAAGTAGGAAGAAAAATCAACACAACTAATGGAGATCTCAAGACCCTGTCGATAGGTAATATGGCAAGTGTATGGCAATGATATGGTAATTATTATTATATCTTTAGTTAAAATAATTATGTATAATTTAAGTTATTCAATATTATGTGTCTGTGTGTATGTGTGTGTGTGTGTGAGTGTACGCAAGGAACATAATTACAAAGAAGTTTCGAGTTTCGTATACTCCCAATACCATAGAACATAATTAACTAAAATTCTTATTTATATATACTATATTTGTTTAAGGAATTAAACACTCTATCGATGCGAATGCAAATTACTTTCGACCCATTTGTACAGTGAGGTCTGCGATCTGGCGACCCATTCCACATTGGAGGCAACGCTGCTGAGCGTCATATTCAGCACGGACATGCCCTGACCACGCCCAAAACGATGCACCAGTGATTTCAGCTGCAAAATTTAATGTATACGATTAATTTTGTTTGTATTTTAAAATTATGAAACTAAATTTGAACGATTTGTTTTTTAATTTTTAAATTCATAGAATTTCACCTCAACATGATTTGACTTTGACTTTAAATTTTGGTAAAAATTTTTAAGTCCAAAAATATAAGTTTAAAAAAAATCATGCAATTAAAACCATATTTATTTTTGTTATGAAAATGGGCAAATAAAATTATAATAAAAATTGTGATAATTAAGTTACGATAATTATGATATAGAATTTCAACTTACCTCATCGTAATCGAATTTCGTTGCGCCATATTGCGTTATGGCCGATATCACTTTGGCAAAGCTGATGGTGCCCGCGCCCAGGCGCTTTTCCAGCTCGAACCATTTGGCCTGCAGGAAGCGACAGGCCATCGCACCGCCCGTGGGCGTGCCCGCGATGGCCTTGAGCACCTGCACCACCTCCTCCGTGGGCAGCATGGTGACGTGCGACAGCAATCGATTCTGCAGCCAGGCATCCTTGGTGCGCCCCAAGGCGCGCAGCAGCTGCATCCGCTCCACAAAGGTCTCCGAGGTGCGCTGCAGATTGACGAAGCGCTCCCAGCAGTGCTGCCAATAGATGTACTCGCCGGAGAGTATGGAGCCCGTGTAGACCACCTAAGGGGGAGCGGAGGAGGTTAACCCAGGCTAATCTCAAGAAGAAACTCATCGAGCTTACCTCACGCAAATTGGGCGATATTGCGGATCCATTGTAGTACAAATACTGATTGAGCATATTCTTGGCCTTGGTAATGCTGTCAATGTCCTCCCACAGCACCGAGGCCAGCAGCACCTCAGGACGCATGAGTCTGTCGGGGAGTTATCAAAGTCATTAAATATACATACTATATAACATATATAATCCTACTCTAGTATTACTATAGGCTAAAGTTGTGCGGCTTAAGTAATTTCTAGCTAATTTAAAAATATGTTTTCCACCCATTTTCCATTCAAACATATAAAATGGAGCTTTAAAATTGAGTTTGAAGTCAAGAGTTTTTCAAAGCTATCTTTCGGGGAGATTATCCAAAATAGAAGCAATACGTATTCTTTATAGAGTTTGAAACTGATTGAATGAACATTTTGCGACTGCTTTTATGAAGTACGTGTTCTTTTTTTTTTTTTGTAAGACGATGATTGAACTATTGCCTTTACAAATTGGGAGCGTTATTTTCCACACTGGGAACGGATGAATTTTTCGAAAAGTGTGAAACAAGTCTCGAATGCATTTTCATTTAGATCTTTAAAAATGCGTTTGAAGTCGATCGGATTAAAAATAAATAAATTTCATACAAAAGTTTTCCAGTAAGTTTTCCAAAAAAACAAGTCTAACTTACAACTTCAGGTAACAATTTTGAAAAATGTAGCTATCTATCGTTATCATCAATCAGTCAGTCAGTCAATCAGTTTAAAATACTTCAGCTCACCTGGTGGCCACATCACCCTCATCAATCCAGCCCACCTTCTCCATCACCGTGGACAGTTTCATTTTGATAAACTCGCTGAGCATCAGGAAACACTCGGAGTACTTGAGAATGCGACGCCATTTCTCCAAGTGTCGCACAGCCAATGCCATCGGGCCATAATGCGTCTCACTGGGCAGATATTGAATCATGTTCATCGTAATCTCACAGGCCAACAGATTCGCATGGCACAAGGTAAATGCATCCGAGAGCAGCCCAAGACGATCCTAAGGGGCACAGGGATTGAGTTGGAATAAACCATTTAATGGAAAGGTAGACAAACCTCGCTGCTGAAACGCTTCGGATTGTTGGACAGATCCTCGATGAGACTGGCCCAGTTATCATCGTTGTAGACAACGCGATAATAGCCGTTTTGTATGGCATTCACCTTGATCCATTTCACATTCTCGGGCACATTGAAGGTCACTGAAATGGGTCAAAGATGGGCAGAGATATTAAATATAGAATTTATTAGAAAAAAAAATATATAGAAATACGAAATTTTTGTAATTAAAAAAGTCTAATTAATTAAATATAGTTTCTTTTTATACTATTTTTCAAATTAAGGGGAAAACTTGAAAGTGCAACTAGATTTAAGTCTATTTGTGCCCTAAACTAAGGAGTTTTCAGATTGTAAATAAAACCAAAAGGTAAATAAAGCAACATTTTTATACGTCTTTTTTTATTTAGATATATATATATATACTATACACTCATGATCTGCTTTAAGGATCCTCAAAAAAATTTTCTTAAGCCTAGGCTTGGTAAAACGATATAATCCAATAATAATAATCAAGAAAGTTTTTAGGAATTATTTGCCAAGAAAGGAGTTCGCTGCATTATTCTAAGAGATTGTTAGGAATCCAATTGAAATCGGATTATTCGTACTCACCATCGACGTTTTGCATCCAGAGCGTCTCGCTGACATTGTTGATGTCCGTGACATAGGTCACCGGAAATATCCACTTGAGGTGCGGCACAGTCTTGTGCTTGCTGGCATGGGTGGGCGGCACTGTGCTGGGCGTGTCGGTAGCATTCAGCGTGGTCTTGTTGTAGTTGTTGCCATCGTAGGAGTCGTCGTGGATGGCCAGGAAGTCGGCTGGCTTGAAGGGTCGCTGCGATATGGATATGCTGTTGCCCATTTTGGTGACCGTCAGCAGGGGGAAGCCCGGCTGATGTGTCCAGAGTGTCATCATGTCCTTGATATTCTTCGAGCCGTTCGCCTTTTTGGTGCATATCGTCCACAGGTCCGTCGGTTCGGCGGTCTTGAACCGGTTCAGCTTGAGGAAAGTGCCGAGACAGCCGCGAAAACGATCCTCGCCAATCGCCGTGTGCAGCATGGAGAAAATCGCCGCCGTTTTCTGCACGAAAAAGTCCTCGTTGTTGCCGTCGTGTCGGGTGCCGTTCATGATGCTATCCCAGCCCTGGATGGCATCGATGTCCAGCGCGGCCGTCGCCATTTTGAGCAGGTACATCTCGCGCAGCGGCCAGCTATCCTGGAGCGGAGCCAGCGCATGTATGCCCAGGTACTGAATGAGACCCTCCCACAGCCAGACGTCCTTGAGCACCTTGCGCGAGGTAATCCCGCCGAAGAACTGACGCACCATCGCCTCGGCAATGCGCAGCGCACTGAACTGATACTGTTCCGAGGTAATCGACTGGGGATCGGTGAGGAACGACGTCTTCAGCGTGACCAGGCCCAGCGAGGAGATCAAATTGCGATCGAGCGAGGGCAGCGCCACAAAGTCCACCTTGGTCAGGGGATAGCTGATGTCCAGCCAGGTCTGCAGGTACTCGAGGACATCGCGCGACGTGTGCAGAATGAAGGAGGAGCGCGGCAGCAGATCCCTCGGCGCATAGAAGGTGTACGAGGGGGCGCGCTTGATGGAGGAGCCCGTTGACTGCGACAGGGCGGTCAGATTCGTCGGCTTCCCATTCCCGTTGATCGTCACGGGCAACGCGGTCGTCGTCGAGCCGCTGTGATTCTGGAACGGTGTCAGGTTCACGTTCAGCGAGTGCGTCAGGGCAGTGATGTTGCGCACCGGCGGATTCTTGCTCTTCAGCTGGGTGTAGTTGTTCAGCTGGGATGTCTTCTTGCCGCTGCCGGCGGTGGCCGGCGCCATAGTCGTGGGTATGTAGGCCGCCGAGGGCTGCAGCGATTCGCGCTGGAAATCGCTGACCACCCAGGCGACGGCATCGGCGGGCAGTGGAGGCGTCTCAATGAAGTCATCGCGCAGCTAAAAGCGGGTTAACGAGAATATTGAGCGGGGATTCCTCGAATTCAGTTGGACTTCGCTTACCAGGCCGGTGCCCATGTAGAAGCCCACATCCTCTGTGGTGTGCACTATGGAATTGGAGAGACCTATGTGGAAGCGATCACGGAACACGGAGACGCGGAAGGGCGCACGGACGTGCGGCTCGTCAAAGCAGGGAAAGGCGCGCCGTGCCCCGTTGGGTCTGAAGACTGTCGCCGCCAGCAGGCTGTGGAAGGGTTGAGGCTTGTTAGGGGGTGGTCTTTAAAGCAGCGCTGCAAACCAATTTAAACTCGGAATACCAATTGTAACCTTTGGCTAAGTTAGCTGTCCAAAGATAGCCGAAGCTAATCCAACTGACATTTTTTTGTGCTTCGAATTCCCAAAGGACTTCTATTTTGCATAATTTATTTTTAGTTAAATTTGAGTTCGACACAAAATGTCGTGCGTGTTCGTGCGTGTCCGCATTGGGCCCGTCAACACGAAAGAAAAAGCTAATATAGAAATGTTAGGAATAGGCTAGTAAAATCAAGCTAAAAATTAAAAAAAAAAATGAAAGAAGTATGAGTAGCAAAAACCATCAAACACATGAATAAAATTAAAGGTTTCTTTATTAAAAAAAAAAATACTTAAAAGATATTTTGCTTTTCAATAATTTAAATAATATAATTAAATAACGTTCGAGAAGAACACAAGCTGTCAATTTAAGGCTTATTAATAACAAAATTGAAGTCCAGCGGTCGTATCTTGTTCGTGGTTTTTTAAATTTTGGTTCGTTGTGTGCCAAAAAAATTCGTCAAATTTATTGCTGGGTTTGCAGCCTTTATATGTTCATATATATATTTCCTTTTCAATCTTACCGTTCCCGTCCATTGAAGCTCTCATACTGATCCACATAGAAACCCTCCGGCTCGGGATTCAGCTTTGAGTACCAGCGCAAATTCAACGTATAATTGGATTTTTTCTTCAGCTTCTCCTTCACTTCAATGTAAAATTGCTGGCGCGGCGGAAACTCCAGCACCTTGACTATCTTCAAGGCATAGCCCTTGGGACCGGGCGTAACCAGGGCCTGCGTACAAATGCAATTAGTTGAGGGTTCATTAATTGCGGGAGGCTTCACTCACCTTCTCGGTTACATTCAGATCCTGTATGTGCAGCACAATAAAGTTGGTTTCCTTCTCGATGAACAGATCGATGGTCACTTGACCTGGCCGACAGAAAATATGAATTGCATTGAGTGAAGGTTAATGAATCGTGGCGGAAATCGCGTTTCACCTTTCACGTCCAGGGTCGTCAGATTGGGATGTATGGTCACCATGTAGCGCATGGGTCGCGCACTGGTGGGCAGCATCTTCTCCAGCCAGGGGAACGGCTCCCCGTTCGTTGCAATCGGATTGAAGGGCTGTGTGTTGTTTTCTTCATCCGTTTCATAGCCAGACGCCGTTTTCGCCGCACAGGAACAGTCTGCAAAGGCCAACCACACAAAAGGAACGTTCAGGTACATAGCTTGAATTCGAGTTTTTCATGTTTTCTTTAATTTATTTATTTTTTTTTATTTAGATGGTTTGGGAAATTGTGGCTAAGCACAATGATGCTTGTTGTTAATCAACTGTTTTTTTTACACGATTAACAAAGAGAACAAACTCAAAAAGTGGGGGGCTTCAGCAACGCTAGGGTAAAGCAGAGAGGGTGGAAAAAATTATAAAGAAAGCTAGCATACAATCTGTAGACTGGCGGGGGGAAAAGAGTAAACGACTTTTGACGGGGTTCGCTAGCACATCTAATTAAAGGTAAACACAAATATATTGGAGGAAAAATGTATAAAAAATGTAGAGATATACATGGATCAGAATGTTTTTCAGACTATCGCATGAGTATCTGCAATATTTTATATGCTTTTTCTTAAGCTTATCACAGCTTATGAATACCATTTATTTGGTATCTTATTGCAAGGATTTCTATATATAGAAATTAGTATTTTTTTAAATTTACAAAGTTTTCAATTTTTATTACAAGAACTAGAAAATTGTATTAAAAGTTAAAATGATCAATTTTGCAAGTATTTATATTTACTTTGTTTACGAATTTTGTCTTATTTTTCTAGTTCCTTTACAATAAAGGTGAATCATATATTTTTAAGAAGAAGTTATAGTTATGATATATGAAAACTTTAAATAATTAATATTTTAAAGTCTGGCAATCAAAATGAGATCTAAGTATATTGAGTATTCTTATTTGTGAAACTTATTTTGTAAAAATTTTATATCTAATAGTTAATAAAATTGAATTAAAAATGCTTAATTCAGTAAGTAAAAAAACAAGTTTATAAAGAACTACATTAATTACGAGCAAACAATGCAAGTCTTGTTAAAAAACGATTATTTGTATGAGTACAATTTAGTCTCCATTTAACACGCGTGAAATCAAGAGAACTATTGGACTTATTTAAAAAAAAGTTTGAAGAAATAATGATTAGTAAATAGAATGCACTAAGTAAGGTAACATATAGATAGGGTATTATAGGAACAACAGTGGATGACAGCAACATGCCGACAGATTATATCGTAAGAATATATATGTGTATATATTAACTAGTTTTCAGTGTTAATTACTGTTAAGAAGAAGTGGGTTTGGAAAATTTATTACTCACATTTTTACCAATCAAACAAGCAGTTAAGAGAAATTTTCATAAATATGTATATAATATTTTGTTTTACAAAAGAAAAACAAAGAAACAACAATATGAAAAGAAAATGGTAAACAAATTATGTATACATATTTATTTATATTTATTTATATATATTGCATATTTGTAGAAGACGTAAGAGTATTTATATAAATTCCATTATATATATTGCATTTTTATTATGTATTAGTAATAAAATTTGAATAATTGTGTATAAGAAGCTGGCCATATTAAATTTATATTTCAAGAATTGACACATTGCAAAGCAGCCCAAATTATCAGCTAATAACGGGAAAGGAGCAATAATTGGGTTGAAAATTTTTTTGCCCTCTCCGTTCAAACTAATTTCTACACTTACGTATGTAAGCACATTCTTTCATACAATATTCAAATTATCCACACATAGACCTAACATTAAATTATTGAATGTTTGTCGAAACTCAATCGATTTTGCTAAGTAATTTATTTTTGTTTATGGCTTGACTTGTAGTTAAATATGGCAATTAAATCTGGAAAAAAAAAATGTTTGCTCAAAATAAAGCTAAAATTGAACCTAAACTTTCACATAGATTTTGATTTTGATTAGGACTGGCTTTTTGTTAATGGTTTTGACGACTTTATTAATTTTTCGTTAAAATCAGGAAAAGCTATTTTTTGTGAAAATAATGTTGAAAAAAATGTTCTTATATAGTAATAGTAATAGTAATCAAGACTAAAACGATTTTTGTTAATGATTTGGCATCTCTATTATTTAAGCATTAAAATCTGAAAACAGTATTTTTGGTAAAAGCTAATTTTGAAATTGTACCTATATTCATATTCGAAAATATATTTTTTAATATTCAAGGTTATAGTTCTTATTGACGGATAGACGGACTGAAAGACAGATGGACATGGACTATTCTTGTTATTCTGATCAAGAATATAACATTTTCTTCTGCCTGTTACGTATATTTGCAGAAAACCTTTTTTTAATAAATTTTCATTGTATAAAAAGTATACTTTTTCGTCAAAAATTGTACATTGTGTTATACTTAAAGTTCTCCACGGGGTTTCTATTTGCAGACATGAGACACACGCACACACACACATGCACTCGCACACACACACTGTCACTTGCACACAATATGCATGTCTGGCGCTTTGGCTCCGTAATGCAATTAGCTTTCAATGCATTTAGCCCCATTAAGTATGCAACACAAGGTTTATGTTTGTACTTTGCATACATATTGCAGCTCCCCCTCGGATCAACAGCCGCATGTTATCAGCTGTGTGTCGATGTGAGGCGCCTGCCTGCTTGCCACTTGCCACAACGGGGCACGGGTCAGACACAAGTAAGCATATGAGTATATGTGTGCCCAGAATATGATAATGGTATTTGGCTTGCGTTAATACTATTAAAAGCATATTACAACAGACTGAGACTAAATGTCAAGAGGTCGCGGGGAAGGACGTGCGAATGCAGCTGCGGCTCTGGAACTGCAGCCTTCATCAAACTAATGCGATTATATAGCTGCAATATGGATATTTTATGCTGCTTGCGGCAAACTGAGTTATGATTAGCCTTAAAAATAAACTCTATAAAGTAATCACGCTGTTGGCCTTGCGACAACGAGTATGTAAATATCTGCAGCTTGAAACGACTTTTGCATAAGGAGTCGAAACCAGAAATAAGCTTCGTTTTTAGAGAATTCATTTTAGCATATATACTCAGAAGAACCCTGTAAGATCTGGGATGCTCTTATATAACCAATCTCTGACCTCTTTCAGTCCGATTACGTTACGTGTTTTATTTAGGATTGATGTTAAATTTCCTTATAAAGGCAACTTTTTAAGCATCTTACATATTTGCTGTATACCACTTTCATTTTAAAAATATGTTAATTTTAAAACAGTATACCTCCAGGTCGAATTCCTTAAAAATCGAAGATTTTTGTGAGTTATTTTTTAGCATTCTTAAAAACGAGATAATAAATAAATATTCATTCTTATATATACCTCATTACACGACTCACCGATATTGTTAAAATATTTTAGGCTCTTACTAAGAAAAAAAACAACACCTTTTTCCTTTAAACTATATAACTGTATGCATTTGTCTGTTTGCAAAGCTTTGCAATCTGTTTGCAAAGGTTATCAATGATAGAGCCGGAGGGTTCTTAATTATATTGTATAGAATATGTATAGAATAGTGTATAGTATAAGTAAAATCAAAAACATTAAAATTGAGTAAGTCAGCTAAATACTTATGTTTTGAAAATGTCTTCTAATTTTTGTTTTTGATTTTATGAACCGTTAAATAGTTATAAGGTATCAGAAAAATCTGAAATCTGATATGAAAAAGGCCCATGCCATTCTCTCAAGTTTTTTTAGAGCTTGCCTAAAGGGTATTAAATAGCTATGAAAAATTTTCGTTCTTTTATTTATCTCACTACCCCAGAGAAGTAGCTACCACTGCAAATACAAAGTGAAGTGTATTTCTTTGTAAGTATATAAAGCACATCAAAAGTGTTTCCCTTTGGCGAACACGTCCGGCAAAGGGAAGAACGAGACAACAAACGTTGTTGTTGTGGTAATGAAATTAAAAAAGGAAAACAAAACGCAAATGAAAAGAACCAAAGGAAAGCAAAGAAATGCAACCGAAACGCAAATATGCACAATGCAACCTACCATTTTGGGGTCCGGCGTAGGCAATGATAATGGCCGTCAGCAGCAGGGAGCCGAGGACGATGCCGGCGACGAGGAGGGCGCGACGCTGCGAGCAGACAGCGACGCCGGTGCGCGTCTGACGGCCGCCGCTCGATTCGCCACCTGGAAAATGTAATTAAGGCGAGAGATAAGAGTGAGATACACGCGACTGAGGGGGCAGTATCCAAAGAGAAGTCATATTAAATTATGTAAATATTTGCACGACGAATGTTTGCCATGTGGCTGCGGAGTGGGTGGGAGTGGGATGCAGGATGCAGGATGCAGGGCAGGTTGCAGCTAGTTGGCTCGTTTACCTGATAGAAATGCACAATCATCTAAATCCGGATCATTTGTCATTTCGATGCGCTCGCGCCGCCAAATTTTCGAACCTTTTCGACCACCGCCAACGACCGAAATCTTAACGGGGCCAATATCTCTTGGTTTTCCGGCCAATACGTTAACTTAAATGCGTTGCTAAAACGCCGCGTCTTTCAGTTATATATATGTTTATTTATACTATATAAGCCACATGTACGAAGCCTCAGTAAATGCTGCTATTTTGTTAACAACAAAAGTTTTTACACACAGAGAAAAATCCTCTTATTTATATTCAAATCAAGTAGACGCGTTATCTAAAGTGTTATCAAAAATAGGAAGTTTCTTATCAGCAAACTTCTTAATTGAAAAACTTTAATTTTGTGTAAACATTTTCTTAAGACTTAAGACTCAAATACAGATCACAATCTAAAATTATTTTTAATTCCATTAAAAAAGGTTAAAGTACGAAAATTCTTGCGATGAGTATTTTTTATTTAACTAAAGACTTTTATTTGGTTTTATGCAACATAATAGGAAGTAAGAATGAAATGATTTTTTCTCTGAGTGTATATGTATTTTTTATTCTACACAGGAAACCTGTGCAGGTAGCGCAATAAATGCTGTTATTTTTGGCAAATAGTTAATACAAAAGAAATCAGAATTTTATATCAATCGCAATTGGTGGTCAATTTGAACCCTTTTCTATCCACCTGTCTCGCCTTTTTACCGCCACGTGCGCTTTATACATATTTTATACACTCGCCACATTTAAGCAGCCAACTCTGAATACGTTCGAACGGAAAAAGTGTACTTGTGCCGCAATAGGTAAATAAATTCGAAGAAACTCTCATCGACGCGACGAGTTGATAATCTGACAAATAATCGTAATTTATGCGCCCTCCCTCGAAAGAAGGAAATGCGAAAGAAGAAAACGGAAAATATGAGAGTCGGCTTTCCACCCGCTGTCGTTCGGTGTTTTTTTTTCCAATCTTTTATCTTCTTTTTTTTGGGCCAGGCGCCAAAAGCTGCCGCCCTTCCGGTCTCGTCACTGCTCCACGCAGCCGGCATCCCGTCTAGTCATACGCCCATTTGGACGTCTGGGCCCGGTGCGGGCCGGTCCAAGTCGACGTCGACGTCTGCGTCTGCAGTTTTGGATGTTGCTCGCAATTTCAATGTCGCATTGAATTAGTGAAAAGCGCTTTCAACGCCCAAAAATCAACCCCCAAAAAATTGTGAATACTTTGTCAGTCCGCTGTGTGTGTGTGTGCTTGAGGGTGCGTGTGTGTGTGAGTGTGTCTGTGTCTGCTTTTGAGCAACACTTGAAGTTCAAGTTAAGCATCCTTGGCGAATTTCATGCGGTTATGACTTGATCATAATAAAGCAAATTTGATATGCCTGATTTTTCTTTAATAAACCCGGAATATTTTACTTTTCCACTGAAAATCTTTAAATTGCCCTAATTCATTACCAATATTTCATAAATAAAATAATAAAATCTTACTTAAAAACCAAATTATCACTAAAAAATTATCCATCTCTAACATCTCGAACAAACTATGTTGTTGTATTTAACTGTATTTACAAACATTGAAAACAATTCACTGTTCACTTATTGCAAAAAAAAAAATTACTCATTTTGCACATTTCTCATAAATGCACGTAGCTGATAAGATTCCATGGCAAAATAAATTTTTTACTGCTACGATTTCGTAGTATTTAAAGTCTTCTATTTGATTAGATTCTACAGGTTGGGCTACCTAGTGCTAACTAGTAAAACTTTGGCGCAACAATACGCAGACTTAATATACATAAAGGGTTTCTGTAAGTTATTGGCTAAGTGAATACAACAACAAATTCGCATGGAAATAAATAAATAACATAAATAAACAAGTAAAATGCTATAATTATTGTGATAGTTTATTTGCTCAATAAAATACGCCTGTTACTCATAAATATGGTAACATTACACATGTTATCCTAGCACGCAAATGCCTCTTTTAACTCGTATATTTTTTACCACCTATTTTCCCACGTGTAATTTAATGCCCGTTTGTAATAATATCTCTAATGTGGCATATAAAAATAGCCTTGTTACCATTGTTTTGCCTTTAACCGCTTGACTGTTCAAGGTAATAACCGTGTAAATGATAATAATAATAAAAATAATAATTGTATTGTTTAGACGCCAACTGCATTTGTTTACATTTTCATACATGTCACTATCGAGAAGTTTTGTTGTTGCTCAAAGCGCACATTGGAAACAAAAACTTTCAAAGAAAGAGAGTGAGGGAGAGTGAGAACGCAAGCATAAGAACAAACGTGCGCCATCCACATGTCAACTGGAATGTACGCGAAGAGCAAACGCGTGAGAGCGTAACAAAAAGAGAGAGAGAGAAAGAGAGACAGTACGCTCGCATTGGAATCTGTGTTTTGAAAATGAAATGTCAAAATGCAAAGCTCAACAGCGCGCATTTCCTCACATGCGTCAATTGTGTGTGTGTGTGCGTGCGTGTGAGTCGGAGAGTATAAGTGAATTTCCTGCTTTGTCTTAGCTTTGATTATGCGGCGTTTCTTTTGCGAGAAACGAGCGCGCTTCTGAGTGCTTTCTGAATGCGCGCATATATATGTCAATAGTGCGCTTTCCAGTCCTATTCGCATTTTTTCTGCTTCTGCTTTTTTTCAGCTGGTCCCGTTTTACTCTTTTTTTTTTTTTTTGTTTGTTTCCCACTTGACTGAGTTGCGAGTGCATTTGCCTACAAAGCGGCGTCTGTTGTGGGCTCCAGAAATTAAAGGCTGACATTTGATAGGCTCCACAAAATACATATGTATGTACACATGCATATTCGTGTGTAGATATTCGTGTAGTTTTTGGCTTGTTGCTGGCTGCATGCGAAAGGTCAAAATAGCAACAATTAATCAATGCAAGTGACGCGTTCCATTAAAGGCAACGGTCAATTTATTTTTGTGGCCCAATTGACCTTTTACTTTGCGCACATGAAAATTATTATTTGCATTTACTTTACTTTGCCTTAGGCTTTTCACTCAAATTTCACGTGCCCGTAACTGTAAACGTAACGTTGCTAATTACCGAAAATTAACAAAATTAAAAGCCGACAGAAATTGATTCCTTTTCTCACTTGCTTTATTTAGCTTTCTTCTTTTCTTGACTTTACTTTTTTTCCTCTATTTTTTTTTTTGGCAATTTCTATGCTCTTTTCGTTATAGACACGCACAGTGGGCAGGGGGCAGTGGGCAAGGCAGCACGCGACTCATCTGTGTGTGTGATTGAGTGTGTTTGTATAGGGGTTCGAGGTGTTTTTTTTCTTTTGTCAACACGGATTTTCGCTTCTACGTTTTGTTCGCTCGACACGCGCTTTCTGATGCGTTTGACTGCGCGTACATTTTCCAACTGGATGCTGTTGTGGCCAGCCGTGGCGTCTCCGGCTGTGAAAAGTGCTTTTGCAGCACAACCCCCCTCTTCACAATTTCATTCGTAAGCCCCTCACACACACACAACTGTCGAGCGCATGTCTAAACGCTCTCGCGCTTTCTCTCTTTCTCTCTCTCTTTTATTGACTCTCTTGCCAATTTTTTGAGCGCGCTCACCTGCGAAAATGAAAATGAAATTTCTGTGCGCCCTTTTGCCGGTGGCTCCCCTCGTCCCCCTTTGGCTGCGTTTGCCTGCTGTGAAATAAATAGTGGGGAGTGTTTTTGGTGTTGCCAGGCACATCGAAATCAAAAGCGAGCAGGCATGCTGCAACCCTTAAGCACCCCAATCCCCTCCCAATACACAGCAGCGTGTAATTCTCCCCAACATGCAGTCAGTTTTTCTTGTTGTTATCATGTGTTAGTCAAAGGTTCAATCTAGCCGCTGGTTGATTAAGGGATGTATTTGCTGCCCTCAGTTATCGTTGCTATGACGCGCATTCCGCTCGAGATTTACGAGCTCACGTATTACCCGTATTCCTGCTTTGATGCTGCCTTTTTATTGCCTACTTTGAGGCGCCTTTGGCAAGCACAACGCTCTCATTTGGCTCTAATGGCACTGCAATTGCCAGCGGCAGCAAATCATTTACAAAAATTGGACCACAAGCCAAATGCATCGAATATGTGTGACTTGGGTTTGTGTGAATAACGATATTCTACTTCATTTAATTGACAAAATGTTTCGTACATTAAGTTGATTTATTTATTTATAAAATTGAACTCAAGGTTGTTTCAAAGCAGCTATGACAGAATATATGCTACATTCAAAACCAACAAGTAAATTGTAAAATCGCCCAAAACGGGCGTATTATTTGAAAAAAAAAAAACAAAAACTTCTTTAACAAATTTTTTTTTTGATATTATTCATATTATCCATCCGATAAATGAAAATATCCTCTTGATAAATAAATGTATCATCTTGATAAATAAAACTTTCCTCCAGATGAAATTATATTCCACTGCAAATTGAAAATTTGCGACTATTAATGTTTCGAACGAGTCTTCGGCCCCTTTTTTGGAGTGTTCTAATTTGATTGCCAACCGCAAACCAAATGTACCGCACTTGTCTGTACTTGCTTATTTGCAATACAATTTTCTTTTTGTTTTTGTTATTTCCCTTTTCTTTTGCGGCTAGCTTGAAAAAGTTAAGCGTAAACAAAGTGTAAAAAGTTTACAACGGATTGATGAAAAGGCAAAAGTTTTTGGGCGCAGCGCCAGGTCACGAAAACTTATTTGACATGAACACGAGATGGGTTTGGGTGTCTTTTGACGTGTCCCGACCCAAATAGCGGGCTTAACTCAATGAAATCTTTGTCACGTTGCGAGCACACACTGTTTAGATCGGGAAATGTAATTGGGAGAACAGGGTATTGAAACGACAGTCTAACCGCGCAATTACTGGCCGCAAAGCAACGTTTGCGAATTGTCAACGCGGCAGTTTTTCCCATCGACATTAAGCCCTTATTGCGTACATTTCAATTACTACACTTGGAGAAAAACAATAACATAAATTTAAGTGCAAGTGGAACAGAATTTTTAATTTTAATATTTAAAATCAATTACTTGACTTAAAAGTGGGTCGTTAATATTGAACAATTTTTAAATTACGTACATAATCAGTTCAAAAATTTCATATTTAAAATAAACAGTATTTCAGAAATTATGTGTTAAAAAAATTTCTTGATTTAAAAATTATAATCTGATATGAGTGGATTTTTAGAACGCATGAACTTGATTCAAGTACTTGATGTTTTCTCGGAGTATATTTAAGTTTTTAATAAATGAAAATAAAATTGAATACTTGAAAACTTTTTCTAGCAAGCGGTTTTTGGTTAGTTTAGTTAAACAAAATCGCAAATTGTTGCCTGTTTTAATATATTCAGCTGCATTTTAATTTGGAAGTGAAATTTGCATAAAAGGTTGTTCAGTAAAAAAGTTATTTGAGCAAAAAAAAAATTTTCAAACGAACATTCATCAATTTATTCTTTTTTCCAAGTTGAAAACTTTTCTATTTTAGTTTAGTCTAACAAAATCTGAAATTGTAGCCTGTTTCAATATAAATTACTGCCCTTAATTTTTTAGAATTTTTCTCTGAGTGCACGAATTTATCTTTTCAGTTGTAATGGCAACGCAGTCCCTGCCTCCCATTGTTCGGAATGTTATTTAACGCATTTGCGTGGGTGTCGCCGACAGCGTGTCCAGCATTGAGTATTTGCTGTCGCATGCAAATTTACAGCCCGCAAACCGAAGCGAACTTGTGAAGAGCACACAGACGTACTGAATGCCATGTGTGTGTGAGTGTGTGTGAGTGCCCACTTCAAGGGCTTTGGCTCTCGTCGTACATGGCCACAAGTGTCTGTAATGGAGAGTGGGGTGCGATATCGAAATGTGGTGGTTAAATAATCGCTGTTTATGAAACAATCAATAAATTTAAGCTGCTGCTGCGGCGGCTGTTACTGCGTCATGTGGCAGCTACTGCTGCTGTTTAGCTGCCCCAAGCGTTGAAAACTTGCAAACTTTGCTTGCCAATGCGACGAAGGGGCTGAAAAGGAGAGTGGGGGGGGGGGAGAGAGAGCGAGGGGTGCTTGCTTATGCCATAGTCTTGAAACTCGTAATTGCTCGATTAAGTGCTTCTTAATCTCAGTACTTCATTACGACTAAATGAACGATAAGAGTACAAGAAACAAAACAACAACAACGGTGGTAATAGATTTAACTAACTTTCACATAATATTCAATGATTCTGTCGATTGATGGGCTGAATATGTTATTTATTTTAACTAAATTGAGTATTGAATTGGTGGAATAAATTTAAAACAAAAACAGATATTTATAAATTTGTATATTTCATATTATGCCTAATAAGCACAACTTAGTCTTATATTTATCTTACATGACAACTATGCTTACGGTTAGCTGAACAGATGTAAAAATTATGCAGTTAATGTTAAGCATTAGCATAAGCTACAGTAACATTACATTACATTAACATAAGCTACCGTTAGCGAGTAACTGATAATGTAACGATGTACTGAATATGTTATGTGCCTTGGCTTCACTATTGAGTTAAGTAATGGAAACGTACTCACATATATTCTATGTTATATGCTATATTAGAAGAAAAAAATACATATATGTATTTTACTTAACATATGTTAAAATAAGCCTGTTAATTGCATTAACCTACATTATGCTCAGCTAGTAACAGATAATATGATATGAATTATTGTATCTAAACCAAACTAAAGCATAGGAAAAATTTTCTGTATCTTACAGAAAATTAAAGCTATAATATATACTGATATATGTAAAATACTAGGAGACGTATACCAAAAAACATAGATATAAATATATGCAAAAAAGTTATTCATATCTAACCGTTAAAATAAGATAACATTCGTTTAAAATATTATATCCCTTAGCTACATGTAAGGTCGAGCAATAGAAAATTGAAGAAACCATAAAAAAATGTTAAGTAAATGTTAATGTTAATGAAAGCACGCCACTGAAGCATAAATTATATCGCCATAAGAATATGATCTTATAAGCAAATAAATGCAACTCCAAGTTCTTGAAAAAAATCTGTACTTAAGATTACTTAAAAGAGTCAAGTTAAACGAATTTGTATTTGAGCATATATCTAAAACTTAAACTTAAAAATATAATTTCAACCAATAAAAGAAACTGATAATTTATGACAATATCCACAGCATTTTGACTAATTTTCTTTAGGACATACTAATCCATTAAAATTGATTTTTCTATTTAAAGGAATATGTTTCAACGTTTAAGAAAGACCCTTTTGATAAATGAATCTCAACTTTGACTGCTCGAAAGCAATTTGCCGCATGAATAAACCAAAATTTAATTTGTGCTTTGCTGCCTTAAAGAACCGCCAAGTACAGTGTGCACTTATGCACTCAATTCTGTGAAATGTTCAATGATTTAATTAATTGGCAGCCCGTGTTGAAGGAGCACTCAATGGTCTCCATTGCCGGCATAGGAGTCCTCCAGGCTCAAGTGCTGGGAACTTGTGGGCGGTGCATGCAACAAATGCATTCTATGGCCTGAAAGAAACCAGTCAAAGCCCGAACATAACTGCCAACTAATTGAGCGGCAATTGCATGAGAAAAAGGTATAACGGCAAGAATGCCCGACTGGAAGATGCCCTGTACCAGCTCACGCTGCTGTAGTATACATTCAAACTGGCAATGGGATCAGTTAAAATATTTATTCAAAAATTATATTTAATTGAATGAAAATACCAAAGCATTATTTCGTAATGGGAACAAATTTATTCATGTTTTTTGTATACTTTACAAGAACCTATATACCAAAAGTCTCCAGCTAGTATAGGCGTACTTCTGTAGAAGGAGAAGGAGATCAGAAAGAAGGACTTAAATATTGCTGCTGTACAAGAATTGTTGTTGCTGTTGCCTGTTGCACAAGTTTCCACACAACCAGACTACCCTCTTTTATAAGTGTTCAATGCTTGCAGGGTATTCAAAAGACCAAGAATAGCTGGAATGCTTTCAAGTGCTGCGAAAAGTGTGCTAGACCGCAACCGAGTTGCCTACGCCTACGTCCCCGCCCCGCCCCCGCCTCCGTCTCCGGTGGCTGTCATTGTTGTTTCCTGACAGACTGACAGACAGACGTTCAGAGTTGCTTTCACATTTTCCATTTCCATTTAATTACGGGGGCCGCCTTAGTGGGCAACTGCCTTGGGGGCGCCCAAGCTGTGCGCTTTGTCGTTGCATTTAATTGTGTGCACGTATGTGTGTGTGTGTGTGTGTGCAATTCGCCTGCGCCATTTTGCAACAATTATTTGTTGCAGTGGCACCAAGCCGGCGCATCGCTTTGCCATTTGCATCGCCTTCCGTTGACTTCCTGCTCGCAATGCTTCAAGTGGCCTGACCCAAAAACACATTTCATCCATTTGTGTATGTCTTTACTTTCACTCGCACACCCACACACACTGGCACACACTCTTTTTAGCTGCCGCTGCTCGCATTGTTTCTGTTAGCCCCATTTTTATACCCTGCACCAATTAAACATTGCAGCTGTGCAACAGGCCACAGCAAGAAGCATAGCCGAACTATAAAGTATATATATTCTTGGTCAGCTCTCAGTCAGTCTGTCTATCCGTCCGTCCGGGCTCAAAGCTTTTAAAAAAAATAACGTAGACTTCAAATTTAACACATAAATTCTTGATTTCCATACTCCGACCATGGTTATTTTTGAATTATCAACAACTTATCCAATTTCCCTTAACTCGATATGTTTATATCGATCTAGCTTTCTGTCAAAATCATGCCAAAAAGTTCTAAAAATTTCGACATGTGAAGTTTCCAAGTTCATAGAAAGTGTTCCTCTAGACTCTAAACTGCCAATACTTTGCCAAATTAAAGCCGTTTTAAAAGCTATTAAGTATTTTGTTCTTGATTTTTCATTTAGATTAATGTTGCATCCAAAGTATGATTTTTAAAATAATAATTTTTGTTAACTTTTTTTTTTGCATTTTGGAACTTTTTTTTTCAAAATTTAGATCTCTAATTTCATGTGTTTAATTTTTTAAATTGTTTCTACTGCGCTTCGAATTTTTTGTATTATAAAATGTTTTGTATTATAAAACTAATATTATAAAGTTAATTTCTAAATACAGTTTTTAAACATTTTTGTGCTGTCTACAGGGTATTCCCTAGTAAGGCACTCTTGACTGTAACACTCTTGTTTTCTGCTATTTTTGTTCTTCTTTACCGGGATGCGCAGGACTTCTTTATTTAAGTCAAGTTGCCTCGAGTGTGTGTGCGTGTGTGTGTGTGTGTGTGAGCCCATTCAAAATGCAATCAACGCATCCTGCAATTATCAACGTCAGCAGCAGCAGCGGCCGGCGCGACGTCATCGACAGCAACAGCAACGACAGCTGCCACATCGGCTGAGATGTTGCCTGCCACAATCCGCGTTACTTGAAAGGTAAACATTCGTGCAGCCTGTGGCAGCCATTTGAGTGGGCGCACGCAGAGTGCTTACTCCAGTTTATGCATCCTTAATTGCAACGCTGACAAGCAGCACACGTCCTGCTCCCGTGACACTGATTTTCCACGCGGGTGTTGGGGGCAGGTGGCGCAAGGGGGCGTGGGGAGGCAACCACAGCAAACCATTTGCCTTGTGGCACACTTTATGCGTTGCCTTGACGCAACGGCTCACGACGTGTCCAAGAGCCAACGATGTTGCACAGATAACACAAATTGGCTCACAGGGCTCTTATCATTCCGACTCGACCAGTTCCTTGGCTGATCGACTGAGAAGGCTTTGGCCATGTTCGGGATATTCTACATTCCAGCTTGCGCTCAGTTCGACTTTATAACAATTAATTAAGTATTTTGCTTTCTTGAACTAAATATTTTAAACCCGGAATTTCTCACAAGTAGGCCAAACATACTACATAAATGAAATAACTGCATTGATTTTGATGCGAAATAACTTAATTCGAATCTGAAAAAACCTTATTTAATTGTATTTAAGTATTCCCATTAAAACTTAACAAGGCACGAAAGTCCAGCCTTTCTAAAAAGGCAGCACACAATACTTCGAGTAAGCCAGCCGGCTGCACAGGACCTTGCTCCACGGCATACCTTCAAGGACACTTTACAGGAACTAATAAGCCAAAAAGCCGCTGGGTGCTTGCGTCTAGAGTTGAGCGCGTGTCGTGTTTTCTTTGGTGGAAAAAACACGCACGAGCTGACACGGCGTGGAAATATAGGAACATAAAGAAAACTTATTATTAAAATTATTAAAAAATTGGTTAAATAATTATACCAATCATTTATTTTATTCTGAATTTATCTGTATGCAAACGTTGCTAAGAATTACACAACGTATGTTAGATATTTGTTAAATAAGATATATTATTTTTTATTTAAATATATATTTCTGTCGTGTTGGTAATATTTCCTTGCAAATATTCGACACGCGCCCATCTCTACTCTTAACCTTGGCCAGGCAGCCTAACTAACCTAACCCAACCCTCAAACGCGTTCCAGGCTGTGACCTCACCCAACACCTCTTAAAGCCATTTTCCCATTTGCTTGACCTGACTTCAAGTAATTCCCTAAACTGCATTTAGCAGCCAGAATTTATTTATTTTTAAATTATTGCCAAGAAGCTAGCCTAACGCTTGGGCGTGTTTAATCTCAAATTTCATGGACATTTTAAATGATTCATAAGCATTTTTTATACATCGTTTATATTTTAGCACAAGTTGATTCACTACATAATGTAAAATTAATATCCCCTCGGGCTCCAGTATCTAATACCAACTTCAAACACACACACAGATATCCACACGTACATGAATAAATACAAGTGTGCATTTCAGATGGGAGAAGAAACAAAAAAACTAAGAATTGAAAATGTCTGTAATCTGAGCCAACTGAAGGCGTGCCTGGCTGTAAATGCCCGTCTGTCCTTTGTCTCCAACTGAATGCCCCATGGTGGGGCGCAGCCGGGCGAAGGGGCACCTTTGAAGCAGCAACATGCTGCAAATGCCGCCAAGTCGCCACAGGCAAAAGGAAAATACAAAAATGAAATATGAGAGAATTGCGGCTATATTATAAAATGCACAAAAAATGGGGAAATAAAGGAAAAGAAAAAAGCAGGAAATAAAAGAAAATATAGCTTAAAGATGCTGAATATTAAATACCCTAAACGGTATATAGAAAATGTGTAATATATTGTTGTACTCATTTATTTATTATTAATTATAATTATTAATTACTGTTAATGAATTGTTGATGAATTGTTCATTGTTTAAATATTTGGAGCATACCAAAGCTCTTATTACAAAAGTTAGCTCCTATATCAGCAATATAGTAGTCTAATATTGCAATGATTTTGTTTGTATATTAAGAGTGTAAAGCAGTTCGTTAAGGCTTTTTTGTTCAAGTTATCTTGTAAAATAAAATTGAATTTCGTACAAAAACTACATTTTTACCAGATTGTTCCCATGGGAACTATATGATATAGTTGTTTGATATAAAAAATAAATGTTTTTCTTAAATGCTAGAAGCACAGTTAAGCTCGTATAATACTGAGATGCCTCCTTCTAACCGGTGCAGATGTCGTGTCAAATTTAAAATACCCAACGCGACGAGAATCTGTCTCAACGGGCGAAGGAAACGTCGCAGAGACGGAGACGTTGCTGACATTCATTATATTTACTTGCGGCTAGGCGCAGCTTCTGGTTGTGGCCTGGCCAACGGGGCGTATGAGCATATGACTAACGGTTTCCTGCAGGATACAAAATTAACGCCACTGCTCAGACAGTCAGCCCTGCACATTTTTGAAGGCTTTTGTTTTGCATTTGGCGTAATTAAGAAAACAACCTGTGCGGGGGGACAGAGGGGGAGCCGGAATTGGCAACCGGCGGTGGCAACAGGCGCGACTTAAATTGCGTGAAGCGTCAACAAGAATTATGCACAAGTGCAATTATGCACTTTACGCTGTGCAACAACACCTAGCGGGAGTTCTTTGATCACGTTGAAGGGGGCTCCACATTACCACAGGTGCGGGGCAGGGGGAGGGGAGAGGGGACGGGGCCTTGTCACTCACCAAAGGTAACGCCATTCGTTTGCTTCTCCTTATCCTTCTCCTTATCGCTCTTTTCGCCGCCCAGCGGCTCCAGCTCGATGCCATCTGTGGTGGCCACTTTGTAGTCCCGTTTCGACATGTTGCCACAACAGAAGCCACAACATAACATCTGACCAAATTTATAGGCCTGTGGTTTAAGCGGCGCCGTCTTGGATGCTTTCACTGGGCAGGTGGGGCAATGGAAGGGTAATCAACTCCAATCACAGCACAACGGCTCGCTGTGCTGCCTCCTCGTGGTGTCCTTCAGAGATATGTGTGCGTATAAGATAAATACAAGTCGAGTGTATAAGATTCTAAGTCGGTGAGCAGAGTTCTAGATTGTTGTGGTTTCTTTGTTTTTGTCGTTTTTCATTTGTTTCTTTGTATAAATTGGTCCAGTTACAGATGTGAGACAATATGTTTTGTTCTTAAACGTAGAAACTGAAAGCAGAGAAAGAGAGAGAGAGAAAGAGAGAGTGAGTGTGTGGGTGAACATAGTATCTATACTGATATATGTAATTCACCTAGCCAGCAAACAAGAATACGTTTTTAAGATCTGTTTTACAGCTTCATCAATTAGAAAACAAACATTTCTATATTTCATTTTTATTTTTATACTCGTTAAGAAAGTGCAAATTATTGGGTGTGTGCAATGTTCATCTTACTGTCCGTATGAACGCAATTTTTGCCGCCGCTATTGAAGCTAGGTACTTGAAACTTGGAATATATACTCGTATATACCCGCATCAGACAAAGTATTAAGATTTTTATGCCACGCCCACTGAGAGACTGGCAAATCGATAACATGACGATCGCCAATCGATAAAAGCTGAATAATTCCCACAATATTAAAGTTAGAGTCGCCAAATTTAATACGTAGATTGTGAGCAATTCTAAATTTCAAAAAAAATTTTTTTTCGAAAAAATCACAACAATTTTTTTTTTATATTGCATATATGTTAAATGTAGATTCAATCTAGGGGACAAACCATGGCCAAAATGCCAACAAACATGAAAATCGGTTCAGTTTTGACCAAGTTATGACAGTTTGAAATATGGGAGCTGGGGATCCATGAACCTTACTTGTCAAAATTGTTGTACATTTTTAAATGATTTTTGACAAAAAATGTGACCCCCTCAGAATCGGTTTTAATGTTCTTTTTTATACTAATTGAGACAACCACAATCGAATAAAAATATAAATTTACAATTCAAAATTTTGAAAAAAAAATTTTTTCCGAAATCGTCAAGGGGGGAGTACATGCTTTTTTTGACAAAAAAAATTCAAAAAATGTATGTTCAAAAATGCAAATATTTTAAATGCAGATTCAATCAAACCATTAACAAAATGTCATCGAACATGAAAATCGGTTCAGTTTTGACCAAGTTATGCGCGTTTGAAATATGGAAGCTAAGGATTCCATATTTTTCCAAAATAATAATAATAACTTCTGTATACTGTGAACGAGTATTACGCAGTCGGCTACGTTGGACTGCAACGCTCTTACTTGTGAAAGTCTGTTGCAGACAATAAGTATAGTACTTAGCCTTTCGTCGTTTTCTTAAAATATATTAATAGTAAAAATTCAATATATTTAAAATTATTCATTCAATATGTTTTGCGCTATTCAAAAAGGTAAAGACTAAAAGCAACAAATCACGTTTAGCATTTTTTGCAGCCAGATTGCATATTGCAACCGACTGTTGCATCAACGTGAATAATGTATAAGTTTTGTGCATGTATTTTGCAAATGTTCCAGACTGCAACTTTTTAGACGAAGGCACAAAGGGTCTGCACCCGCTGTTGGCGACACTTTTCGCCGGCAACGACATTGTTGGGGGCAAACAAAACGAACTTTAATAAGAGCACTCACCGCTCTCGGGCAAACTCCCGCCTGCATTTGTGGACCAGCACTTATAGCTTGTCTTAGTTGTGGAACACTTCGCAGTGCTTTGTGTGGCAACAAAAAGCCGAGAAGTCGGGCGCAAAAAAAAAAAAAGAGCAGCCAGCGTTGGCAACAATGACAGTCAATAGCCTTGGGGCAGGTGGGGGAGTGCCCCGACACAAATGCACAAATGGATAGCCCGACAATAATTGCGAACTGAAGTCACAAAGCGGCCAACGGGGCGCATACGTAATGCAAAATATATATCGAAGAGGTGCCCGCACAGTTCAATGCACGCCCCGTTAAATGGAGCAGGACTCGAAGTAGGAGCCGGAGGCGTGGCCAAAGACGCAGTCGGTTAGATGGCTGGAAATGTAGTCGAGCGACGAGGAGTGGAGTGGAGTGGAGTACTCGACTACCCGGCACTCGGCACAAAAGTCGATGCGAGGCAATTGTTTGGACTGTTTGTTAAAACGCAGCGTTATAAAGCACTTGGTTACAGAACCATTTCGCCATTGCACCGTCAACAGGGCCAGCCCCGGAATATGGCAAGCCAAAGTACACAAAAAGCCAAAAAAACAAAAGGCCACAGTACAAATGAATTCTGCAAACAACACGATAAAACAAAAGCCGAAAAATACAAGCCGACGCTCATGTGCACTAGCCAACATATTATCAAAGCCTTGATAAGTAGAATGCATCAAGACTTGCGAGCAAACCTTTTTGTAGGGAAATGGATATTTATATAAAGTATAGACATAGTAGGCGAATTTGTTTTAACACGATATGAACACGAACTGGAGGCAGCAAAAATCAGCAGCACGACAGACACTTTTTTTATATACCTATGTATTACCTACATACATATATATATTTTCTGTAAATAATTTGTCCTTTTTTTATATTTATTCCTCTTTATCTTTATCCCTCTTTAGATAATCTATAATAATATAATAATAATATTAATAACATTTTATAATTTCTTAAACAAATAATAAGGCATGAAGTTTGGCGGTTAATAAATAACTATAAAAATTTTATTTGAATTTATCAAAAATTATAAAATATATATTTTTAATTTCAAATGTCTTAGAAGCATACATTTAATAATAATAGTTAAATAAAAATAATAGATCATATAGTCTGATGGTTAATATATAAATAACTATAAAAATTTGATTTGAATTTATCCAAAAAGTATTAAGTCGAGCTTGTTCGCCCAACTCCAAATAGGGACTAAGGCTAAGCCATAAGCTCATATCGTATGACATATACATATACATTTAAATGTACATATTTCAGCTATAAGCTAGCCTTAACTCTAACACTAGTGCAGAGCGTGTATCAAAATCCTAACGCCCCTTGTTGCTGGCCATTTGAACCGTACGGTTAGCGCATGTTTGCTTTGGCCTGGCCGTAAAGTGGCCAGAATTAATGGCAAAATGGCGTCAGCTTGTTGTTTTTGTTGTGTGTTGTTTTGCTTTGTTTTTTGCTTGTTGCGTCCGTTGCATACAAAAAAGTTTGTGGCATTGAAGGCCGGCCCGGGCCCAAGAGACAATGCAACCGAAAATAGCCAGAGGTGCATACACACGGATGTGTGTGTGTGTGTGTGTGTGTGTGTGTGTGTGTGTGTGTGTGTGTGTGTGTGTGTGGTCTATGCGACACGTGCACAAATTGTGCCCCACAGTGTCATTCGTTATGTTACTTCCGGTCTGCCGCGACAGGATAAAATAACAGTTAGCATCAAAAACTAGCTTAGATTGGCTTCTAGATACCCTGTAGTTGAAACAAATTAACTAATTATAATGTAAATGGAGCGGAAGCACACAAAGTACCATAAATAACTGTATAATAAATAAATCAATGTAATAAATTTTAATTGTCAGATTTGCCTTTAAACGACACGCAAAACGTTGACGAATGCGACACAAAGAAGAATAGGAAATTTAACTGCTTTTAATAATGAGCTAAAGAAACAGAGCGAGATGAAAGAGCGAAAGGGTGACAGAGGGGGAGAGAGTGAAAAGGTAAAGTCCTTCAGCAAGTATGAATATATACACTCAGAGAAAAGCTGCCTTTTTGATAGAATTTCTATTGTTATGTTCTTAAGACTTCCAGAATATTTTTTTCAAATTTTATCTTCAACAAAGTAATTATTGATTCATAATCGAATGTTTATGTTGCATAAGTAGAAACCAAATTCTTGAATAAATTAAAATACAATGATTATAATTATAATTAATTAATCATAATTAAAAGAAATTTCGTTGCTACGTTATTTCAATTAAAAACGGTATGTGAAAAAATCTTGAATAAGAAATTTCGCTTTCAAGTTAAAAAATAGAAACAATTGGGCCTAATTGAAATAAAAAATTGCATGGTTTCTTATAAATTCCTGTTTTTTTCGCTTAGTGTATACACATTTTACAGGTCACGTAAAGTGCGCAACAGCTATTTGCATATGTTGTTTTCTCAGACCACATTTTTGAAACAGCTAAAACGTGTTTATTTTCGCCAGGATTAAATCAGCTTTTCGTTTGCTGTAAATATGCGTTTAGCTCCTCGCGGGGACTTTTTTTAATTAAGTGGCCTTTTTTTTGCCTGTAAAGTAGGCACATCAGGTGCAGTTTTAAAGCTTTGTTCCGGAAAAGCTTCAAAGCCACACAGCACACACGCTCGCCCAGAACATTTGAAGGCCAACTGGGGAAATGCAGTTTTCCAAAGCGAAGGCCAATCGACACAATTCGATGACTGGCAATCAGAGTAGTCCTCAGAGTGCTATTTGGGAATAAATCCCTTAACCCTGTTGTGTGTGCTCTCAGTGCCGTTAGGGGAAGAGTTGGGGAGGGGGAAGGTGTGTGTGTGTGTGTGTGTGTGGGCAACGAGTGACCTCGAGTTGGGCTGTAACTACGCACCTGGTGGGTGGGTTACTTTTTTAGCAGGTGTCACGTTTTATTTTTAGCCAGCTTTAGCTAAAGGTACTCAATGAAGGGGGTGTGGGGCAGGGGGAAAATTCTGTTTGATATGCATGTTTATGAGCATGGAGAGGCCTAACAAACGTGCACACATGTTTAAATATTAATGCCAACAATCGTCATAAATTATTAAAGGACACTCACGCGCACACACACACACACACACACACACATAGTACCTACATAAAGCTGCGGTTAACAGTTAGAATGGCGCTCTCGACTGTTTTGTTTCTGTCTGGGCCATGTCAATTAACTTGTTCCCGTTTCAGAGCCAACATGATAAACACATTTGTCAATGCCAGGGGCAGCTGACAAACAAAACCAGAAAGCTAAGTCCTGAATATGTGTGCAAGACATCAACTGACAACAATAAACAACTTGGCGAGCGGCCGTGGGGTGGTAACGACTGCGACATACTCTCTTTGCTGTATATAAAAGTTAAAAAGCTGATGGGCAGGCTTCTTGATTAAAGGCCTGTTGAAAGAATATATTTTTAAGTCTTTAGAATTTCAAAATTTGGTGTTTCCATGTTTCAAAAATTGTCGATCCGTAAACTTTAACACTTATCTGACGTAACTGTACCTGACCACACATAATTTTTTCAAAATTTTATAATATGGACCTCTTTATTTTCATAAACAGGGTATAAAAACAAACACATGTCTAAGCAAATAAACCTCTTACCGTATCCAAATTGAATGCGCAGCAAAAATCCTTCGTTTGCATATGTACATATAATATTTATTTGATTTTATTTGGTTACAGTTTTGGGCGCCAAGTTGAAACGATGCACAAAACATATAATATTGGATATGCTTGGGAAGCTGTAGACTATGTATGTATTTGCTTTGTGATATATTTTCTTTGTTTAAATAAACTTAGCACAGGGCAACGGAAAACCCAAAACCGCCGGCGAAAACAGGAAACACAATTTTCTGTTCCTCCTCGAGTTTAGAGTAAAGAAACCTAAACAAGTTTGCGACGACTGTTTTAATATATGTTTTATTTATTTTCTATGCACAAACGCGAACAAAATGCGACTAGTTAGCACGAAGGATAAACTCGTTCTGCTCGCAAAGTCGAGCAACGACGGGCAGCTGACCAAAGCGGAGAGTGCTTTTTTCATTTTACGCTCGCGAAAGCTGCGCAAGAAACTTTTTCTATTATCCTGTGTCAGAATTTGTGCAGTGAAATTCCAAGGGAAACTGCGAGGGAGTGGGGGAAAAGCGAGAGAGATCCAGAAACTGAGAGCAAGAGCCTGCAGTGTGGGCTGGCTGTTCCTAAACCAAACCACCACCCAACGCACACACACACACCCCAAAACATCATCTGCTGAAACGCATATCAACAATAATTTTGTTTTGTTCCGGCCGGAGTGTGTGTGTGTGTGTGTGCTAAAATATAACGCTCTATGCTAGATAAACAAAATAATAGGGGTGTGTGTAGAAATCTTAGGGTGTTGGATGCTGCAATATGCGCTACTCTAAGAGCTCTTGGCATTTCAGCAGCAGCTTGACACAAATGTAACTTTCAAATGTACCAAAACTTACAATATATTACAGCCACAAGTTATATTTGCTAAGACAAAGAATTGCTTTTCTTAGTTTTATTCATAAACTTAAAGCTATGTGGAATTTCGTTAGTATGTATAAATATTAAGAGCTTGAACTTTAACCAAACATAAACTTAACTATAGTTAAATAGATTTTTCCTTGTTTGAAAGCCTGTGGCTTTATTTGGAACGCAAATCAATCATTTCATTGCCTTCCATTTCCTGATTTTTCGGCGTATCATCCGGATCCAACAGATCGCCATCAAAGCTGTAATTATTTACAAATAAGTTTAAAATTAAATTGTAATCAAATGTTGTATGCTTACAATAATTTAAGATCTTTAACATCGCATTCCATTTCTTCAGCGCATTTAATGTAAAGTATTTTAAAAGATTCCGTTTTTTTTATTGGAATTATTAAAGGTTGTTTCCATTTATCTCCCTGTATTTTTAGTTGAAACTTCTTTGGTTTCAACAAGAGATTATCATCTGGCTTGGCATCTGTCGTAACTTTATTTGATTTCATAGCGCCGCCACCTGATTATAATTTAGTTATTAAATAAAAGTTGTCAATGTAAATATAATTATACTACGCACTCAAAATGTGATAGACCTTTAGGCCCACGCTTTCCGGTGACTCGGTTGCGCTTATAAAATGATCATCCTTGTTTATCACAATATCCTCTTGGGGCACTCCGTTGCGTTTCGCAACTTCCTTGAACATGTGCGAAAACTTTTGGTGTTGCCTTAACTTATAGGATTGAATTTCACCAAGCCTGCAAGGTTGAGAGTGTTATGAGTTCTATGTCAGTATAGTATTTATATAGCTATATACCAATTTAGGTTGATGTCAATAATGGGGTTGTCATCATCGAAGTTATATGCTGCTGAAGCTGACTCTGCTGCCGGGGCGGCCGACGAAAACTCACTCTCGTCATCCGAGTCCAGGTTGATCTATATTTTAAAGGGATCTTTTGTTAATAATTTTTAATTTTACAGCATGCTCATCTTCCTGGCTACTTACAAATCCCTCCACGCGCGGCACCACAGCTGAAACCAAATCGACGGCATCTACGAAGGGTGCACGGGCTGCCAGCTCGGCCAATTGCCGGCGATTTGATGAACGTGTGCGCCGAGCAATTGGCAATTTTTCCAATTTCTTGGCTCTAGCTTTATCTTGCTTTTGCTCCATTTCGTAGATCAATTGCGAGACAGGTGACAGAGATCGTGTGGTTGGCGCCAGCGCCGCTGCTGAGGATGTGGCTCCATCATCCAGCACATTATAATGGAGCTCTTCATCATCTTTCTGCTTTCTTTGAGACTTCGGTTGTTTGCCTTTGGCGACTTTTGCAGGTTTCTTGACGGCATGACTGCTTTTGATGAAATCGTAGTCTGTTTGACTTGATTCCTGATCCGGTATAAATTGCTTCTGAGGTACAGCTTCAGGATGAATCACACAGCTGAGTTTAAAAACTTGCATGTTTTATATTATTAAAGGCTTGCCCACTTACCGTTTATTCGTTGCACTGGGAGATTAAAAATATCACAGTCATCGTCGGACATGGTTTATTTTTACTAAGGCAGCCAAAATGGGTTTCTAAACTAATCTCGGATTTAAATCCTTTAATTTGGCCTGGCTTATTGAAAAAGTTCGGAAAACTGCAGCAAATTACAAATACCGCCAAAATAAAAACTAAGCGTCGCTACATAAACCCATTGACATCTAATCTATCGACTATCGGCATAGACTATCGATAGTTTAACAGCTGACATTAAAACAGTGCTTACCCACTATATAATATATAATGCAATAAAGAAACGCGGGATTTTTAAATGTTTTGAATTTTACAGAAAATGAGTTTCATAGATATTCAAATTATAATTTAATTTACAACTATGAGTTTCTTTTTACATTTCTTATTTTTTATTTAGTTTCACAGCTTATTAATTTTTAAAAACTTCAACGTCATCGTTATTTTTGTATGGTATAGCTGGATCCAAACCAAAATTCATTTTCATAATATCACAGAACACAGACAGAAATATGAAGGCATCCACAAAATGACTGATTGTGAATAGTATTGAACGATACTGCAATTTGGCAATGCTGACAAGAGATTGAATAACTAGTAAAACGCCTGCAGCCACCTGCACATAAAAAAAGAGAGGTTCATATTTTTATACATTTTTATTTGCTAGAAATCTTACAAAATATCATTCATGGTGTTTTACAAATTTTGCGCAATACTTTCAACTTAAATGTTAAGCTATATCTAGGGTACTTTAGCGTTCTGATCGATGAGTCTAAGTGGTTGTGATGAATATTCGATGCCAAAACCGGAAATAATTACATTCACCACAGATATTACAAAGATGACCACCAATATGATATCGTTCAATATTATTGCCGCCGTCTGGTCTTTCTGTTTGTTAATATTCAGACTGCCGATGGCCACAAACATAATTCCAACCAATAGCTGTTGAAAATCGAGATGGAAATTGTTTAGAAAGCAACGAATATTCCCTCAAATATATAGCGCTCAACAATGGATCAGATCAGTGACTAATAATCGGTGTACTAATCATTTTTCGTGTAGCCTCATAAATTCGTGAAATTCATATTTAATTGACATTATTTATAAAGTCGCCCTGCGGCGGGGGCAGGCGACTATCGAAAGCCGATATAAAGAGATTTATCATTGTGGTAAAAAAGGCAAAACCCGTGCGCACATGATTGATCACATTGGCCGATTGATGGAACTCGGGTTGATGCATTCGGCAGTCCCGCAATAAACTGAGCGACAGGCTTAATACGCCCGACAGTATCTGCGCAATTGAAGAACGAGCCGTTACAACCCCAAAAAACCAAGAAAATCAGAAGAAAACTTTCTCTATTTACCTGCATGACTATCGACAAGCTAATCAGTATTAGCATTAGCTTATAGAACTGATGCTGTTCCCCGACTTGAAGTATATACTTCAGCTGGGACGCGTTGGCCGTTAGCAGAGCTATATCCAGCATGCCCTGGGCTATAGTTTTCTTTGTCGCATAGCGATTGGCATCCATGGCTTTCATCTGAAAATACGCATTGAAAGATCACACACATAGTGCAAATGAATTTTTAGATTTATTATTTTTACACACTGATGCCATTTTTGTGCTCTCTGTTCCCACGCAGGTCTCGAACTGACTGTGCAATGATTTTAGTGGTTTGAGAAGTTTTTCTTTTTAACATGTCTTATCTTTGCAATTGTTCTGATAGTTGTTTTTAACCAGCTGATAAAAGCGAACTGCCAACAGAAACCAATTAGCTGAGAGTGCAAATTTATTGTAGTGTAATGGGCACAAGGATGCGATCAGCATTAGCATTTTAAATATTTACGTGCATTACTTAAATATTTAAAAAAAAAAATTGATAAAAGCTTGATTTCATACCTGCCATGCATTCTTTACAGCTTTCTGTAAGAGACAAGTGAGAATCAACTAAACTACAGTTTTTGATAAAAGTCCAAATTCTATATATGTATGCGCTATATGCTGCAACTTCCTTTTCCTTTTATTTTAGATTTTCAATTTTACCCGCACTACCTTAATTTTTAATTTCTTGCTAGACAGCCACGTGCATCGTAAAGTTTAACATCACTTTAACTTTAATTTCAACTTGAGTTTGCCTGCCTTGTTAATAAAACTTAATTAATTCTTTTTATCGCTTTTGAGCAGCGGCCATATACAATTAAAAACAAACTAAAATAAGTAAAAATATATTATTGTTATTATTATTAGTATATATATATATATATTAGCTAAACTCTATTAACCTATTTTTTTTAATAGCAAAGTCTAGCCTGTGATTCGACCTTCTTCTTTGTTCAGTATGAAGAGATTTATTTAAATTTAAATTTGTGTCAATATTAATTATTAATTATAATTATATAAAAAATGTAAAAAAAAATCTTACATCCATTTTTAATTTCTCAGGAAATTCCGACTACAGCGAATTCCGTTTTCGTAGCTTTTATTGTTTGAGCTGTGCGTTGATTATCAATCAATCAATCAGTCATTCGGTCGATCAGTCAGTTGTTATTTTTTGCCTTGCCTTTGAATATTCCTGCCAATAATTATATATATATTATATATATTTCCATTAATGTTCCCCATGCACCCTTTTTGTAATTGTTTTGTAAATTATAAAATCAATACGCTGACACACGACTGTCAGGAATTAATATTTAATTCGCACAGCGCATCTGTATGGTAGCTAATTGTAGTATATATACACAACTCACACACACACACGCACACCTACATATGTGCAGAGACAAGGCAAACAGGTATCACTTAGGTGCACGAAAACCTAACACAATAACACTGAGTATAATTGTGGGAAGTGCAATATCTATTGTTATGTGCAAAACAGGACTAACTTGAAGATCAGGGCTATGGTCAGGTATACATATAGAAACTTATGCATCTTTCTTTTCGCTGATATACACATTTTTTTAAACTTTATAAACACATATTTGAAGCTTACCTCCGACTCGTGTGGTCGGTCTTCCACCTGAGCCATTGTTAAGTTTTCAATGCGGTTTCGCGTCGTTGCGTTTGCCAATTAAATCACAAGCAAAAAGAAGCAAATAAAACAAAAGAGCTTTAAATTGAATTCAAAACTTGAACACGGCCCGTGACAAATTCAGGTAACAGTTGTTGTAGCTCGAACATAAACTTGACTCGCCGTTGCCATAGAGATGGTCGCCGGAGACACAACCAAACGAATAAACAACTGAAACTTGACTGAAATCATTTCAGCCCCGAGTGTAAGCGCGTCATCCCAAAGCACAGCCGACCGAGCGAGCTGTACGTAACTGAACAATCAGAAATGGCAATGCGTATGACTAATGTGTGCAGCATTTCGCTCTATTGGTTTTCCGATGCCAAATATTGTTTTAATATTTATGTACAATTGATTTGAAAATGTTGTATTTTAATTTTTATGATTTTAGTTTGTTTTTTTATTTTCTTTGCTGGGAAAGCAATTTTAAATAAATAGCATTTTTAAATACTTTGCGCCTATTATTATTATGCATAACACACACATGCAAAAAATTGTTTCGAATTTTTGTAGGGATATTTGCTGTTAGGTGACACATGATTTTGATACAGAGTTTAATAAGCCTTTTACACATAGCGTTTACATCAATAAACCAACTAAAAAGTCTTTCTGTGCACGGCACGTTGGCCCTCCTCCTCGAACTCTCGCTTCGATACCCACATCTTCTTGAATGTGTCCAGCGATGCCAGAATCGAGCCACCCATCCATGTGGAATAGAGACGTTCCTGTGGCGCCGCAATCTAGGCAAAAACGCGCACATAGTTAAATACAAAGTCAATTATCATAATTCGGAAAATTACCCTGATTTTCAGATCCTTCGCCGAGTGTTTTCTCAGTTCGGACAGCAAACGATCGCCGAAACCTTTGAAAAGTGTTGAACCACCCGAGAGCACAATGTTCTGATAGAGCATTTTCCTGAGATCCATATCCGACTTTTCAATGGAATACATGAGCACATCGTGTATTCCCTCGCACTCCTCGCCCAGCAGATCGGGCCGGAAGAGCACCTCCGGCGCACGGAAACGAGCCTGTCCAATTTCGAATGTCTTGCCGTCGGGCAGTTTATACGCAAACTTTTCAGTCTCCACAGCCTCCTCCTTTTGTGGATTGGTGGCCAGGTAGCAAACCTTCTCCTTGATCGAGCGCACGATTTCAAACTCGGCTGTCGAACGGAAATTGAAGCCCTCCCGGCGTATGAGTGTTTTCAGGTAGCGCGTCACATCACGACCGGCGATGTCCACACGCATAATACTGTGTGGCATGGCGAATCCCTCATAAATGGGAACAGCATGCGTCACACCGTCACCAGAGTCCAGTACTACGCCCGTTACACGACCAGTGGCATAACTGAGGATATGTTTAAAGGGGTTAGGAAAGGTTTTAAATTTTGAGATGGTTGCATTGCTTACAGACTGAGCACGGCCTGCATGGAGACAAAGAGCGCTGGCGCATTGATGCCTTCGAAGAAGAATTCAGCGGCCTTTTCGCGATTTCGGCGTGGATTTAATGGCGCTTCAGTGAGAAGAACAGGATGATCCTCCGTAAAAGTGGCCAATTGTTCCTGTGACAAAGTAGTTGCAGTTAAATGCTGCCGAGCTTGTTGCTGATTCGACTTACTTTACTATATATATAGCTCCATATGCGCTCCATATCGTTCCAGTCCGTCACAATGCCGTGCTCCATGGGATAACGTATGCTTAGCAAGCCACGATGCTCCTCCGCCTTGGGGCCAACAAAAATGTCGCCCTCCAAGGCGCCTGCCATTACCCGCACATGCTTTGGTCTGCCAATGCTAAAGATGTGCGAGTTATTAACTTTACCCTGGATATTTGTCTGCCGATGTACTTACTAATTGGGAAACCTGCACTTTGGAATGTGCTCGCCAGCAAAGCCGGCTTTGATCACACCGGAGCCCTGGAAAAGTTTTCATTTAGTTTGCGTTACAAGTAATAATTTCATTTACAATTAGTTTTTTCTTTTGTTTTTCCTTTTGAACTGTTTAAATATATAGTTGAGATGGGTTCGCGGGCCATTCCCCAGGTGGACATGATGAGTGTGTCGAAGAGTTTGCGTTTTCAGCGCAAGCCAATTTTGAAATTTGTGCCTCCCATTGGGCTGTCGTGCGTCAACTACAGGAGCCTGGGCGAGGTGGATTACTTCTACCTGGACTGCCAGAATCACAGGGATTACTATCGCGATCCGCTCGGTAAGATGCATCCACCCCAGCTGTTCTGCCAATATCAGGGCAAGTGCGGCGTTAAGCCGGATCGCAGCGTTGCAATTTTAAGTGGACCCGGATACTGGGTGAGGGAACGCCAGCCGGTGGTGTACCCGGAGAAATATAGCCGACGCATGAACCTGGACGGAGGCATACGAATCGATGCCCACTTCTCGAGCAACTCGTCCTCGGTGTTCAAGCGTTAAGCGCATAGAATATTTCCCATTTTTCGATAAGAAATTCTATGCACTAGTCTTTGACGGATTTAATAAATTCTAATAAAAGTTGATGTTTTGGGAATTAGTCATGCTTTTACAGTTGCACACAAAAACAGTTGGGCAACTCGATGGACAAAGGGACGTGAAAGGGACGGGCTGTGGCAGCTTGGCTTATTCGTGTTAGTTGGTGATGTCACTTGTCAGTGCCCAAAAGGCTGACAGCGTATGTGGCTGCAGCACAGAGTTCAGTTTAAGTCCAAGATGTGTGTTTAATTTCACTTACGTTATCTATGACCACAGGCTGATTGACTACGACATCATAGGGCTCCATTTTGTGCGTTTATAAAAAGTATTTGCAAATTTTTCTTATTAAATCGCGGTGTCGTGTGCAGTGTGACCGCGTTGTGCATTGAATGGAATATCAAATGGCAAACATACTCTTGCAGCCTAAAAATACCAGTATTTATTAAAACTTTCACTTATTTTTGTGTTTTATTTCCCTTTAATTATTATTTTCATATTAGTGATATCTGTTTTATATTTACACCACATTTAGTAAACGGTTTTAATTATGGCTGCTTACATTTTCCTTGGTAGTATGTTGTTCGACACAAACAGCTGCATAAATCTGCACGATAGTTCCTATCGATAGTATTGATCTTGCAATCGATGGTTGCGCTTTGTTTTCTTTTTGCTTAGTCCAAACGTTCTATTATTATGGCTGCATCAACAAATCCGGAGAGGAATTCGGAGCTTAAGCCCCCGCCTGGACTGAAGTCGCTCATTGATCACCTGATATCCGTCTATCCAGATCAGCCCAACCCACTGCAGGTGACCACTCTGCTCAAGTACTGGCTGGGCGGCTCCGATCCGCTTGACTATATCAGCATGTACAGCAACAGGGGTCAGGGCGAGGGCGAGTCGGAACGCATACCGGCGCACTGGCATTATGTGAGCTTCGGCCTGAGCGACTTGCACGGTGATCAGCGTGTCCATCTGAAGGAGGAGCACACCACACGTTCAGGCATGGGCTTTGAGCTGACTTTTCGCCTTGCAAAAACTGAGGCTGAGCTGCGCCAGCTGCGGGAGTGCCCGGAAAAGCCACTCAGGCCGCCCACTTGGCCCGCCAATCTGCTGCAATCCATTGCGCGTTACTGCTTCCAGACTGGCAACGGTCTGTGCTTTGGCGACAACATTCCGTGGCGCAAGGGCTTGGACGGCAGCACGGATTCGCGCATGCAGAGTCTGCTGGTGGCACAGGATCCCCAACTGGGCAGCATTGACACACCCTTCGGCACCGTGGACTTTTGCCAAATAGTCGGCGTTACCGAGGAGGAACTGGAGCAGGCCTCGCGCTGGAATGGTCGCGGCGTCCTCAACTTTTTGGCCAAGGATGTGCAGACGGGAGGTGATTGGCTGGTTACCAATATGCAGCGCACAATGAGCGTGTTCGAATTGTTTCCGGAAACGCTGCTCAACCTGCAGGACGATCTGGAGAAACAGGGCTCCGATCTGGCCGGCGTCAATGCAGAGTTCACGTTCCGGGAGCTAAAGCCAACGAAGACCATCAAAGAGGAGGTGGACTTTCAGAGCCTGAACGAACGCTGCGCCACCGAGGAGAACAATCGACAGCTGACGGAGTCGCAACTGAAGCGTGAGGAGCCCAGTTTCCCACAGTCCATGTCGCTGAGCAGCAATTCGCTGCACAAATCCTGTCCGCTGGACTATCAGCCACAGGCGCCGGATTGCATATCGCTGGATGGCGTTGAGATAACGCTGGCGCCCTATGCGGCCAAGTATTTGTTGTTAGCTATAAAAGTAAAGCCAAGTGGGAATAGGTTAATATTGTAACAAGATTAATCATTGCTTCTACTCTCCAGGATCGCATACGTCATGGTCGGCACTTCACGTTCAAGGCACAGCATCTGGCTTTGACGCTGGTCGCGGAAACTGTGACGGGTGCCGCCGTCAGCGTGAGCGAACCCTTCGGCGTGCTCGGTTATTGGATACAGGTGCTCATACCCAACGATCTGGTGCCGCGCATGATGGAGGCATTTCGCAATGCCCAGCTGGATGGCAATACGGAGAACACACAGCGTCTCGAATTCGATTGGCCCGATAAGAACTTTAGGCTAATTGTAGACCAGCCCAGCTGTACGCTGCCCACGGCCATGTCCATTGAGGCGGCGCCCGTGAATTGAGCGAGGGCTGGATTAATCCTATATCTAAGTATTATACTTCTAACTCAAATGAATCTTCCACTAACACGTAAGTTTACAATTTTATTTTATAAATCGAGAATATAGATATATACTCAACCAACTGTGTATGTAGTCCAAGTGCGAAATATAAACCCAAAAACCACTTTGCGTATTTGCATTGTGTGTATGTGTCAAATGTCTTCAAAAGAAGGCGCCAGTACAATTCTACGGATGCTTCAACCGGGGTCATCTTGTTGAGTGGCAACAATGTCTGGCAGTATTGCAGGGGAGCTGCTTTGATGTGCTTGCCCCCAGCGGATATGGCCACTTTATAATTATAAACATAAAAAATGTCGCTTGTAGCCTTCATGCCTCGATGTTGTCATGTTGTCTGTGGACAATGGACTTCAGTTTCTAATTCTGGGAATTGATATCAATTGAATATTTGGTCGCAAAATCCCGACAATCATTGATGTGCTTTGTCTGCCAATTGGTCATGTGATTTAAGTAAAAATAACGGATGCATTCCAGTTAAATATATCTTGTATATTATATATTGTACATTTCGCTTCAATGCAACAGTGGCAGGCAAGGCAAAATTCGGGTTCGAACCTGAAGCTACATTTTTTAATGTAATATTAAAGAGGGCTTCACCGAAATTACTATTATAATTAATAGGATTGAATTATAAACTATAAATCTAACTTTTTTTTAATATCAGTGGCATACACTCGCCTGGAATTTGAACGCGGATCCTCGTTCAACCAATACAAAATTGTTTAAAAAGAAAACAATTTGTAAATTAGCTATTTAAAAAATTGTTAGATTGATAGTTTATAGCTATTACTACTTACTACTTAAAATAATATACATTTTTAAATTAATTGAATATTAAGACGAAGGCACACGTTAAAATATGAATGCTTGCATAAATAATTGTATTAGTTATTGATTAAAATTAATCTATTAATTTTACTTAATCTATCAACAATTAAAATATATAAAGATTAATTTAAATTAAAGTCATAACAAATAATTAGATATGGATTATAAAATCAAAATTAAATTTAAAATTAAGAAGAATGTGACGAACGGAGGTTCGAACCTGGGTTCAGGTTTGCGCAGATTCAGCTTCAAATCGAGCTTCAAACCCTGGTCAATTTTTATTGGGCTTCCAGTCAGGAACCCACACAGTGGCAAAATTTTATTTATTTATTTATTTGTTTTTAATTTATTTTTTATTTTGTGGCCCTCTTCGTTCGGCCGTTGCCAACGTTACCGCAGACGCAAACGCCGACGCAGACGTTGCCTGGTTTTGTTTACGGCAGAGAATGCTCTGCCACAATCTCACGCTGTGTGTGCACGTGTGTGTGTGTGTGCCGTCGCCGTCTCCGATTAGGCGCCTCGTGAGTAAGTGACAAATTTTTGCGCAAACTGCTCGTGGAAAATAATTGAATTATTTTTCATTCCGTTGCCGGCAACGCAAGCGCTCGGTCGTGTGTATTTCTGTATACGTGTTGGCGGTGCTATCAGAACGTGTACGTCTTGAAGTACACATCAGTGGCGTCGGTACGCGCCACGCACCACCCAGAGGGGATCTGCAGAACATCCGAAGCGAACTTTCAAGTGCATTTAAATTGTTCGCTCACGTGTAGGTGCCCTTGCTGTACTTATATCTAGTTGGTTTATTGCGTAATCGCGTGCCGCCTTCGATTTTTGACTGTGACCCCCGTCCCGCCGGGCACTTGGCCGCCTGCGTCGGCCACGTGCACGCCTGTCAAGCGCATTGATAATGCCCGCTTTTAAACGGGTGCAAACAGACACCAAAACATCAACAGATTCCCAACTTTGTAGCGCTCGACTCGCATATCATTGATATATAGCATTTTGTCGTAGTTGACATTCGCCTTGTGTCTTTGTGTGGGTTTTTTTTAGCATAGCATGTAAGTTATCAAAAAAAGTTTAAATAAATAAAAACATTTCTTGGGGTCGTGTTGAGGCAAAATTTCTTGCTGACACGACTTTTATTCTGATACTGTCGTAAGACACATATTTGTACAGATATATGTTTATAAAACTACAGACAGTGCTTTTGGCATGATGTGCATAAAATTCCATTAGCCATGGCCATAAGACTTCACTATTAAAAAAAAGAAAAATTACTGAGTGTTGAATGTGCTCTATATAGTAATTACAAGATATAGAGACTGAAGCGTTTCTTGTTTCTGAGTAAAGCCCAATTACAATTACGCCCACAGCTCTTGAGTATCGTTAAAAAACATTAATTAATTGTTTCTTTTTAATATTTTCAAATATTTATAGTAGATTATTTTAACGGCTTGCAAGCATGCTGTAGCGATATGATTCATTTGATTTCTTGTTATATATAGTGCGGGGTTTTTAGCGCTATTTTAAAATATGAAGATAGAAGATATCAATAAAACATAAGTATGTGTGCTCGACTTAAAACTACCCTATACGCAGCTTCAAGCTGGCGTTTTAATTTAAGCATACATACCCACGAAGCCAGCTGCTTACTTTTGGTGGGTACTGTACTTATTTCCTTAGCTGTCTATTTTAAAAAAGTTGCATATGTATATACTCCGCTTTCTTATATCAATTTTAATGACATTTTTAGTACTTAAAGATGACAATCGAATATGTGCATATACAAATTAAAATTAAAAAATGATAGCTTTACCTCCTCAAGTGTTTTCTATTTTAATGCTTTACATCAAAAAAGGTTTTCCTTATTTTGAAGAAGTGGAGGAATCTACATTCTAAATTAAAAATCTTTAGCGTCTATAGCCCGGAAGATGATAAATATATATACATATATATATTTTTTATGTCTATATTTTTTTAATGAAATGTCATTAAGACGGACATGTGGAGTCGCAGATATTTTCTTTGTTAAGTTTCTTATACTTATTGTTATCAGGTACAGGTTTGAAAATAATACATTATACAATACAAATATAGGAAAAATTCAAATAGAACACGTTTCCATAGCTTTCACGTATAGGCAAATAAGCACGCTAATTTAAAACAATAAAATTGTAGATTTTCTACTCTTATTTGTATTCCGGCACTCGGTATCTGTATTATAAAAGAAAGACCGCCATTCCATAGATGCAAGTAAACTGAATCCATTGCAACGTAATAGAGTCTCAATTGTTGAAAATGCGCCGTGCAAAAAATGATAATTACAATTAAATGTCGGAAAACGCGACAGCTTCTGTTTGAGTAATACGGTTATACGTCTGTTACTTATCCGTAAACCGCATAGCCACATATCAGATACGGCCGTGTTGTAATCAGTTGACATTTCAGAAACCGCACGTCTTTTTGACATCCACTCGCAATGGCTGAGAACGAGCCGTTAGACGACACCGCCAGTCAGGCAAACGGACGCATTGTCAGCGCCGAGGAACGTGCCAACGGACACGCCTCGTTGGCCAGCAGCAATGGCCAATTGCACAGGTCCACATCCAACGGAAAGGCGCAACAGCAACAAGAACATATCGAGGCGCCCTGCTGTCGAGATATACACGGCAAGGAGCCGCCGGATGGCGGCACTCGCGCCTGGCTGGTGATGATCAGCGCCTTCCTGTGCAACGGCGTCATCTTTGGCCTGATCAACACATACGGCGTGCTCCACAAGCTGCTGACGGCACGGCTGACGGCACAGGGCGATGCGGAGGCCAACAGCAAGGCGGGTGAGTTCTAAACTGCTTGTTAAATGCTAAGGGGGAGGGGAGTAGGAGGTACGGGTTGGGTTAGGGGTCGTCGTTCTACACGAGCCATTTGCCCACGAACCTAATCCCTTCGAAGCAGGGCCAACGGCAAATTGATTCGGAAATCGTGACAAACTACGGTTGATAGCAATTATGCACAAAACAAAAGACAGATTAGATGAGAACTGAACACTTGTTTTTCCCATCGAATTGACAGCAATTTCCAAATGCGTATTAATTACTTGCACTACATATAAAAACATACACAGATTTATGGCCATCTACATACTCAACGTTTGTGTGAACTGAGGCGATAAGGGGGCCTGAATTCATAGCCGGATTTCGGTTTTATTATACGCGTTTATTTGTGTCTAGAAAGATAGCAGAGTAGAGAGTGTAATTCAATTGTAATATTTGCATGAATGGAATGTAAATATAAATATATGTATATAAATAAATATACGTAATGAGGCAACCTGGTTCAAGCCCGGAAATTCATTTTTGCGCATATCAACAAAATCTTAAACCGTATGAGTTTCCGTAAAAACAGATGAACTTATCATTGTTCAAACATTATTCGAGAGACTTTCGCAATAATTATTTATATTTTATTGAATCTTATTCGACTTTAAAGTAGAAATAACTTGGAATTGAGGCTTTGCTTCTTAGTTTCGAATATTAAAAAGTACATATGTTTGTTTATGAATTAAAGATGTATATAAATTAGTATCTCTATTAAATTTAAAAAATTAGTGTCTAAAAATTTGGTGAGCCAATATTAGTCGAAAAGTCGAATTCTTAACAAATCAAACCCAAATGTGAGGCAATGGTTCCAACAGTGTATCGAACGACCGAAAAGTGAGGAAACAAATTTTTATATTTTAGTGTTGGATATAAGAAGCTATGACTATGGCTTGCTTCAGTGGCTGAAATAATCCAGTCTTGTCTACTTATTTAGTGCCAAAATTATTATATTCTCTGCAAAATGTTTTTCAATACATTTTCTTTCTCTTTATTTAAGTTTTTTTTTTTTTTTTGATAAATGTATCATGTGCAGTGTATAATATAACAGTTATCCGATCTATGCAAACTCAAAAAAATATTTTATATTCTCTACTGACTGTGCCCAATTCAACCTGTATCTGTATCTGTACCCATATTAATTACCAATTGATTTTGACCCTGTCCGAATATCTGGTGTATTATTGACCAAATACTTGATGGAATTTTTTATTTAAGAGTTGAGGCAGCTATGGACATACGATCCATAGCCCTATTCCTGTCTTGCTTGAGTTCAATAAAACTTGGCACATGTAAGTGCCCATGTATAGGATGTGTGTGTGTGTGTGTGTATGGACGTCAAGTGAATTAAATTGCTGAAAGTTTATTGGATCACAAAACGTTATTCAACACGGCGTCGGCAATGACGATGTCAAGTCGCTGGAGTCGATGAGAGTTGAAATTGAGCGGTGGCAAAAGGTCGTTTGCAGCGATAATTTTGCGTGCTCAACTAAAGCATAACACACGCAGCACACACAATACCCACGCACACACACACACACACGCACACGAGTTTGGTGTGAAGTAGTCTGGGCTGGACCAAGTCTAGAAAACGTGTGAATTTATCTGTTCTAGCAATTGTTGACTTTGTTGTCTTGTAAATGGTTTGAAAAATAAAAAATAGAAAATGTATCTTTACGCTGCCGAAGATTAAATGCCCCGGCAAACATTTATCAGATGTTCAAACTATGTAGTGTTTAACTATGCAACTAGGATTTTTGAACGATATTTCCAACAATATTAGGCACAATATGATAGCCGCTTTAAAACTCAGCGAGTTGTTTGCTACTGATTCTGGTTAAGAATATATGTAGTATATATGTATATACTATCTGGCTTTGACAAAATTATTATATCCACAGCGAGAGTATGCCGAACACAGTTCAATTGATTTAAGACATGTTTGTCAAGGTACGCTGTTGTCCCAGCAATATTGCGCATACGCCGCGTATGCCGCTTCAAAGAAGACCAGTTGCATTGGCCAAAGACAAAAGCCGCAACCAAAGACGGCGCATAATGACACAATTTTGTTTTGTTTGCCGCTTGCCTCATGCCTCATGCCCCATGCCGCATGCCACTGACCCAGTTACTTGGCCAACGCCTCGGGAAGCCGTCCAAGTGCACCGCTTGACAGCGATCCTCTGGCCCTCGGGCCCCCCATGTTCGAGCAGCTCTAGCCACTGACTGGTTGAGCGGTATTAGTTCCGCCATATGATTAAAGCTCGACGTAATCCGAGTCCAAGCTACCAGCAGCGAGGTGTGCGCCTTATTAAGAACTTTCCGCGATGCGTTTCCAATTGAACGTTCTGAGCTCATAAGTCGAAACACACACATATACACATCAGTAATCCACACAATGTTTCTAATCGTGGTTCAAACTGATAACCCTTTAAACTGTTTCAAAAATGTTAATGAAATATGAAGTATATTAATTCATTTACTCAATCGTACGCGGAGTCAATCACCCTGTGATGGTCGGGTTGAATGTCAAGGGCGATTGTTGTTAAATAGAAAAGACGTCACAGATTTAATTTATGAATGAATCGAAAGCTTTTTTGTAAACAAGCAATGAATTTTTAATTTTAAATGAATTGCACTAATTTCAAGTACATTTATGTTAAGATATAAAACATTTGATTTGAAAGGGATTACAGTATGATTAAAAGTTCAATATTTTTATACTTTAAATTTAATGTGTTCAGATTGTTTGAATATACATTTAATTTTTATATTTAATGTGCTGTCATATAAACTATTGGAATATATATTTAATTTATAATATATATTTAATTTAAAAATGACCTAAATAAATAAAATTTTAATGAATCACACCTTAAGCTAATAAAACTGCTCTTGTTATTAACCAGTTCTTGAGCATTTAAAAAGAAGTTGATATGCCATTTGCTTAAAATTCTAATCAAAAAGCTAGTCTGTTTTATCACAAACAGAGACGTGTATTTTGAAGATTGATTTCCTAGTTTCTTCACAATGAATGTCTTGCCTTATATATGTGTACTGTTAACTGTTTGTCATGCCCCCCAAAAGTTTGATGCAATAGTGCTTTTATTGCCGTCAGCTTTGTTTAGAATTTATGCTCTGTTAACAAAGTGCAAGGGAGTGTATTGGTTTAAGCAATATTCGACATTTTCTTTGGCACTGGCTAGATAATGGAAACTTGCAAAATATACCATAAATATATATAATAATTATATATAATAATTATATACATAATATACATAATTATGTATTCACCAAATTTACCAGATGACATACTTTATCCCTCCGCCACATTTTCGTTATAACACACTGCAGAACAGAGTATTGAGCAGTCGTGTGCAATCGACTGCAATGTTTTACTTCTTTTTTGATTTTATAGACCTTTGGCAATGTTTCAGACAGAAACATTTGTGCGGGTATTATCTAATATGTATTTCTTTTCCTGTGCGCGCTCTCTCGGAATTCTCTGAGGCATTTTTGCATGTGAGTGTAGAGACATGCACAATGCTATTGACTGTCTCTCTCTCCCTCTCTCTCTCTCTCTGTCTCGGCAACGACACCGACACCGGCTCCGTCTCCGGCTGTGGCATTGACAT